>JACDJE010000089.1:1736839-1888016 GCA_016647715.1 Pavo muticus | reverse complement strand
TTTTTTTTTTACTGACAAATCCATAATCGTATAATATAAAAAGCAGTAGATTTTTGGTGTATAAAGCAGTGAAGAAAACAAATATTGGGGCAGAGAGAAGCAAATAATGGGCGCAGCATAAGAGAGAGGTGGAAGAAAAGGAGTTTGTTAGTCAGACAGCCATGGCTGCTACTGGGGCGAAATGTCCAGGTGGGTAACAGGTTTTAATGCCTAATAAGAAGATTCCTGATTGAAAATAAAAACGTGCTGCAATCAGAAGGAAAAACATTTTGTACATTAGTATGCAACAGCATCGTAGACTTCCATGTATGTTATTATTGTGAAATCAAGAGGATAATGATTGCTGTGCTGGAAAGGTTTTCTTTCAGTGCTTTGGGTGAAAATATTGGTATTTTCCCTATTGGATATTGGTGCTAATCAGGTGGGTTGTGCATAATAGACCACCTGACGTAATATTTATGTCAATATTTTATGCTAGGAGGTCATGTGGTGCTGTGGATGCTGAAGTAGAAAACCAGAAAAACATGAGTTCCTCACATAGTTTTGCTTGCAAAAGAAGGAATAAGAGATTTTACTAGTTCTCAGCACTATTAGGGCTGAAGATGTGGAGTAGGGTTACCATGTAGCTCATCGCTGTTTATTACCACAAGGCATATCGAGATGTGTGTTACTCAGGAGTAAATCACTTGGAACATGCCCGCTTTGCCAGCCCTCTGCGCGATGCTCGGCGCAGCCGTGCCTTCTTCCTGTGCTTTGAGGAACAGGACTGAGATCTGTCACTTTTCATATGTTCTCTCAGCTTCTCGCTGAGAAGCGAACAGACGAATGCCTTAATTTGGTACCGTTTGTTTTTGCTTTTCTGGCTGTGCGAGTGTTTTTCTCCAGAAAAGTTTCTCTCTAAATTACCAAATCAAGAGCATCTTTCCTGGTTTTGTGTGAGATAAGCTTCGGGTTGTTGTGTAGCTCTGACATAACTGAATATTTTTTAACGTAGCTTGCCAGTGCCACTGGGGATGAGGGAAGTTTTATTACATCGCATTGAATTTAGAGCTGTAGAGTAATGAGGTCTCAGCAAGCTTATGTCGTCCCAACGCACATTAGGAAATGTTGATGTTTCATGATTTCTTTGTATGTTTGTTTGCTTTTAAATAATCTGAAGCCTTCCTTAAAATGTCTTTCAGCTCTTTGATTTTTGATCAAAATCTTAAGCCCACTAGTAAAATTGAACTCAAGCTCTTCAAAGAACAAACCCTGATAAACCTTAGTCATTAGCAGCTAAGGATTGCTGTTGAAAGGCTCTCATCTCTCTTATGTATATATGGGAAATTCATTCTTTCTTGATTTATTTTTTTTACATAACTTTGTATTTCTTTTGGACAAAATCTAGCTAGATTTAAAAAAAGAAACAAAAAAGGAGAAAAAGCCATATTTCCCCACTGGTGTTTCAGAGTGTCCCTAAATGAAGTAATTGCTTCCATTAGTACAGTCAAAATATTGCTTACCTTCTGTTGCTTAATTGTCCTCCTCCCAGCTCTCTTGCTCTCTAACCTGAATGCTGGTTGACTTTGCAGCTTGCACTCAAGCAGAGGAGCAAAGTTTCCCCCATTGCACTTGTGGGTTGAAGTGTGGGGCACAGAGGTGGCCCAAAGGGTCCTTATCTATTTCTCAGTGGCTTTCTCATTCTGTAGAACCAAGATCATACGTAGTTGTTCTTAAATAAGTGTATAGAATCTGGTCACAGCCTGCCTTCTACTGACAACCTGATGTTTTTACCAACAGATGTAAACGAGTGCAGCACTGAGAATGGAGGCTGTCAGGACCAGTGCTGTAACACCATCGGCAGCTACCACTGCAAATGTCCAGCTGGCCAGAAACTGGGGGAAGATGGGAAATCATGCGGAGGTAATGTGCTGTTCTATGCCTTGCTGCTAGTAAGGAATCAGAGAAGATATTGGAAAAGAAATAGAAGTGCTAGCTTTTATCTGGAGCCAGCTGAAGGGTGTGCATTCAGAGCTGTTAAGAATACCGATCTTCTCATGTCTGGATTATAAGGATATAACTCTAAGAACACTTCAAAGGGTTGTGTTTTTTTCTATTGAAAAATGGTTATCGCTTAACCTGGATTGGTTGTGCCATGTTCTGATTATGGAATTTCCATCATCAGTTTAAAAACCTGAAGAAAGTGTATATGTTTTATAGCATTTCGTGTCTCTAAAACAAAATGGGTCTTATCAGAAAATACATATACATTTTTGCATTTCAATCACAATTCCACAGCTAGGGATTAACAGAATAAAAAAGGATTTAAAATCACATGCTACATAAACCCATTTGTCTTCTTCCTAAGGGAAACAGGAGCCCAGTTTCTGCATTATGGGGTAAAATTTGCAGGTTTGACTTCCTGTAAAATTTAAACATCACATAAGCTTATGTTAGAACACTTAAGAATTCATTAAAGTCACGCTGGTAAACATGGAGTGGATATAGAAAAGCACATTGGATCTGTTAATCTACAATCAATCCACAATCATTTTATATTTATATTTATCTACAATCATTATATATGTATGTAATAATATAATAGTTTTCTGATTTTCTCAAGAGGTAAGATGTTAGGTATGTTTTCATGAGCCATGTCATCTCTTTACAAGAAGCCATCTCCTCTGACTTTTCCTGTTGCATAATATCTCACTAAATCCTTTCCTCCGTGATTTCATTTTACCGTTGTCCTTCAACATGTTCCTTAGGACTTGTCATAAAGCAATGTATTTCTTACCTGTGATCACAGTCTTTGTCTAAGCTTTATAATAACCCATCCATTCTCCTTTTCTTTCTCCAAGAAGATTGTAGAAACATTTTCCAAGGTGAGCTATTGTTTGATATCAAGCTTGACAATGTGAATAAAACGTAGCTGCTCATTTTATTATTATTTTATTTATTTGCATTTATTATTTATACATTATTTTATTATCATAGTTTTTCATTATGGTCTTTGGTGCTTTCTTTTTGGCCTTTTTGAGGGCTGAAGCTAGAAATACTATTCGTGATTCCCAGATCCCTGCTACTTCAGCTCAGTCTTCCCTTGCCCTTTTGGTGGCCAATTGGTGATGCTCCTGTTAGCCAGTGTATGGGTCTGTTCACTGATGACTCCTTACTGACTGCACATCTTAGAAGTTTACCAAAACCTGTATTTTTCGAGAGCAGGAGTCCTATCCATTGTAATCCTAGTTGTTCAGCACGTGAGAGTACTGCTTGTTAACATGGTTCTGTGTCAGTTAGATTAGTGTTCCTCTGTATGAATCTGCTATTCTTAAAATAGTCTTCAAATTCTGTTATTTTGGCATCCTTTAAAAATTCAGAGCTAGAAACACTTGATTCTTGTGTTACGTAGGAATCGGAGAAGGGACTGTCAGCCATTTTGAAGCCTCTGCTTGAAACCTTCCAACAAAAATGGAAATGTGCAATGAGCTGAAGCCACTGAAGTCATAGATCAAGGGGAATGCAGTGGTGACAATAATTACACCTGAACTTTTGTGGCGCTGGTAATAACAGGGAGCATATGGCTATACTTGCAGCAAGGCACCTTCAACAAACTTGTAGCCATCAGGTTTTGCAAAGTGAGTGACTCAGAGGTTGAGGGAAATACGAGCTCCCAAAAATACTGTGTGCGCTGCTTGAAGGTGCTGATCTCTCAGGACTTGGTGCTTTATCGATGCAACGGTTCTGCATTGCTCAAAGGGCTCTTTTTGCAGATGAGGGCAAAGCAGTTTCACAGGTTAGCCAGCGTTTTGGGGGGAATAAGGCTGATAGTCATTCTGGATAGTTACATTCTTTCTTTATAGCTTCGCTGTGCTTTATGTCAGCTCTTAGTCTAAACTGTAGCATTAAATGGCTGCGCTCTATTGTTCTGCTCCCATTATCTGTCTCGTGGTTGGTTTTATTTCACTGGTAACTGAAATGATCAATTGCTGTAGAGTGTGGGTTTTTTGTCAGCCGGAGTACAAACAAGGCATACTGTTACAAAAGCACACGGAAGAAGTGTAGGTTTTATTCAGTAGGTCATTATTAGTGCAAAGATTGATCTTGTTTTTCAGAAACAAAATAGAGCATCCATTTGACAGAAAGGAAAGATGTCAGGAAATTACTGCCAGAAAAAANCCTCCCCATCTTCAAATACTGACAGCATTGCAAGCATTTCACGTGTTGAACAAAACAGATCTGACTGGCAACTGCTCCACCCCAACCAGTTATCACCAGGACTGGCTTATGTTCCACTCAGTTAGCAAGATGAGACTATCCAGGTGATGGCAGAAAGCTGCATCCCAGCCCACGCAGGACATTTGTCACAAATAAGCATTCATGTTTCAGATGAGCAGAGGGCATGCACAGTAAGCAGGAAACATCAGATTATGAAGGTATTTGCAGCATTATCCTTTTTCTTGCATATTTAACCTACTGTGGAAAAGACATTTCTCTGTGTCCGACTGCAGTGAAGATGCTCACTGAGCGCAGCAAGTGTGCATTAATGTTGCTACTAACAACAACAAAAAAGAGATGTTCTCATCATATCAGTCATTTCTTCCTTTTTATTCCATGACTGTTTTTTTTTTCAGTGCCATATCGTGCTAAGAGAAGATGCTGATGTTCCATCACAAACCTCCTTAGTACCTCTCCAGTTCAAGCCTGCACAAAAAATTCAGCTGTGTCGTGCAGTTGCTTATTAGTGCATCTCCTCATGGATATCCTTTCCTCCTTTGCCACCCTCCTGCCTCCCAGCATGGCCTAACTGAATTGTGCTGTGTCTTTAAAAATTGATGGCATGATGCAGTCCCATAACAGAGTGTCCTGCTGCTATTGTGCCTCATGTCACAAACTCTTCCAGTAGCATTGCAGCGTACCTGCTGATGCAAGTGATCTCGAAGCCTCTTTCTTAAGCAGAAGTTACACAGGTGTTTAATTGCTGTGTTCAGCCCACTCTGTGGCAGTGCATGGGCAAAATGTCCTCTTCCAAATTCACTGTTTACAGCCGCTTACCCTGGCAGCAGTTTGTCACTGCAAGCCTACGTCCATCTATGTGGGTTTCATATTGATGTGAATTGGAGTCATCCAGTGGGTATGGCTGCCAAAATATCTATTAGTGTAACCCAGCGTGGAGGCTGGTAACCCTATCAGTCTTCCTTCTTGGCTGTAATTCTCTGTGATGTGTGCCCTGATCTGAGATTCAGAAATGGAGCATTCTTTTTTCATTAAAAAAAAAAAAAAGAGAGAAATGTGCAGATTTGCATTGTAAAAAGAAGATGGAAAGTATTTATTTGCTGCTGAATGCAAGCATCACAGTGTTGTCTGAGGGCTGCCCGTGAAAATTCTTATGCTCTTAAATTCTATATCCTGACTTTCTTTCAAATCATCTGACCCCAGTCGTTCCTTAAAGCTCACGTATAGATGTCTGCGTGCGTATATTTAATGAGGAATGCCTTGAAACTCTAATTAGGGCTGCTTGACTCCAAAGCAGTTTACATATCGCAGGCTCACACAGCTATCAAACAGATGCTTCTCCTTTTTTTCATTCAGCTGACATTTTCATTTTCTCTGCATATTTTGAGGACTGAGCAGTGATGTGTTTTGACTCCTGAGGCTATAGACGATATCAAAATGAGGATTAGAAATGAAACTTTACCTGTCAATTAAGTTGTTAAGCTTGTCCTCCACTGCATCTATGCTTTCAAATGGCCTGTTTATTGAATTTGAAATAGTTTTCATTCCTGACCTTGTTTAAATCGAATGGACAGTTCTAATTATAATCTTCAGAGTTTTCAGCTGCAACATATGGTTTGCATATAGGGCTGTGGATGAAGGGCTCTTGACTGTTTATTGAGTTAAACCACTGCTAAATATCTCGGGAGAGGCTGGTGTGTCAGGCATTGAAATTAAGCAGAAATCAGCAGTCCAGCTATTGGCCATTTTGTCTTCACATCCCTCAGCCCAGGAGATCTGCTCTTCACTGAGGAGTGAATTGAGATGGTGGGACCCAGGATAGGTGAGGAACAAGTCTCTGCCAACAACAATGTGGTTGCACTGTGTCAGTCTTCTCGTGAAAGACAATACTTAAAACAAACAAACAAACAGCAACAACCAACAAAACGACCAGGCCCCAAAACGAATTCAAATTACCAGAGTCTTTGTCAGATCAAATGCCATTCTTTCAAATCAGCCTTGGACCCACTGGTAAGGTTGCATGACATCTCACAGCAGTTTATTTGTGCATTTATTGTCCAATAAGGCCAGTAACAGATCAAGAAATTGAAAGCAGGACTTGATGGGGTGAATTACACCATCCATCA
This sequence comes from Pavo muticus, assembly GCA_016647715.1. Classification (NCBI taxonomy): domain Eukaryota; kingdom Metazoa; phylum Chordata; class Aves; order Galliformes; family Phasianidae; genus Pavo; species Pavo muticus. The sequence goes on along the minus strand of JACDJE010000089.1, from coordinate 1,881,675 downwards.
GTGTTCCAGATGATGTCTCTCCAGATCGAGGGGGGCTCTCCAGAAGCTGCTCTGCCCTGTGCTCCTCCCTGAGAAATCCATGCCTTAGAGATGACTCTTTCCTCTTCCCTCCTTGAAAACTGTCACCAAGAAATGCATCTCCCTTCAAACCTGAGCATAAATATGTATTACCCAACACGGGCAGTATCTCATGGATGACTTTCATTTAGTATTTCCCTGTGTCCTCTAGTATTCTCAGCATAAAGACAGATAAACCAGGGATGTAAGGAGGGGAAAGCGAACCCAGTCACAGCTTGAAGTCATTGAATCTACGAGGAAAAACATCTGAAATACAGGGCAAGATATCAACCACAGGGTAGAAAATTCCCCTCTTTGAGGTGACCAATTCACCAGGGAGGTCCGAAGAAAGGTGACAGACTGGGAGTCAGTGAACCTTCTATTAAAAGCTGTCTTTCTGTCTTGCTTTAATGCCATTCATTTTCAGAGGAAGGTAAATAATTAGGTAACATGGAAAGCTCATTTCCGTGCATGGCTAATTGGGTAGCTCTGACGAAATAGGTGCTGGTTAAAGCTGCTTTGTGCTTAATCCCAGGCAAAGAAGAAATACTGTGCAAAACTCACTGTGCTAACAAGGGTCCTCATTCAGTGTGCAATTGGTTCTCAGCCACTAAATTGGGTAAAGAATCTCTTAACCATCCCTTTTAACCAATCCCTTATCAGACTTGACATGCTCCTTTCAGAATGACTTGCTCAAGCTATTCCATTAATTAATTTTGTTGCTTGCCTCGGACACCTGTGACTTACTGAAATGTGAGTAAGCTTCAGCAGTGATTTGAGCTAACCTGGCTGACTTTGAAGTGAAGCAGACAATGGATGCTCATATAATCCATTGGAGGGGCCAGAAAAGGGCAGAGACAAATACCTGAGGAGCAAAAATAAAAGCCTGGGAGCAGTAGCAGTTTGAAATGACCCAGCTAACTCTACAGGAGCACATTTATCTCTGCTGAAAGCTGTTTCACTGAGGTGTTTTAACATCAGTTTCCAGTGGACCACTCAAAAGAGCTTGTCAGGTATTTATGGCATTTTTGGTGAAGTAGAAAAGAAAGCTCGTGGAAGATTTTGCGATGTAAAATCTATCAAAAATTGCTCTCTTTGCAGCTCAGTTTGATTCAATGAAACAGAAATAGGTTTTTAATTCAAATTAGCAGGAATTCTGCCTTTTCTTGTTGAACTTTAGACTTAAAGCCTGTTGTCTTTTATTCCTTGTAGTCAGTGCTAATGTCAAACAACCTTCAAAGTGGAAAAATTGGACAAATATTTTTCTAGCACCAGGAGGTCCCAAACTCCTTGAATCAAACTTTCAAACCTCGAAACCCCTTTAATGGCTGTAAAGCAGGGGAGATCATTTTAAAAACTTCTTCTTAAAGAGCAAATCATGTCACGCTTCATAGTAAGTACATTTGTGAATGGATTCACACTGGCTGTCAAATTGCAGGCATTTCCAAGCACAGGATGTGAGAAGAGACTGCGTGATTTAAGGGGAGCTGAATCTGCCATAAAATTATCTACTGACAGCAGTTCTTACTTTATGTTTCATTCTCACAGAATTAATTTCTGACTTTTGTGATCAGCTTATGCACCACTGGATATTAAGCCTGTTTCCTTCCCTTCTCTTAATTATATAAATTATTTAACTTAGAAACGTGAAAATAATGTATAAAATCCACTTTGTGAACTAGTGGAGAAATACCATTTGATGTTTTCCCTTCATCACTTGTGTGAGGTTTAGACATCCCTTGGAATCTATTAACCAGACCAGTGCAGCAGGATTTGTGTTAACTTCAATCCAGAAAAATGCCCAGGTTAAATAGTTTGTGCATTTCTGGTAATGTTAAATGTAGCCCCTTCGTGTTTCTCATTGTGCTTCTTTACCTAAGATCCAGTCTTTCCTTCCCTGCTTCTCTATATCCCTGCTGCACTGAATCTTCTCTGTATCATATCTGCATCCACACAGCTCCCACTTTACTAAACTCTAAGATGATGCTGCAAAGATCAAATCTTTCCTCCTCTCTCTGGACACAAATTTTATAAACAATTACTACAACTGTTTCTAATTAGAGTCTAAATTTATAAATTTAAAACTATTGATATAAGCAATTCTCTAAGTAGATGGAAGCATGATTTTGTGTTTCCCTTGGTTACATCCCTTCTGGTGGGTTGTGGTGAGTAGAAAATGATGATGTGCACATGTCATTCATTCCAACTCTACACAGTGTCTCTTCGGCATCTGGGAACAAGGGTGCAGTTGTGCTTCTGCAGATGCCTTTGGGGTGTGGTGGTTTCCCTCAGTGGGAGGAATTTTCACTGTTTCTGCAAGCACTTTGAGATCTGACATAGTGGCCATCCTGCACCACAGCTCAACTCTGTGTGTGTAACTATAGCAGAGAAAGAGGGATTTGAATGTAACATTGTGAGAGTGGGGATGCGCTGACTGTGGGAGTAGTGGCTGCAGAGATTTCCAAACAGCTCCCCTGGGGGAAAAAAAGGATTTAAAAGCAAAGAGGACTTGGGATGGCACGAGGTGCTGCCTGACTCCGGCCTATGTGCAGCCTAGGGCACTGCAAATGGAAACCCACTGTCCTGTGCAGCTGATAGGAGCAGGAGGGTCAGGAGAATGGAGAAGATGCTGAGATGCTTGGTCCTTCTGCTGTCAGAACTCATTTTCTTCTTCTTTTTTGGGCTTTCTTTAGCTTTGCATGTTATGTTTCTTAGTGTAAAAAGCGAAGCTGTTTGTTAGCAGGAAATTGATCTGGAAACACCTTGTTGTTGTTGGTTTTTTTCTTCTTTATAAAAACAGAATTGGAGGTCCACTAATTATCTGTGTCTGGCACTGCTCTCTGTTTATTTTTAAGGAACTGATTGATCATAGCTGTTCCTAAAGATTTCAAGTAGCAATACGAAAACAATCCTGCAGGCTGTGTACAAAAGCTGCTGATGTGATGACCTTGAATTCCAAACAGGCAATCACACGGCTTTAAATTGTTTGTAATGCAATTTAAAAGTGTGTTTAAATGGGTATTTGGCAGGGAAATCAGTCTGTTGCCAAAGTAGCTGGGGGCAGACTTCCCTGAAAATTAGCAGAGCTCCCATTTAGAAATATAGAGGCTTAAAATCTTTAATATCGTCAGTAAAACCTGCCTTGGAAAGGGCAAGGTGATGTGGCTGTTTATGGGTTTGTGTGCCTAGCGTCTTCTCCCACATTCAGGACTGGTGTTGTGCATCCCCATCCTCCTGGGATGTGGGAACGGGCAGCATGCAGCCATGTTGTGTGGACCTCAGAGGTCTGCAGAACTAAAGTCTGCGTGCCACAGTGGCTGAAACAGTTTGCATCCTGGTACCAGGTAGTATTGACTTTTGTCTTGACAATAAGACCATTCTCATTGATAAGTGCATCAATCAGGGCATCATCTCTGTGCATCCCTGTGTAGGCTGTGGGCTGCCAGCAGAGACTTTCAGTGGGAAGTCTCACTAATGTGCATCTCTGCTAAAACTCTCGCAGGTGAATTGTAGGGTATTCACAAACTGACTCTGCTTTGTTCACTCATTAGTATAATTCCCCGCTCAAGATAGTGCTGGGACGGCACATATTTCTCATTTTGTTTCTCAGTCTCAATCTATTGCCCCACTCGTCTCAATGGATGGCTCTGCCTCTGTCTTCATAGAATGGCCTGGGTTGAAAAGGACTGCAATGACCATCTAGTTTCAACCCCCCTGCTATGTGCGGGGTCGCCAACCACCAGACCAGGCTGCCCAGAGCCACATCCAGCCTGACCTTGAATGCCTCCAGGATGGGGCATCCACAACCTCCTTGGGCAACCTGTTCCAGTGTGTCACCACCCTCTGAGTGAAAAACTTCCTCCTAATATCTAACCTAAACCTCCCCTTCTCAGTTTAAAACCATTCCCCCTTGTCCTATTGCTATCCACCCTTGTAAATAGGGGAGTGTAGCTGCTTTCATCACAGGGCAACTGGAAATAAGAAATCAAAAGTGGCATGAAATTCAGGTGATTTGGAGAAGCATCCTCAGTTGTAACTGTAGGCAGTGCAGCACATAGGTATTTTAGTTTGATCTGCGGTAAAAATGAATCCAAATTTAATTATATAATAGAGTTGAACAGATGCAATCTCCTGTAATCCTGTGTGGACTGACTTCATAATTTTAGATTTCTACAGTTATTTCTGTGCAGAAAAAGAAATGGCTGCTTGTCATACACCACTCATATGCTTCTGGCAATGTAAGCTGTTGCTTCCCTGGTGTGCATGTCCTTTACACGTGTCGCTATTTTAATATAAAAGTGCCAACAGCTTACACCTGTACAACTCTTAATTCAGCTCTAGCATTTAGATTAATTCTGCTTTTCAGCCTGCTTCCTAGAAAACATAATGAAGACGTTTTTCTTCTTTAACTGGGGGGCAGAGTTTTTTCCTGTCCCAGAGATGTAGGAGGCACCAAAGGTTGCTGCTTGTTGCATATTTCTTCATTATATCCTCAGCACATGGAAGGATCTTTCAGTGTTTAATCCTCGCCAAGCTGATCTCCCACAGAAGGCCCCAGAGAGGCTTTTCGAGTGGTTGGAAAAGAAGGAGGTGGGCAAAGGGGTCTGGCCATGCAAGGAAGATGCTGACATTTTGGGACATTTGGGGATGAGGTTTGCAGAAGGGCTGTGGCCAGTGCAGAGGTCCTGGTGCTCTGCTGGAAATCCAGGCACCAAAATGCTCCAAGAGAGACTAACAGGTGGGCCTAAATGTAATTGCTGGTTTTTATTATCTTGGCTATTTTTTCTCCTTTGTAAGCACAGATGTCCTGATGTAAAGCTGCGTTTGGTGCTCCGCAGCTGATTGTAGCCTATAAAGGTAATATATTGAAGCTCGTAGTAACTGAGTTAATGGAGGTATAAATACTGGGATGTGAGGAACTATATAGCTCATCCTCTTCCTTCTTTTATTTCTCGGAGCCTTTTTTGTGTATTTTATTTCTTTGATACTCAAGACAAATAGTTTCTTGGTTTTGATTTCAGCCTGGGATTTTTCGGCAGAGCGTTTCTTAACTGCATAACATTCAACAAGATGAATAACATTTTCTGTTTACAGTTTACATTAAAAAAAATGAAACTTCTGGTTTGGTTGGGTGTTTTTTTAAGTATTCCAGATGTCTTCAGGCAGTTGGAAATGTACGTAGTATAAAGTCCAATAAAAGAACAAATATAGTAGAAGGATTAAAAAGTGGCATACAATTAGCAAATGGTCTGAATTTACTCAACACCAGGACTTCATTTTAGGTGAGTGAAATTCACATGTGAAATATTAAAATTTAACTTGATAAATACGTTTCCTTAGGACCAGGATGTCGTGCATTTCCAAGTCATCTTTAAGACTTCCTTTTTCATTTAACTTTGATTAGATTTTCTAGAAAGGAATAAACATAAAAGCGTAACAAATGTAAACCATCAAAGCCAAATGCAAAGCAGATACATTGACAGCAAAAATATGAAAGCCAGACCCCTATGCTCCTTGAGTGCAGTACCGGGGGGAAGATCCCCTCCTTGTGCTCTCCTTTCCGTGCTCCACTCTGCTCCACATTCCTGGCTCTGCTACCATCCCCTTCCCTGCAGCAGTAATTAGGAGATGGCCTCTCCTCTTAGCCACTCTTGTCTTTCTTTCCATCCCACTCTCCTCATCCACAACTGTTTGGATGAGTGAATCCTTTCAGGTGGTTTCAGAACGTTGATCTAAAGGGACGTTAAGTCAGCGTGAGTTTTTAAGAAATAAATGTCGCAACAGGGGATACAGATACAGAGTGCAGAAGGGAGTTTAGGGAGGTTTGGGTTTAGGAACAGGAGAGCATCTTCAGCAGTCAGCATGACTTGGCTCCAGCATCGCCCCTGGGTGAGATGGAGGGATGTGGAGCTGCAGTCCCAGGAGGCTGCAAGGAAAGAACAGACAAACCCAAGATAAGCATCTGCCAGGTCAACCTTTGTCAGGGAATGGGCAACTGGCCCTTATTTCCAGTGATTTCTGTGTCAGTTTTTAAGGTATCAATATGCCAATCAAATGCTATCTGCAGTAGTGTGGTGTTGCAGAAAATATACAGAAACTGCTTATGAGATACTTTTGAAAATTCAGTCCTGTGAATTATTGCTGAACATTCAAGTATTTACTTCAACTTTTCTCGTTCTTTTTTGTCCACCATTGTCTTCATTCTCAGATGAAGCTTACAGCAGGTTTCTCAAGTTGATTGTCCTGGTTTCAGTTGGGTTGGGTTAATTATCTTTCTAGTAGCTGATACAGTGCTGTGCGCTGGATTTAGGATGAGAGTAATGTTGGCAACACAGGAGTATTTTAATTGTTGCTGAGCACAGATCCAAGGACATTTCAGCTTCTTGTGCTTCCCTGACAGTGAGGGGCTGGGGGTCACAAGGAGATGGGAGATGGCACAGCCAGCACAGCTGACCCCCTTGGCCAAAGCCCAAGGGACAGGAGTCACAGAAACTGTGGCACAAAAACCATTGCTGTGTAATGCCTATGCTCTCATTGATTGGGAGCACGAGCTCTGATCTTGCATTTCTCTTTGCCATGTCAGTTGTATGTGCTTGTATCCTCAAGAAGACCTTCTATAGGATTAAGGACCTGATGCATAAAGAAATCTATTTATAGCAAAATTTTGCAAAAGCCCAATGTTTGACCAGTGGTACCTTCATACCCAGATGGGTTTGAATTCTGTCTTCTCTCCCTGGACTTTTCTCTTGCCCCCAAGGAAACATTGGTGTCACAGATCACTCTAATTAGCAAGAGCTTCAGAAGAAGAGACTTCAGAGACGGTGCCTGTGGGCACTTTGAAAAACACATAAAATTTCAATTTTCTTTGCTCTGTTTACAGTGTGGCTTCAAAATAAACAAAAAAACCCATCCCAGTTGGATCACCATGGTTGCATTATGTCCAAGCTACATGCTTCTCCAGGAGAACTGAACTATGTCTCCGCTGCGACTGTTGGTAATTTCAGCCATCTCTCTTCCTCCTACAGATGTGGACGAATGCGCAGAGGTGAATGGAGGCTGCCAGCAGGGCTGCATCAACACCCACAGCTCCTTCCACTGTCACTGTTGGGCAGGATACAGGCTGCACTCCGATGGGCGCACGTGCTTGAGTGAGTACATGTTGCAAGGCATGGATATATGTTTTTCTCCTATGTTCTTGTATCAGTGCAAGGATTTGTAGACTTGGGCTTTTGTGCCCCAATTTCTTCTACTCCTTCTTCGTCTTTTTTCCTATTTTTCCTTAAGAGATACAAACAGCAGATAGCAAGCTCTTTTTCGAAGCTGTTCTTCTGACCAACCAGTCCTGGAACAGATCTTGCGTATTTGGTGACAAAGACAAAATAAAAGGTTGGGGTTGCCACCCTAAAGTTGGCTTTAACTCGGCCCACAGTAGGTGGGATCTCCATTAGACTAAACAGGTTGTGGATGCTGTGGTTTTCCCAGGTGGTTCCATGAGCAGAGGGAAACCATCGGCTCTGCTGAGAACTATGACAATGAAGGAAAATCTCTGACAGTGTTTTCCAGTGAGTAGAGCAGAAAATCTCCTTTGAAGGACCCAGAGCAGAGGCCAAACTTGTGAATTATGAAGATACTTTTAGGAATATAGTGCTATGGGCTGGTAGCTGGAGAGGGAGTGATAAAAGGCTAATGAAATACTGAAGTATTGTCATGTTTGCACACAGAGGTCTTCTCTGTTTTCAGGAACTGCTTGGAAAGAAACCTTTCCCATTGCCACTTCTCTTCAGTCTTTGCTGTATGTTTAATTCTTTTTTTATTTTAATGTAAAGCAATAACACAAATCTGTCTGCTTCTCATTTTTGTTATTAAGCAAAATGAGAAGTATGCATGGGGCGGGCTGGAAACTCTCCTCCAAGGCATATCACAGGAATGTTTAGCTTGTGCTAATCTTTTTAGCTCACACAGGAGGTTCTCATGCTTGTGAAAATGAGAGTTTGGAGCCCATTGGTTCTGCTCTTGCTGCAGGTTGATAATTTGGGTGCTAGAGATTTGGGATAGCTCCTTGTTCCTACAGTAGGTCTGTCTCCTTTGATCCATTCCTGCATTTAAATGTCTTTAAGGTTTACATCACTCCTGTTTGTCAGAAATATGTCTTAATCTGCTGCAGTCGTGTTTGTAGTAGCTCTGTTACAAGTCATACTGAATTCCTCTTCCTTTGCTCAGTGAGCAAAACCCATGCTGTACTTCTCTATGGCACAAAAAACAATAAATGAAAGTCAACAACAGAACAAGTTGCAAAGCAAACCAATTTGTTCTCTTTATATCATTTTGAAGATCTCTCCTCTTGATCAGAAGAATCCCATTCCAAGCATCAAGGAGTAGAAAACAGTAGGAAGAGGGATTATATGGTCCTAATGATGTAGAACAATGGTCATTTCTGTGTTTATTGAAAAGATAAGCAGTTCTGCCTTTAGCAATAGATGTTTTGCTTCTTACATTGGACTCCGAGCCCTGAAATAAGAGAGGCAAAGTTAATTCCTCATCTTGCTTAGAAAATACTCATATGTATATACATACTCTCATTGTATTGCATTTAAAACAGTACAAAAGTCAAGTTGTCAAGTTCTGCAAAAAGAATGAAAATATTCTGTCGCTTCAGCAGAAGAAGAGAATGTCATTTGTTTGAATTTTGAAGGCTGATTTCAGGTAATATGAGGTGAACAATCAATTGTAGTCAGACCACATCTGCAGAATCAGTTCACTCAGTTTTGTCATTGTTTCTGTACTGGAGTGAATTCCTTTGGTTGTGCTTAAATTCAGCCAAATATATCATTCATCATTGCTTGTATTATCACAGCAATAAATTTACTGATGCACCCAGAACACAAAATGAACTCGTATGCAGGCGGCAGTAATAGCATTTTTTTCTTAGTTTAAGGAACTTAGCATTTCAGGTTTGTTGGGTTTACTGCATACAAAGACTTTCAGCATTTTGGTAATGAACTGCAATTAAAAATATGGCCAAGTCTGAATCTTTTCTTCACTCTCTCAGCTGGGGAGAGAATGCGTGAGGAAACACAAGGGTGTAAGAAATATATTAATTTAAGGCAAGAGCTAAATGGCTCTTATTTACCTAGAAGCAGAGGTGTTTTCCTATGAATTACAAGAAAAGAGAGAAATTCATCTCTCTCTGATCAGATATGACCAGGTATGACACAGAAGTGAAAGATGAGATGTTTGAATTGCTTTGCTCTCTCTGAATAGTCTAATTTTCAGCAGTGGTGGAGAGGGAATTTCATACTAAAAATGACTAATGTGGCTCAGGGGGAGAAGTGATAGAGAAGTGAACGATAAATACAAAAAGTAGAGATTGAGGGGATTAAATGAGTTTACCTTTATAATACTCGTAGCCTTCTGTGGGCAGTCTATAGCAGTTTGCTCTTGGCACCAATCATAAAGCTTAGTTTTACGTTTTCCTAGCTATGAACATTAACAGAAAGTGAGTTTTCTTTTTGGGAATGTAAACACTGAAAAGCAGTTATTAAAAATACTTAACACAGTGTTCAACTCAGTATCTCAGAAATTATCAAAGAGAAACAGAAATAAATCCTGAAAGGAGGGACAGAAGGAATTTACAGAGAGTTGCTATCATGGTAATGGATGTACACAATACCGAGCGGGGAATATTGAGTTCCATTTCAGCTATTTAGGCAGGAAACGAAAATAAACTGATATAATAAACTCTCATGTGCTGGAGCACAAGACAGATGCTAGATGACGAGGACAGGGAGAAGCATTTCATATAAAACCATTTTATAGCCCGGGGATTTGGGCAGGAGCAGCTCATGCTGCCCAGGTGCAGGTGGGGATGGGGCTGGCATGGCCTGCTGCTCCAGTTTCTGCATTTTGAGCATTCATCTGATCAAGAGGTAAAAGGAGCAGTGCACATCTCCTTCAACCTAGTGCAGCTGAGCAGGACATCTAACATTTCCAACGGGGCTCATAATAGCAAGAGTATCTGTTTGAAGAATACGTTAGAGGATGTAACAGACTCTCAAACATACAAAGAATAAAAAGGGTCTACATTCTGGAAACGAGCTGTTTATTGGAGGTTATTATCTCTGCTACAGAAATTAGAAACATGGATCCCTTTAGACAGGATTTCAGATGCACCCAGCTCAGATTTCTGTTTTGTTCATTCTTTTCATTTCTGGAAATCCTGTGTTTCAGGGAGCAGTGTGCCAAAATGACTTGAGGGAAGCAGATTTTGCAGCCTCAATGGCTTGGAAGTCTCCCATACATAGGAAAGGGGATCTCTCTTCTAAGATATTCAGCCCACATTTGAAGACTAGGAAACCTGGTATAGGTTACTTTGCCATGAGGTTGCATGGGAAACTACTGAAGTTGTTTGCAGCAAGTCCAGTCCTCCTATTGCATAATCACAGTGTGTTTGGGACCCAGCTGCCCCTGGAACACCACCAGCATGATCCTCAAAACGATCTGAGGAAATCTGTTTGTCGTTTCTCCTTTTCTCATGAGAAACTTCTGCTTATTCTCCTAGGCAAATAACTTCTACAGTGGGTTACTATCTTCTGAGTTAAACAGCATCCGAGAGCAAAATATTTTCTTCTTGAATCTTTTAATGATCTCTGATACTTTGTGTTGTGCCACAGTTCCATCTTTTACAACGCCCCCTTTCTCCTTTAGCATTTTGTCCCCCCAAATTTTGCTCAATACTGAATTCATTTTTAGTTAGATGTGCCAGGCTGAGCATTCACTATCAATTAGGCAATTAAAATAAGCAAAGGTAACAGTGTCCATTTCTCCTGTTTGGTTGACAGTGCCTTGACTATGCTACTGTCACGAATTTAACTTCATTAAAGTTTAACCAGCTGGTGTCTGGAAAGCAGAAACTCAGACAGAAAACATATTTATTGCAGCACCAGGCTGTGCTTTTGGACTGATGTAAATTCATTGTTTTCGTTGGAATTTATTCTTGTTTGAACTCCAAGAAGAGAAAGCAGAACACAGGCTTTGGAGCCCAGTTCATCTCTGGTGCCAGCTGTTATCTTTGATGTCTGCCTTGTGTAGGAAAGCTGTTGGGATGCAGGTTTTGTGGAGGCTTTCACACACTGTGACTCTTAATAGGGGAAGTAACAAAGAAGATATCTCTACAAATCTATAACCTTTGTTTTACCACACAAGTAGAAGTACAGTCTGTCTGGTTACGTTCTTGTTATAATTTGAGTTGGTGAGAAACACAGGCAGAAGGAGGCTGCTTGCTCTGACTCCATCGTTACTATCTATCTTCTAGCAAGAGTTCTGTGCTCAGGGTTTTTTTTTACATTTTTTAGCATTATTTTATGCAATAATATGTTGAGAAATGTATATTACAGGTCAAAGCTTGGCTTTTCTGCCATGCAGTAGCTAATTGTCTGCTAATGGATAGCATAGGGTGAAATGCCTCCTACAGCAGCTTTTGTGGCTAACATTTTCTGAATATCCATGACAGATAACTGAATTTATACTAATATTATTAATAGAAATGTCAAAGCTCTTTGCTGGCATCAGTGGGTCCAGAGTTTGATGCCTTCCATGGAGGACAAAATAGCCTTTCCAGCCACTGATGGAGAGCACAATACATCCCTGCTGTTAGTATGGATAGATGCAGCCCTGCACACGCTCACACGTACGTGTGTGCAGCACAGTAACAGGTTCAGAGGACCAATCTTATTTTTATATGCAGTGTGTGGATAGGTGTGGGTGTGTGCTAACAAGTTTTGGCAGGAAGAGAAATGTTTCTCCAGAGGCTGGGGGTCTCTGCTGAACAGAAAGAATATTAATTTGCCTGGGTGAAAGGAGCAGTATCTTCAGAGATGCTCATGTCCACCTCAGTCCTTGTTGTTTATTCCATGTATCTGTGCTACGGCCCTTCAGAGCCTGATAAATTACCAATGGGCAATGCCAGTGGGGCTGCTCTGTTTCCCCCTCCTTCCACTGACAGACCCTTGGGCCCTTTGCTGCCGTCAGATCAAAGGGTGGCTGCACTTCAGTCACATCTTCCTCTACTCACTGCCTTTGGCCAGCGCTATGGTGCCAGACAGCCCTGTGTGTGCCAATGGAGTGACGCAGGGGATGGGATAGGTGCTGCAGTGAAAGCTTGGTGAGGATGTAGGAAGCACAGGATTGTGTGCATTCATCCCATTTCGTATAACCAATGGTAAAAAGATGACGAGTAGCTGAGGTGTGAAGTTTGCCTTCATTCACAACCACAGAGCTCCTGCCCTGATGGACTCCTGGCTGCTCGTTGCACTCTGACAGCAAAGGCATAAGTGAGGAACACAGCCACGTTTTAATCCTAACATTTCATTACTCATCAAGTTGTATATAGAGTTGGCCTCTCAATTTTCTGCTACATGATGTCTTTTCTGTATCTGATTTTGGCTTATCTTGCTCCTAATCACAGCCTGATTCATTCCTCCCCTTCAAGCTACAGGGCACTTGCAAGCAGAATAGCAATGCTACCTTTGAGTTTGATTGTTGCCTTTTTTTGTTAACAAATCCATTTTTTTTTAAATCAAACCTCCCCCCTCACCACGACAATCTCACACACACATGGCACCCTTGGATGTGCCAGAGAAAGATAGGTCCAAACTCGTGGATTTATTGCGCTAAAACTCCCGTCACAAAACTGTTTCCATATGGCTCTGCTTCTCCTCAGGGCTTTTCTATGCTGTGTACAAAGTTTGAGTAAATCCTGCCATCAGCTCCTGTAGCTTGCAGAGCGCTTGGCCTCGGGCTCTGGCCTGCGTGAGCTTCACCACTGGAATTCCTGAACAACGGCTGTGTCTGCGGGTCAGACTTGAGCTGGAGCCTGTTGGTAAACTGCATGCAAGGTGATGGAAATTGAATTGGAGCATCACAGCCTCTCCAGGAGAGCAGCTGTGGGCAGAGGAAGGAGGATTTGTCTTGCAAGAGGAGCTTAGCTGGCAAAATGAAGTGGGATGCTTTTCTCCCATAAATGCCTTAACGAGTAAACACCCAGTGGAGAAAAGTGCTAGTTAAGCTGATGGACAAGGTTTTACTGAATAAATGAGAATAAAGTGGCCATGAGTGCATTGGGTTAGCAATTATGGCTGTCATCCCAGGGCTGACACTTCAGCCAGGACCCTGAGAGGCAGCAGGGGAACACCCATGCCTAGCAGGGCGCAGCCTTCCCCACAGAGCCATGGCAGTGGGATGGAGTTCTGCAGAGTCAGAGTGGTGAGGTTGGAGCACCAGGTGCGTATGGATGAGATCTGCAGTAATACTGGTACTTGTGTCAAGGCACAGGCTGTATGAGATCTCTGCTAGAGCGAGTTCTCCATTGGGCTATCCAGGAGTGATGAGGACATAAATCCTTCTCAAGCTACTTTGAATTTCCCATGTATAAATAACCACTATTTCCATTCCCAACTTTCACTCCTCCAGGAGAAAGAAATTTTAACACTGACCACTTTATATTTTCTCCTGTGTAAAGTCACAGTTGCCACGAGCAAGCAGACTGTGACGAGCCCCAGTTCTCTTTCTTTTGCTGTTCTAGAGTGCACAACCAATAGGATTGGAGAACTAGACCCTGTCCTTTGCAACCTTGCAGTGAAGGTCTGGAAGGGTTCCCAGCACATGCAGCACATGCTTTCCCAAGAGCATTGTTGCTGCCTCAAATCAGTGCCTTGGAGTGGCTTTTCCAGTTTGTCCAAGGAGGCTGTGGATGCCCCATCCCTGGAGGCTTTCAAGGCCAGGCTGGATGTGGCTCCGGGCAGCCTGGTCTGGTGGTTGGTGACCCTGCACATAGCAGGGGGTTGGAACTGGATGATCATTGTGGTCCTTTTCAACCCAGGCCATTCTGTGATTCTATGATATGATTCTATGTCCCAGGACAGCCTGGAAACAGATCAGTTCTCGCATTGTTTGGGGTTTTCCTGGTCCTTGTTTTTTTGAACACGGCATTTAACAGCTTGGAATAGAGTTTCATAGGATGTAGTCTGTTACCCAATAATGTTAACAAGTCAGACAATATGAGACAAATGCATAGAAGAAAGAACGCTAATGAGATGTTTCTAGCTTTTCCTGAAACCTGCCCGTGACAGCAAGGAACAGATATGTCAGAATGAAACAAAAGCAAGTAAAACAAGTCAATCTGTGGTTGCTTTATCTTCTGAAAATCTCTTTCCCTTACAAATTTTTATCTTGTCTAGGGACTTCCAAGGCTGCTATTTTTTATTCAAATTACTACATTTTACTACCATGTACCCTATAATTTGTTGTTTGCTTGTAGTCATGTCACATATTATTACAAGTCTTGCTCTATGCTGTAATCATTCTCAAATTAAAGCTTTGGATGCTCTGAAAACCTTTATAATATGTAGGTTTAACAGATGCTGTTTGATAGTGATTTCACTTAATTTATCCAAATAATAATAATAAAAAAGAATCAACAAATAATATTTCATATCAGCCAGGGAACGAGTTCTTGCTTGAAGCTAAATCCTGTGTAGACAGGCAACTGTTTAACTGCAGAGCCAAGCTGTCAGCCTTGAAAGTGTCACATAAGATGAAGTGCTGCTGTCCCTTGAAAACCTATTTGCAACCTATCGTGCTGAAAGTCCAACAGAAAAATTCAGTTCTAAATCCTTAACTGTGATATTATTTTATGCTATCTTGTCAAATTCTCAGCCTGCACACTTGAGTGGCTGTGTTCTTGGGATGTCAGGAGGTGAAATGAGGAAATTTGAAGGTGTTCTGGGGCAGTGTCCTCTGTTGCCAACGGTGACATAAAATGCCACTGGCTACATAGGATAAAAAAGCAAAACTTGGAGGACATGGGGAAAAAAATACACCACCATATTTAAATGTATCTCTATAAAATATAGGTCTTGTTCTCCTGGCACCTTCCTCTTCATAGCTATACATATATGTGTGTGGGTAGCCAATGGAGCAAAGTTTAGAGGAAAACACCTTCAACTGATGTTGGCTTTCCTTCCCAGTTCCCCTCCAGAAGTTACCTTGCACAGAGATTGAGGTGAGGGAGAAGTAAAGCAGAAGTCAGGCTGCAGGCAAGTGTGGACTACTGGTCCAATGTTTCAAATCAGTCAGTAATTACTAAAAAGCTAAAATTGTGTTACAGCTTGAATTGTGAGGAAATAGCCTTGATTTTTAACTGGTTTAGAATGCTAAAGGACACATTTTTCAAAAGCATCCTACAAATCTGCCTACATGGTTTTATTCACTACCACATATTGATGCCATTGACGTTACTGATATAGCTAGAACTCCAGACTGGATCACCAGCCTTGTGCAAAATATCAGATTTTTGTATGAAAACTCTGTCTCTTAACCCAAATCTTCCTATCCAAGCAGTCCCAGTAGGCCAGTTTGTGTATGGACAAAGTCTTTGGGCAAACACAACAGTTTGCTTCCAGCAGCCATGCGCTCCAGAAATAAACACATTAACCACAGTGAAGTCTTTGAGGTGGAGACTTCTGCAGGCACTTTATAAATGTATTTTTAAGTACTCATCACTTAGAACTGCTTATCCTTGAAATTGCATGTTATTGCTGAAAAAGAGTGAAAAACCTTGATGTATAACATTAATGCCACATGTTGTTAGATTGAAGGAGGTCTTCTGGTGCTCTTTGGCGAGTATTTTCTTTGGAGACTTCTACATACATGTCATTCTTTGGCAAACCTCCCTGTTGAGTGTGTTGATGGGTTCAAACATTGGGGTACTAATTGCTATTGTTTGGAGCAGCTCTTGAAATCTGCTCAGTTATGGTAAAATAAGGATAAAAATGTACTCTCCCATCCTGCTTCCAGGGAGTAATACAACCACGGTTTCCCTCAGTTTATAGTGCTGCTGATCTATGGAAAATGGAAAAGGATCAGAGAAAATAGCAGACAGAAAAACAACGGATTTAACCATACACCAACTCCTGTCAGATATTTTTTCAGTCTAATCTTTCACAGTACCATAATCTCAGCTGTTGGTTGCAGCAATGGCAGGTAAGACCATTTTCAGGCACAAGCATGACCTTTAAGCTGACAGTGTGCTCTAATTGGTTTCAGTGATAGACCCCTGCACAAGTGGGAATGGAGGATGCTCACAAATCTGTCAAAATGAGAGAGGAACTGCCAAATGCGAGTGTCACCCCGGGCATTATCTTTCTACAGACAAGAAGTCCTGCTTAGGTAAGAAACTGTGGACTCTATTAGAAGGAAAGATATTGTTTGGTGCTCTGGCTTACTGGGCTTTGAATTAAAAGAAATATGTTGGACAAACACGTACGTGTTTTTCTGAAACAGCATTTCTCTCTGTGATATTTACATCAGCCAGTAATCATGGAGGGTGTGTTCGTAATGGCAATTACTCCATGATCTCATCAATCATTGTTTCTAGCAGTGGGATTTCTCAGTGCTGTAGTGTTATTCCTGTAGTGTCCCTTTAAAATAATGCCCCAGATACAGCTCCTGAGAAATTGGTTCAGGTAACACTTTGAACCAGGTCACCGAAAACCTATTTAGAATTCAAAGGGCTTTTTAGCTGGAGAACTGTTTCCATATTCATAAAGAAGGTACTGTGAAGAAAGAAATCACAAAGTCTACTTTTCCAAAGAGAGGAGCTTAAAAAGTTGAATTCCAAAGTCCTGCATTTAGGCTGGGATTTTCAAAGGGATCTGTAGCATTTATGACCTGAAATGCGTGGGAATTGGAAACCAAAATTACTGCTTTTCTCTTCAGTATGGTGCTTGGAAGCAAGAATTTATCAGTTTAATGAAGCACAAAGCTCCCATGGACTTCATGATGTGCAGGTTTCTAACAGCCTTGTTGGGATCAGGGTATGCTCTCAGACATTAATTTTAAGCACCTCTTTTTGAACACTTGGCCAAGATTGTACCAATACTGGACTTGTTGTGTTATATCTGTACTGGTAACTGTACAGGATGCTGGTTGCATACAAAGTATTTTACTCGGCTGCCTGTAAACCCTTCTTTGGGGAGCACAGTGCACCTTGGTGATCCCAGTCCCGTTGGGATGACTCATATGTTTAAGGTTACTGAAAAAGCATTTTCAATACCGAAAAGTATTTTCAAGTAGTGTAGACTCTATGGTGATGATTAATCAGTGGAAACAGCAGTGAGTTTGATACTGGGGTCAGCATATTCCTCATTTTATCTTGAATAAACGTTGACAGTTCTGTTAATTTATGTATAAAATAAAGCACTAGATAACTAGCAATGTTATATACTGGAACAAATTTTCTTTCTGACCTCATGGCAGCAGTCATAAGTCATTAGGCATCATTTCCTAACATGAATATACATATATATATGTTTTTCTTAGAAACTATTCCATGTTTTTTTGCCAAATTCAAGCTGGTATCTGACTCTCTGTAAACTGAGCTAGAAGGAAAAGCAGGGCAGGGAGGTATCATGCTTTAGCTATTAGCTGTGTTTACCAGATATGAAGAAATGAGTGCAGCACGGTGGCTGTGGTAGGGTTCTCTAATATATTTTTTTCTATTTGAAAAGCATAAAAAGAGAAAAGAACTTTTCCAGCATCTGCTAACATTTTTCTACTTGCAAATTGACATTTTATTACAGAGTAAGGAGAAATAATTCATTTTATTCCGAACAGCAGCTGCACACATGGCCACTTCAGAGCAGCTCTCACTCATCCTGAAATCTTCATGGGTCAGTGTGTGGTGTTTGCACTGCCTGGGGCCTTCTTTTTGCAAGTAGGCTGATTTCATTCGTAAAGCTACTTGTGTTCAAGTGCAGGAGTCTGTGAGCACGGGACTGATTACAGCACATATGGAGAGGAGCTGTTAGAAAGCTGTTTTCTGGAGTAAAGAGCAAGGAGCTGCATGCCTAGCAGCCTCTTCTGGACACGAGGCGCTCTGTCCCAGGATCATTGCAGGGTATAAGCTGCATTTTGCAAGTGCAGTGTCAGAACCGAAGCAGGAGCAGGAGGTGGGTAGGCGTGTGCTGTGTCTGCATGCAGGCTGGGGGTGCGCAGCTGTGCTACATGGCAGCACTGTCTAGTACAAATTAGGCTCTTTTCCCTTCCCTTTCCTGTTCCATTAATTTGAATGTAATGGCTGTGAAGACCTAGTGCTAATTTAAAGGTAGTGGGAGATAGGACTTTTATCTGAGTGCTTCACGTGGCTTCTGTTACCATTGCTCTTGTTAGAGGAAATATAGAAAAGTTATGTTGTTGCTCCAAAAGTAATGCCTTCTATTTGTTACCATGGAAACTACAGCAGATACAAAGAGCACAATAATGCTGTTTAATAGAGCAAATTCTCAGCTGCAAAACACTGTTTTTCGACTTAGTCACCACCACAATGAGCTGATTGAGATGCTTCTCATTGCATGGTGTGGCAGCTGTGCACGGCCATCTGGATCATGGCTTGTCTTTCATGTCACTGCTGCCACTGCTGAAACACACCATCCACAGCCTCACTTTGCTCACGTCCACCATTTGGTCTCCGTAAATGTTCAACAAACATCGATGAATGACAATGAGTGCCATATTCTCTGGATGGAACATACCAGCACCATCTGCTTCTGACATCACGAGCCAACATAATAAAATAGGAGGCATTACTTTCAGAGCAACCCTCATACGTTGGCTGATCCAGTAAATACGACGTCTGATGTAAAAATTCATGCTGAGGGGCTCAAGGTCAGCACTGAGTAGAAAAAAAAGATTATTTTAGAGAATAATGCAGTGAGTTCAGTGTTCCTGGATCCATCAGATGCTGTCATTTGCAGACTCACATCAAGATGCTCTTTCCACTGGACATTTAGGAACGCAGCCACGTGATTGTAGGGCAATATATTTTTTAATGCCTTTGCCTTTCTCTCTGCTTCCTAGACATTGATGAGTGTGCAGAAGGGAGAGCCAGGTGTGCTCATCGCTGTGTGAACACGCTGGGATCCTTCACCTGTGCCTGTAATCCCGGCTTCGAGCTGGGGGCTGATGGGAAGCAGTGCTACCGTAAGTGACAGCTTTACAGCTCTGCCTTTCAGGCTGCCTTATCTGCCAACTGCTACGCTTCATTTTTAATTCAGTTGGATTAACACTCCCAGCAAAATAAATGTATGCAAAAACTCAAGCTTAATATTATTTTCTTCATCTTCTGCTATTGCCATTTTTGCAGGTTGATACCTTCCTAAGCCTCTGTTCACCGACCTTAATTACTGCATTTCAAAGAGCAAATCTCCCTGTTGGTTTATCTTCAGAGCCTGGTGAATTCTATTCCAGCACCACCAAAATATTGCTGTTCTGCGAAATGTATTCATTTCTGCCCTCCCTCTCCCCATTTTCTTACATGCCTAGTCTGATGCGGAAGAAAACCAACATGACATTCTGCTCTTGTCTTCATCTGCATAGGTTTGCTCGTGTTTCTGCAGAGGTTATTGACACTATTAAGTAGGTGCTTAAAAAGGGGAAATAAAGCAAGATTTAGAATGAAAAAAAATATATTGGAACAGCTAAAATTTCCCAAGCTGAAATAACCGTGAGCCCTGTTTTCTTCCCTACGCACACAGCAGGGTTTCCTAAGCTGCAGAACTTCCTTGAGAGAAGGATTGGCTTGTTGGTAGGTGATCCCTGCTCTGCCCTTAAGGGTAAATTTAGATTAATGAAGGAGATGGTGTGGAAGAGTTGGTGTTATTATGGACCTAACTGAAATGCAGACAAAAGCATGACCTGTTTTAGCATAGGTGGGCAGTGATCATTCAGTCCAATAATACAGTGCAGGAACTTTCAGCAGGATTTTCTTAGGAAAATACATGGTGTGCCAGAGAGTGAATGTGTACTTCAAGAATCTGCATGTAAGAAATATTTAATAAGGATGAAAATCACTTTGAAAATATCAATGTATGTTGAAACCAATATAATAGTGTATAATGTATCATATTTTTACCTCAAGAGAGGTAAAAGACCTCAGCAGGTCTCTGTGGATGGTGATTCCTTGTGCCTTATGCACAAAGCTATGGAGCAAGCAATATAAACACAAACATTCTGCATATGATCAGGATTATCACAGTGTTTGAGCAATTTACAGTCTTTGTTTATTCTCTCTTTTCCCCAGTGGCACAGGGAAATCCGTGTTTTACTAATGAACAACTAAGACAAAGTAAATGGCAAAGATAATGCATAAAGTCTGGGTTTGTAAATCCCAACTTAGCATACTGGACAACAGCCTAGATTTCTTCTCCCTGATGCAAACAGTCACATAATGGATTAGATGTAGCCTTCCGTATATCTTCCCCAAATTGATGCCCTTTTCCAGGTAAGCTGGAAGGAAAAAAAGGAGTAGGATCAGAGCCATCAATTGAGATGTATCCATGAGGTGCAGAAGAGGGGAAATGCCATCCATCTGTGCCAGCTTTGCCACGTGCTGCTCTGGGCAGCATTTCTGGTTGTACAATGGCTCCTTTAGGGGTGTTGTGTCTCAGCTCCCCTGCACAGCATGAAAAATTCCTCTCTAGGTTGCCCTCTAAGGCAGGAATAGGGCTAATTGAAGAGAAGCTCTATAACTAAGCTTCTTTTCTTCCTAAAGAAATCATTTCATGAAGTAGCTGGATGGGAAAGAGGTGGATAGATGTTCCTTTTCCTATATGAGGGTTTCTACTGGACCTGGCCAAAATATCTGAGCCCAGACAAGTGTGGGAGAGTGGGGAGATCTGCCAGGGTGAAGGGGACCAGTGGTGGCATCGTGTCGTCATTATTGTGTCCCCCCATTGAAGAGTCAAAGCCTGTAGGTTGTTGGCTAGCTATCAGGCTCAGCAGTGAAACTCTGCTATGGAAACATACAGAATTTGTGCTTGGAAACCAACTAAAAGCAGCTTTTTGGAAAGCACAGGCACACTTGGTTGAGCTGACTCACTTGGTCTTTTCAAATGCTTCCATTCCTCCTCTGGGACAAGGGCAGAACTTGCTGCCTTTCCCCAGAGTTCGGTGGCTCAGGGCCGTGCTGTTCCTGTGTGTAGGTGTGAGCTGGCTTTCTCTTCCCTGCCAGCAGCTTGCTTGTTCATGGATGCTTTCTTACGCAGCGCTCGTTCTCCACTTGTGCTCATTTTTACCATCCCTTTTGTTTCTCTGCAAGGCATTGAAATGGAGATAGTGGACAGCTGCCAGGAGGATAACGGTGGGTGCTCCCACCGCTGCGAGCACACAGCAACAGGGCCACGCTGCTCCTGCCACGACGGCTACGTGCTCAGCTTGGATGGCAAGGCATGCACAGGTATCCAGGGGTACAGTTCATGCTGTCAAGATCATGTCTCACTGCATACAGCCCAAGCATCACACTGCTGAGGCTTTGTTTTGTTTCCCTTCCCTTACTAGCCAGTTTAGGATGGAAGCATTACAACTGCATGAGTTTACAACTGCATTAGGTTAGCTGCTTTTCAGCAGTGCTGCATGTGCAGACTCTGCTTTGTGCTGTGGAAGTTGTTCAGTTTCCATGCTTAGTGGTGAATCACAGAATCACTAAGGTTGGTGAGGTTGCACTCTTGACTGCGAGAAGTGTCACTTAGGAAGTGGAAGCCATGGAATTACAGTTACTTTTATTTCAAGAAGAGCTTAAAAATTCCTTCATGTTTTATATGATTTTATGACAGGATTGTTTTTCTTTATGGCTTTTGCTATGCTATCTCGTTCTATTATCACTATGCCATTAAAATTTTAAGGAATAGACAAGAAGAGAGAGGAAAAAAAGAAAAGGAGCAGGCATTGAGGAAAGGAACAGTTAGATGAAAAGAGAGGCAAGGAGCAGGAGCTCTGGGGACAGCACGGACAAAGGTCCTGCAAGGAGAAAAGCCCAGAGCAAGGAGGATGGATGAGCAGGGCGGGAGGAAAGCACAATTCTGTAAGTGTGGCTGGTGCTGAAGCACAAAAAAAAGAGAATATAAAGGAAGGGGAGAGGGAGGCAGACGTGGAGCCAGACATGGAGCCTGAGCCAGTGAGTTGGGCTGAGAAGGTTCCTTCAGCCCTGTTCCTGTGCTGAGGAGGAGGCAGTGAACTGCTAATGGAGATGTCAATGTGAGAACCACCCTGCTGGCCACAGCCAGGGAGCAAGTGCAAAAGTGAAGGGCTTGGCAAGGCCGAGGGAATGCAAAGCTGCTCTTAACAGCAAAAATTTCCTTCTTTTGGATGCACGTTTCGCATTCCTGCACAGACAATGGGCTGCTAATAGACCCCAGAGTGAGGTGTCTGACAAAGTACAGAGAAGCTCAGCTTGTGACATCTAGAAAACACTCCATGTCAAATAACCTACATTAATAATTTTTGTGCTAACCTCCTCACCTCGACTGATTAATTACATTTTCCTTCTCCTCTTTCTCCTGCCCATGTTTCCTAATAACGTTGGTGCTCTCTCCAAGGTTAATTGAGACACCGACCTTTCCCATCTGTGGCTCTTCGCCTAGGTAACGTTCAGAAATGTTTTGCAAACTCAGCATTGACAAGATGGCCTTCAATGGCCACTGAGCAGGGCAGCAGGCTGGGAGGGGGAGATCAGCCAGGAGTCTGCAGTCAGAAGATAGCAGCTTGATTCTTGCATCTTTGAGCCGGCGTTGTGAACTTGCAGCCCTTTAGGCCAACGTGTCTTGGGCTGCATCAGCAGAGGGGTGGCAACAGGGAGAGGGCTCTGCCCTCATGAGATGTCAGCAGCAGTACTGCATCCAGGCCTGGGGCCCCCAGCATGAGAATGACATAGAGGTGTTGGAGCGGGTCCACAGGAGGGCCTCAAAGATGCTCAGAGGGATGGAGCTTCTCTCTTCAGAAGAAAGATTGAGGGAGCTGGGCTTGTTCAGCCTGGCGAAGGGCAGACTCCAGGGACACCTCAAAGCTGCCTTCCAGTACTTAAAGGGAGCTAATAAATAGGAGTGAGATCAGCATTTTAAGTGGTCTGATAGTGACAGGACAGTGGGGAATAGTTTTAAACTGAAAGAGGGAGATTTAGGTTAAATATTAGGAGGAGATTCTTAACTCAGAGGGCGGTGAGGCCCTGGCACTGCTGCCCAGAGCTGTGGGTGCCCCATCCCTGGAGGTGCCCAAAGCGATGGAACAGACCCTGGGCAGCCTGAGCTGGTGGGGGCAGCCAGCCCATGGCAGGGGTGGGCTGAGTGGGCTTTAAGGTCCCTCCCAACCCAACCATGCTGTGGTTCTTTCACTGTAAGATCTAACCACAGGCGCATCTGTGCCCAAGATACCAGTTATAGATATGTACTGCATCTATGTACAGCAGAGGACTATCGGTTCTCAAGAGCTACATTTGCACCTTGCAGGCTGCCCCCCCATCAGGTGTACTGTTAGGTTAGAGCTCTGTCTCACTGCTGATGTTGAATATTGAATGTATGAATGTGCAAATGGTTAAAAGCAAATTGCAGTGCAATAGCTGCTTGCTATGTGTGTGCATTGCATTCCGATGCTGGGGTGAGAGTTCAGCCCAGGGCTGACTGAGCTGCCCCATCCTTGCAGACCTGGATGAGTGCGAGACAGGCGAGTCGTGCTGCTCCCAGTTCTGCATCAACTACGTGGGCAGCTACGAGTGCACCTGCAGAGCAGGCTTCCAGCCCAGTGCCGACGGCTGCGGCTGCGACGGTGAGTGCCCCACACCGGTCACACTCAGCTCAGTAAGGTTTACAAAGGAAATCTCTTCTTTGTTATGCTGGAATACAGTAAGCCAGCATCCAGCAAGGACGGATGGGCCGTGGGAGATGAATCGGGGACCTTTCCCCCTCTCTCTGTGCATGCTGTATGTGGATGTGTTTTAAAGACTACTTCTGCAAAAGGGGAGCCCTCAGAATAGCCAAAGGATCAACAGAGCTTAACAGCTTATAGCAGCTGTTTTCACTTGAGGCAAAAACATAGGTGGAATGATCTCTTCCATGCTGAGCTGAAATGTTTTAATACCCTCAATAGCCCCAAAGTACTAAAAAAATTTGGTTTCCTTATGTTCAGAATAGCTCTGGCCCTGTACAGAGAGCACTCTCCCAACAGAGGCAATAACCAGCCTTTATGCCTGTTTATTAGACGTGGATGAATGTCGTCTGGAGAATGGAAGCTGTGACCACATCTGTGTTAATTCCCTGGGGTCTTATGAATGTGCCTGCAAGGAGGGGTTCCGGCTGGGCGCTGACCGGCGCTCCTGCATCGGTGAGTTCCTGTTGCATCCTGAAGGGCTGGTCAGTATTTCTCAACTGTGAACTCAGAGCTGGGATCTTCACAGGTCCTGGGATTTTGGGAGCCCAACTTGAGAGCTCTCAGATGTGTCCAGGGCATCGCTGAGGTGTCCAGGTTCTGCTCTGATGGAGTCAGTGGCATGATTCTGGATTTCTGCCAACGCAACCAGATTAGCAACCTAATTTTGTAACCTATTTTAGCAGCCACTAAACTTTAGGCAAAGTTTGATATTTTAACCAACTGAAAGAAAGCCAGCTGATTTCCTATCATGTTAAGACTTCGATTGTAGTTTTTGGAAATGGGCAGCCAGCCTTGCTCTGTCGTCTCCCAGATGAGTGAGTGTAATGACCTTCACTCACTATCAACAATCATGAACTTCAGGTGGGGAAAATTAAGCTCCCATTTCAAATTTGGCAGAGTAACAGGGATGGCTTCGTCTGAGGTCCAGGGTTTATTTCCAGAAGAAAGAGAAATGTTCTTTTTTCTTCTCTCTTACTTTGCACATCAAAAACTGTTCATATCTATGAACCAGAAAACGAATCGGCTGCAAACAGGATGTACCAGAGCATAGCTAGGAAGTCACCCAGCACCAAAGCACAAATGCAAGACGGGTGTTGGGGAGGAAGTCTGGGGATGCCATCCTAACCTTGTGTGCATTGTGTGTCAGTGTTAGGAGGGGATTCACCGGTGTCAGGCTTCGCAGGGGCTCCAGGGCTGCAGTTCAGAGGTGCCCCCCAGCTCCTGCACTATGTGCTTGGGACCCCCCACGAGGATAAGGATCAGCGAGGGGAGCTGACGCTGGTGCACAGAGCTGGTGAGTGCACCTTCTTATTTGTGAATTAAAAAAACCCACGTGACTCTCCTCTGGAGGTTCAGATGCTTTGTTGGTGGCTGGGGCACATTCTCGAGGAGGTAACTACATAGAGATGAGGCAGCAGAGCCCACAAATGCACACAGCCATAGGAGTGGGTGCAGAACATCATGTCCTGTGCTTCTTCAAACTTTGCACCCTCTGCACTCTACACAGCATCAGTTCCGCCCCAGGAAATGGAAACCGCACCGTGGATGGGCTCAAACCCAACGCTAACCTTTTGATGAGTGCTTGTGGCTCACTGGTGCCAGTTACATATGTCCTATGATTTTTGTATTAGCTCTAATTACTCATCTGAAAGCTGTGCCCTACAGGCAATGAATCAGGAACCAGTCTCAGCTATAATCAACACTTATTTTTCTGAACAGAACCATTTAGGCCTCCCGGAACACATAGCATCCAAGCATACTCAACGACGCTGATAATCAATTGGGAAACTGATAAATGAGATAACCATGGGCAAAATTATCAGGCATGGAAACCTCAATCAAATATTTATTAAAAGGTTTTTGTACGTTTTATTTATGTTTAGCCACACAAACATGGGGATTTTTAGTCATAGCTGAGCACCTGCTCTTTTTCTAATGCTGAGGATTTGCAGCATGTGATGGTTTGTAGGAAAAGGTGAGGAAGGAACGAAACTTCTCATGGCTCAGTAAGTTGTTTTACCTCTCAAATATCCCTGTATTTCTGTGCTGGAATCTATATTATTTTTAAAAAAATGCTTTAAATGATTAAATGGAGCAAATAGTTAATGATTTTCTATAGACTAAATGACTTTCTAGTGTAGAAGTGTGAAGTTTGTAGTGGTAATTTGTATTCTTCTTCTGAAGTATGCATTTTCAACTTGTTCCGAGTGGGAGCACAGGGATTCTTAATGCCTCTGCAAACCTGGGCGTTTGCTCAGCTTTAGAGGGAGTGGGTGCTGAGACCTGGAGGAAATCTGGCCCCACGCAGAAAAGTGCTGGCGAAAAGCAGCCAGCCTGCTGACTTGCTGCTAGCTGAAGTATTCTGCCAGCTTGCTCTCAGATGTTTTCCAAAATCCCCTTCCAAAAAGCCTCCAGCCACATCTGTAAAGCCTGCAAGGCAATAGTCTGACATGGATAAGATCTTCTTGTCACCAATGCATTTTAGCTAAGAAGAACCCTTCTTTTTCTCTTCCTTTGTCAACAGAGCCCACAAAGAGAGAAGAAGAGTGTGTGCCTGTGGGTGCTCATAGCTGTGCGCAGGGCAGACAAGGAGGGCAGGATGGGAGGCATGAATGCATTTTTGTATTTCTTAGTTTTTCTGCCTGAAATAACCCTTGCTAGAACCAAGAGGAAATAAGCAAATGATAAATGTGCATTATCCTTTGTCTTCCTAGAATAACTCAAACTATGCTGTTAAAAATATTGCTTGACTGTGCTTTATGGCACAGAATGCACCTACTAAAATCACAGAACAACAAGGTGAGCCTCACAAGGAGAAAAGATTCTCTCCCAATACATATTTTTCCTTGTGTACAATTATATTTAGCATTAGCACAATTTCAGTTTTCCTGAAGGCAAATTATTTGCTCTTAAAATTACTTTTAAGTGCTCTTTGATGGGGAATCACAGTATTTAAGAGCATGAATTCCAGCTGCAGTCCCAGTTTTCCTTTTATTCAGATTAAAATTTGAAGTGGAAAATTGGGGAATGTCCACTTGGAAGTACATTTTGGCACGACTTGGTGATATTTGTAGTGCTTCCAGCATGAACATTAACGACTTGAATAGGCTTTTTTTCAGATTGTCAATGTCATGCACGTTCCCTTTTGTACTTGTGCATCTGGAAGGACAGCTAAGGGCCTCTAGAAGTGTTTTGTCTGATACTCACTGAGCCTTCTGTATTTTTTCCTTTCAGTTTGCCTTGATAACACTTTTGGCAATGACTGCAGCTTGAGCTGTGAGGATTGTATGAATGGAGGCAGATGTAACAGCGAGAACAGTGGCTGTGTTTGCTCACCTGGGTGGACTGGCATCATCTGCAATGAAAGTGAGTGCAGTGCATTGAATTTGTTTGAAAGGCAGAGACTTTGTCCTGGAGCTGTGACACTGAAGATAGGCAGGAGATAGGAATAAACTGTTGTACTTTTAATCCAAAAGGCTCTTTAAGGAGCGCAGCTTTTTCACTTCCAGATCAGCATTTTATTACGGTATGACACATTAGGTATAAATTGTATGGATGCTACAACAAATGACACAAACCTTCAGACAGTGAGGTCTCTGCCATCCCACACAGTGCAGTGCCCCATCCGAAGTGCTCACTTTGGTACCATTCCTATTCACTTTGCTGCCAGAGGTGCCAGGTGCTGCAGTGTGCTTGCAATGCTCCGCTCCCCAGCTTGCCCAGCTGAGTTTCAGAGGGCTGTCCTGGCAGGTGGTGTGACTGTCTGGATGGGCAAATGTGCTAAACTTGGGTTTTCCATTGTAGAATCCCAAGACATTGCCTTTTTTTTAATTATATTGGTAACACTGAGCTGTTTGTTTTTTTCTTTTAATCATCCTTTTTGTTATCAACATAGTTTTCCGAGGCTGGTTAATTTTTAGTATTGCACATTGTATGTTTCAGATTTTTCTTCTTATTCTTGCCTCTTGGTAGAAGATCTTTCTGTTTCAGAAGTATGCGTGCGAACCAACTGGAAAGATAACGTTACTTTGCGTCGATAGGCAGTGGTCCTCAGGTTAATCACGATCTTGTTTGTTTAGAAGGCATCATCACAGAGACAAAAATGATTGAAAATGATTGAAATCATCAGTCTGCCCTTAGTTATTTCTGGAGACCAGTCTAGATTTGGTTTGTAAACACCTAGGACAGCTGAAGGAATAGGAATGAAGAGAATTACAATGATGATTTCTACCTACGACTACTCGGGCTGCTATGTTAGGATGATTTTACTGGCATTCATGGTGCTGTAGGGGTTCTGGAGAGATTATAAAAATTTCAGGACAAGAAATTCTTCAGTTCACTTCATAAATAATAATAACATTTTTGCTCTATATTTACACTAGATATCCATGCATGTAATGTTATGGAATTTAACTTTGGCATTTAGAGAATGCAGACTAATGGAACTGTGTTAAGCCATACCTGCAGTTCAACGAAGCAAGCACTGACAGGAATAAAAACAACATCTAATCCGTATGAAGTAACCAAATGTGATGGCTTTCATTCTTTTTTTCTTTCTTTCTAAAATGGAAAAAAATAATGGCATAGTTCATGGGTTTAGGGTAAGCTAAGCAGCTGAGAAACCTGGAACTATATTTCTATAATAATACACCATAGAAACCAAATGAAAATGGATGTGAAATGTCAAGTTTCTTAATGTACATTGATAAAATGTCAGTTAAGTCAAATGACTCTGGCAACTGCAGTTACTCAACTGGCTCAAGCTGCAAACAGTGGAACAATGCTCTATTTCACCACTTTTTTTTTTTTTGCACCAGAGTAATCAGAGCAATAAGAAGGAGTCCTCTGCTGTTGTGGACCCACTTCTGTATGTGGTCAGCTGTGGAATTTCAGAGAATGTATAACAAAAACACAACATTTTTGTAATGGTTATTGGTGGATGGGAGGTGTTTATAACATGTATTTCCAAATGTATAAAACTGTACTGTATTTTCAAGCTTGGTACTTCCTAGGCAATTGTTCTGAGCCCATGAATTGTGTGAAGCATACACAGGGGAGAGTATGGGTACCTCACAAATTTCTTCACTTGAGTAAACTTGGTTGTTTCAGATATCACTTTAGAATCATCTAGTAAACATTAGGTGAATGTTTTTGCCTGATATAGAAAGAAAATGACATTACTCAGAGCCCTCTTGACTACAGGGACTATTTTCTTCCCAGTTCTAATGCCTGCATTCTCATTTTGCTCCATGTGGAGCACAGGGGCGGGATGTTGGGGCCCATTCACTCTTTCTGCTCTCCCTGCAGCCTGCTCCCAGGGGACGTATGGTGATGGTTGTACCAGTATCTGCACGTGCCAGAATGGAGGCTCCTGTGACCCCATCACAGGGCTGTGTCGCTGCCCACCAGGAGTCCAGGGGCCATTTTGTGAAGATGGTATGAGCTCCCTCATCCCGCCAAGTGTAGCGTGAGCCTGAGGCCTCGCCATCTCCCTTTGTTTCTGCCTACCTGTCATATGGTGTGTGGTACATCTTGGCTGCATAAGAATAGTCTCCATTTTGTGGGACATAATGCAGCCCCAAGTGTGCCTCAAGTGGTGTTTGTTTAAATAAAGGCAAGGAAATGGATGAGAGAAAGCAAGGGCTTTGCATCAGTGGCCTGTGCAGAGGCTCAGACTGAGGCCATCAACATGGTATTTTCTGTAGCACCCTCTAAAAGGGAGCTGACCTGGTGTTCATTTGAGTCCTTAACTACTGATGCATTGCTTCCTTTATTCACTCCAAAGGTTGTCCCAAGGGATTTTTTGGGAAGAACTGCAACAAACCATGCAACTGTGCCAACAGCGGCCACTGCCACCGGCTATATGGAGCCTGCTTGTGCGACCCTGGGCTGTACGGTCGCTTCTGCCACCTCAGTAAGTCCCAGCAGCCTTCCTGATCTGTTTATTTAATGTGTGCATGGCATAGCAGACTTACAAAGATTTCACATTTGTCCAAAATGATCAAGGCTTTGGGATAGGCCTTGCTTGGTGTTGTTAGCAGGAGAGCTCACGCTGGAGGTGAGCATAGTCTATGAGCTCTGTGATTAGAGATGAGCAGAAGATGGAGGACTTCTCGCACACTCTGTGAGGCCCTAGAAACTCTGTTTGCCTTCTCCTGCAGCAATTAATCCTTGCTGTAAGAACTGAAGTTTGTTAATGCATAAAAGTGAGGGGGGTTGAGTTGGGCATGTTAGAGTTAGGGTAGTGGATAAGGTTCAAGTCTGATAATTTCACTGCTCACCCTATGGTAAATCAAAAGTCATAAGCACAAACATTAGTTTTCCCTAAATTTCTGTCTCCTTCTCTGCATGGGTTTCCCAGCTGAGACATCCAGGTTTTGTCCTGAAGTGGGAATGCTCATAGTAGAAAAGCACAGTAATGAATGCAATCAAATGTTAAATGGGAATAAAATGGATCAAAACACAAAAGTGTTATAAAGCAGGCAGTCCAGTTTCTTTGCACTTACAGCTTTTGTTTGGAAAACCCATGCAGGATAGTAAATAGTTGCTTGGTTATTTCTTTTGTCATGAAACTTTTGTTCTGGGCTACATCCAAATATTTTTCATTCCAAAACTTAACTAATTTTGCTTCATAACATTTCTGGTTCTTGCATTTGCCACATATTGCTTGGAATGGAATGAATTGCTTCATATAGGAATCATATAAACTGCATTTTACACACTCACGCGTTAACAGGCGCTGCCATAGGAAAGTAGACACTTTTTGCAGTCATTGCATCCTGCACAAGGGTGTGATTTTAGATAACTCATGCCTAATTACAGACCTAATGATTCACTTTAACCTGCCTGCAGCCTGTCCCAGGTGGGCTTTTGGCGTGGGCTGCTCGCAGGAGTGTCAGTGCGTGAAGGAGCACACGCTGGGATGCAGTGCTCAGAACGGGACCTGCAGCTGCAAGCCTGGATATCACGGCAAGAAGTGCCAGAAAGGTACAGCAGGAAGGGGCGTTCCCCCTGTCTGTTTATTCCCTTGTCCTCTTTGCATGCTTCATTCCTCCTCCCACGTGCTTTATAGTGCTGCTGCTAATGGTAAATTCATATTCTGCTAATTATTTGGTCTCTGATTTTTCATATTGTGGACTCTGTGAGCCCCCGATATCACAGAGACTGCAGGGACACCACTGGGAATGCAGTGCAACAGTGCTGTTTTTTATCCTAATGAAATGACAACAGAAATCTAGAAACCAAACTCTATTACAACCCTAAACAATGAAGATTGTGGGAGTTTTCACTTTTGCTCCTTTTTTTTCATGCAGACAGTGAACAAGTGGCAAAAACTGTGTTTTATGCAAGCAGGATCGTTTGTAGATGGTTTCTGTAATGCTGCTTTTCCTTTAGCTTTCCATGTCTTTGAATTCAGCTTATTCTGTGTAGTTTTGGGCATAGTTCAGAGAGAATTGTGTTCTGCATTCCTGTTTGTATGTCTCTGTAGGCAGCGCTGGAGTAAAGCAATATTCTCCCTTACAGTTCCTCCTTAGGCACACAGTAACACATCAGATTCATGGCGCTGCTTCTGGGAGTTTGGTGAAGAATGGGAGTGATGATATTTCATATCCTAGTAGTCTAATATAGCCTCAAGTACTCTCATTCTGTTTCTGGGTTGCATTTAAGCAACGACTTCTTTGCAATGTGTGTGCATGTGTTTAATCATTGCTTCCACTTTAGTATCAACACCTCTGAAATACATGTTACTGTAGATTTTTCTGTCAAGTTCTGCTAATTATTGTTCTGACTTCTGTTAAGTTTCTTCGCCTCTTCCATTTCCTCACACACGCCGTGCCTTTACTTGCATTTTTCAGCGTGCACACCCGGCTTTTATGGGGCTGCTTGCAAACTGAGGTGCAACTGTTCCACCGACGTTTTGTGCGACCATGAGACAGGAGCCTGCAAGCGTCCGTGCCCGCCTGGTTTCCATGGAGAAAAATGCCATTCCTGTAGGTACTCACTGCATGTTTCCCTGGGAGGTACACGCTAGGTGGGAAAGCTTACCATGCACCTTACTTTCAGATGCAGAAGCTGCAGATAAAAAAGTACAGTTGTTGTTAGAACAAGACACTGGCGGTGACATAGATCACTTTGTGACAGCACAGCTCTGTTTAAAATTGCTGTGGATGGTGAATGCTGTTATCTTTCAAATGCTTTGCTGTATTAATCAGCTGTTTGGGTTTCCTCTGGACAGCTTGCCAGCCTGGGAGTTTTGGGGTGGACTGCAGGCAGAGCTGCAGCTGCGGGGGAGCACCCTGTGACCCAGAGACCGGGCGTTGTATCTGCCCAGCTGGGAAAACTGGTGCCAAGTGTGAGAGAGGTATGTTCTGCATGTGGTTAGGGTAGGGAGTGCTTTGCTTTGGCAGACAGGGTGAGGAGCTGGATTATGTCATTTTCCACCAAAACTGCTGCAACACAATGTGCTTCACTTGAAGTACAGGTAAAGGAGAACTTATGGCATCCACTCAGTGGGATTGCTCATAAAAAGGGAGCATCTTGCAGTTATCCTATCCTGTCCTCCCAACTCCAGTTAATAACAGTGATTTGTATGCTGGTCTGGGTGCACAAAGTGTGCCCTTGTAGCTCTTGCAGAGAGTTGGTGAATGGTTCAGGCTGGATGATACCTCTGGAGGTCACTTGGTCCAATCAGAATAGGACTTGGAATAAATGAAGGAACCAAAAAAGAAATGTATTACTCTGGGAAATTGATAAAAGGGTGAATAAATTCTCCAGGACATTGCACTGCCAAGGGGCCGGGGGTTACCCCTCTGCTATTTGCATGGGAGGTGAATCTGGGTATGAAGAACAGGATGCCAATCAATCACACCAGCTAGAAATGCAGCTCTTCGAATCACCTCCTGCACCCAGCCCAGCAGAAATACAAATGCAGCCCTCTTCTCCTGAGTCTCTGTCTAGGTTTTCCTTGGCTGAGTGTGGAAATTCATTTTTCAGATATACCCATATGCTCACGGTGTTACTGGATAAGAAACCAAACCAAAAAACAGACATGCAAGGCAAGCTGGAAGAGAGCCTTTGTGTCTGCCTTTAGATGTATTCCTGCGTGCTGCACTGTAGGGTTCTGCTGGCTTTTTCAGAGGATTTCCCTTGAAAGAGCTTTCAGTCCACAGAGATAATATAATACCAGGGTGAAAATTCAGCTTCTGGTGTGGATTTTGCCTTCTTTCTGTTCTGTGAAGTGTTTGTGGCATTAGGGACACTGACCCAAAATAAAGCACTCTGCAGCCTGAGATGTTCCCCAGGCCAGGTTTGACTACATTTTGCAGACAGAGGCAGGTAACAGATAAATGCCAAAGAAAGGCTAAACTGCATCGCAAATTGATGTTATAATTAAAGCCATATTTATCTAGAAAGGCAGTATTTAATAGCCATAATACTTGCATTGTAGTTTGGATTGCTTGGCAAGAGGTGCTGAGGGACTGGCCCCATGGGTTACGTAGGCAGCAATGCTTCTTGACTGCACTTATTCTGTATTAAAGTGTGAGGACAAAGAGTGATATCAGCACTGTTTGTGTAGACCCATCACAGACCATGAAAGTACCCTCAAGTCCCCAGTCTATGCTGCTGGAGCATGGCTCCTTCCCCAGCTGAGTGTGTTGAGGCTGCCAGGACAGACAGACACTCAGGACACAGTGCTTTATGCAAGGCTTCAGTTCTGGCCCATGTTTTCTCCTTGTTCGTCCCAAAATCACCCAGTGCTTTGGAGAAGATTTCTCCTCTGGCTGATACTGATGGGCAGAAGTATCCAAAAGGCAAAACTGTTCCGCTTACAGGATTCAGCCCTAGCCACTCAGTACACAAATTGCAGATGCTTCCTTCATTTCAACATTTTGCTTCCTGGATTCAGCTAGTGCGTGTTGTCGGGGACAAGCTGTCGCTGCCTTGTTTGAAAAGATCTGTGCCTGAATTATTATCTAGGTGAAATTGCAGTCTGCTCCTCTGCTTTCAGCCTGCCCTGATGGATACTACGGACAAAACTGCCAGCTGCCGTGCAGCTGCAGCAGTGATGCTCTGTGTCACCACATCACTGGGGAGTGCACGTGTCCCCCCGGCTGGACTGGCCACGACTGCAAGCACCGTAAGTCAAACCCAGACTTGCTATCCATTACATGTGATAGCTCACAGAGATTCATCTGCTACTGTAAGAGCCAGCTCTGTTTGTTCTCAGCCTATTATATTTTTTTTTAATATACTTTTGCTAATCTTATTGCTCCTGAAATGGTGTATTTATGGGTTTGCACAGCCTGGGTGGATATAATCCTTAATTATCTAGGTTCAAAGTGTTGAAATAGATGGCCGATGAAGCACCAAGTATTGATATAAGCTCTTGTTTCAACACTGTGGATCCCTTCGCCCACTGTCAGCACTTTGACTGACAGTTCTGTTATTCATTTCCAGCACATATTAGTTTAAAGATTAGTTCTCCGTTTTTCATATTGTTTAGGGGAGATTTATCCAACAAGTGAGTGACATGCACAGTCCTGTGTCTTAAGGTCACCCCCTAACTTGTGCATACAAATGCTGGGAGAAGCTGGAAGACAAGTGCATCCTTCCATTGACTTTAGTGTAGCTCTCTGCATTGGTGGCAGTGTAAGAGCCCAGATGAGCCCTTTTTGGGCAGCACCGTTGGAATGCGAACCCATTCTGGTTGATTCTCTCCTTTCGTTCCTTTTACGTCTTTTCTGCTTGATCTGTTACGATCCCTCTTACAAAAATCCAAGAGAGCACAAAGCTCTCTCTAAACTTGAAATTCATGCCAAGTAATTGCAGGTGTTGACAGCAGTAAGTTTTGGATCTGGCTTCTCAAGCCTGATGCGGAAGAGAATTCCGGGAGAATCTGAAGCCTCCTCCAATATGTGAATTTTAAGTCCAACCAGTTAGAAATGCATGGAGCCATTTAGATAACTTCCCAGAAATCCTCAGGCTGTCTAAAGTATTACGTGACCATAGCGAAGAAGAGCTTTTATTTCTGTTTGGGAAGAGCTATGACAAAAGTTGTTTTGCAGAAACCTCTCAGTAAGGCAGATCTTCAGCTATTGCAGCCCGGGCATGAAACAGATATTCAGCTCCAAAACCGTTTTTTCTGGTCCTAATTGACATATTCATCCTTACTCTTACATGAAAGGAAGGAGATGCTGCGCTTTGGCTGCGGCACGCTGTCATAATCGTGTTATATGATTTTCAGAATGAAAGCGGCGCGATGCCTTAACAAAGACGGTGAGGTTTCTCTGCGTCCACGTTTCATCTCCCCGTATTTTGAAAAGAAATCTTAGTCATGCTTCCAGTTTTAGCTGTGCTTGTCTTAAAACAAGGGATGTTTTTCTTTTCCAGCAGCCACTGTCAACACACTGCTGGGAGAGAGAAACTGCTTCAGGGTGATTTGCAACCGTTTGAAAACGTGCTACGAGTTTCTGTAGGAACTCTCCAGACAATGCAGGCGATCCCATGAAGCTGAGCTTTCCTTTCCCCTTTCCCTGTATATTCTCAAGTATGGAGAGCCTTCTTGTTTATTTTGATTTTGTTTTCGTTGAGTTTCAGAAGAGTTCAGGCGCTCGTATAGAGATAGAGAGATAAAACGTTTCTCAGTAGAGGGGAAAAGAAGCGTGTATTTTTCTCTTAGGACTTTGCCTGTCCCTGCTCCCCTCCCATTCCATAAACTGTTTGTACTAAAATAAATGTATCCCTCTGCACAGAAATGAGGATTCCTTATCTGTCTTGCCAAAAGTCAAAGGCAAGTGTTCTAACACCAGGCACTCGAGCCTTTCGTACACACCTGAAAGAAGCTTGATTTTTCAGAGGCAGCACACTTTTGAGGCTCCCATTTTCTTCTGTCATTTCAAGGCCAGAAAGCTGGCTATTTAGATTATTTGAAGTCTGAATCCCTGCCTAACACACGACAGCCAATCTCATCCAGTCACACTTCTGCTGAGTCCATTTCCCTGTCCTTGACAAAGGCAGAAAGACACCCAGCTTTCAGGAGGGGGAAAAGCTGCCTTCTCATTCATAACTTCTGCAGGTGGCTGGTTGCTAACAAGTTGTACCACCAGCTAATCCCAGTTATGCAGATTTTTGCCATGTCAGTTAATAGTTGATATTTTATCCCTACAGAAGTCTCTGTTTGTGCATATTTTGCATCCTTTCTGTTCTCTTATTTATAAGTGAAATCATCCCTCAGCTGAGCTCAGAGCTCGTTCTCAACATAAACACTGCTTTGCATTGCAGCCTGCAATAGCGGCCACTGGGGACAGCACTGTGAAAACTCCTGTGCCTGCAATAACAGCGATGGGAGCTGCGATCCTGTCACCGGGTCCTGCTTCTGTGAGCCAGGATTCACCGGGAAACACTGCGAGCAGAGTGAGTCACACTTTTGTCAACAAAGGGAATCTGGAATAGCAAGGAGCAGGAATTTGTCCTCCTCGCAGCTGCCTGCTGGCTTTCAGCAGGGTCCGATGCTGTCACTAATTTGGATGCCAGACAAGTTATTTTCAGGCCTAAAAGGCTGTTTTGAATCTTAAGACTTAATGTGAGTAATAAGATTGATGTATGTTTGGTATGTAGCATAAGATTTTCCATATTGGTTATATTTATTCAGTTGTGGGTATGCACATCTTCATAAATACTCTTTAAGACCAGGCACATAGAAATGTTTCATGTGGACATAACAGATGCAGGATCAAGAAGATTTAGGGTCCTCCATTAATTAACAACAAAAATGTCCCATGGCCTTACCAGCGACCCAGGATCTCCACCAATCCATCTCCAGCAGGGGTCAGTAGCAGATGCCCAGAGAGGATAAAAACAGTCATATCGAGGATTTCTGATATGTTTTCCCAGGCTTCAGCAATTTGTCATTTGGAAGTTTCTTAAAACAGAAGCAATATGTCTATATTTAATACAGTTTGGTATTTTCTTCCAACTAACGTGCCTATTTCCTTTTTTGATTCCATGCAAACCTTTGGTATCCACTCGTCTTGTGGCAGTAAGTTGCATAGCTAAGCTATTTTGTTATTGTTGTTATTATTATTGTTGCTATTGAATACAATGAAGATTTTATCTATTAAACAGTCTTACGGTAGCACAGATTCAGCTACCAGAATCTCAGCAGTGCAGGCAGAATTATCTGCTGGTGTCACACAGAAATGTCAAAGCAATTAATCTGGAGTGGTGACCCAAAGGCAAAAACCCTCAAAATTGTATCTTAGGGCTCTTGTTGCTGTTGGCCCAGAGGGAATGCAAGGACAGCTATGGGAAGGCCATAGCTGCCAGCTCCACTTGTCCTTCTCTCTTGACCTCTCTCAAAATGCCATCTCTGCAGATAGGAAGCAGCCAAAGAGCTGGTCTTCGTCTTCTCTGACAGAGGCAAGGCAAGCAGGGAAGCCATTGCTTCTGACACAGCTTTTGGCAACCCCTGACATTCCCTCTATAGATCTGCTGTTTTCTTCAGTCTGCGCTTTGTTTCACTTCAATCATATATATATGATGCCAAGGCATCTCTATACTTCAGCTTGTCCAATATCTTATGTCAATTAGGCAACTGGCCCTGTTCTTGGCTGATTTTCCTATAACCCTGGAAGAAGTTATTTTCATTCTCAAGTGCTGCCTTTTCCTTCAGATAGAGCATACCATGCAAATCTTTTCAGACTCTGAACACGGACTGCTGTGGAGATGTAACCATTAATCTGTCCCACAGATGTAATGCTTCAGGCTGTCCCCTGAATGTGATGTGTTTTAAAGCAGAGCCTGAGAGTGAATTATGCAGCTTTCAGCGGGAGGCCACCATGTTCCATATTTTCTCCAGCTTTCTAGGGAATGAGGATTTGCAAGAAAACAGAGGATGTGGCTCACAGGGAGGCGATGGGGCTGGGAGACTTCCCCTCCTGGCAGTGGATGTCCCAGAGGGCTTGGGCATGTTAGCAGTGCTAGACCATCAAGCAGAAAGTGTGGAGATTCAGGCTTTGCTGCTCTCACAATCATTATATTTTTTCCTGCTCAGAATTCAGTCTTTTAACACCCTGGCATTTTTCTATAAAGTGGACTTTTAATAAAACAAGCCCAAGGAGAGCACTTAATGATATCAGATTTAGAATCATAGCATCATTCTAATGATATCAGATTCAGGGCATTACCTCGACACCTCGATTCTCCTTTTGCAAGCAGTAAGAATTCCTTTGTTCCTAAAAATTCCTCTCTGCTCCACCATTCACTCCTCATCTGGTTTGGATTCCCTGCTGCAGGATGTCCTGAGGGAAGCTTTGGTCCCAGCTGCATGCACAGCTGCCAGTGCCAGAACGGGGCTGCGTGTGACCATGTGAGCGGAGCCTGTACGTGCAGTGCTGGATGGACAGGGACCTTCTGCAGGAAAGGTGATGTACCTGCACTGCTCCCCATCCTTTTGTGCATGGAAAACTATTCATCTGTGGGGGGATTTTCCCAAGGGAACTCTCTAAGAACAAACAACCTTTCAGATTCATAAATTTAACAGGTCATCTTCTATGACAAGCTGCTAGAGTTGGAAAGGACTGGCTGGATTTCTTAGGGGCATTATTGTGAGCCAGTTTGTGGCATCATCTAAGGAAGGCTGCTGCTGCGTTGTGTCCTTGTACAGATCATAGAACTATACAGCTTTGGGTGCAGCAGGAACAGCTCATAGTCAAACATTCCAAAATTTGTTTCTTAATGATTGAAAGTTTTATAAATGATGATCATTACATCAAAGCCACAATTATTTTATTCCAAAAACCTTTCAGCCAATTTTTTAAGGTAGCATTAGAGGGAAATGGCAGCACTCGCAGGGCCCTACTGCCCTCTGATGGGAAGGATGGTGCTGCACAGCCTCCCTGCTCACATAGCAACATGGGCTGTGTTAAATAGGGCTTGGTGTTTCCCTCTCATTCTTACCAGGGGTTATTCTATGAAACGAATATTCTTTCCAAAGCTCTGTTACCATTGCAAACCTTTTAAAAGTCATTTATTTTAACTGTTTTCATAAGTTTTTGTTTTGTTTTGTTGGTTTTTTGCTCTAGAACACAGAAATTCCATGTAATGCTTGAATACGGGGCTGTCATTCCCAAGAAAGACAATACACATCCTGTGACTACTTTGCTATGTTATCACGGTTATGACATTAGGAGCTGACAAGCCAAATCAACTGGTTTGAGTCCATTTAGTTAGAAAATAAGTCGTACTACTTGAGAGATATTAGCTAGTTGTTGATATACCAAAGGCATCGGTCTCTGCTGGGCTGTGACCATACTGAAAAAGCAATACTGTTGTCTGTGTTGTGTTCTGTCCATTTCAGCAGGAACCAAAAGGAGGACAAACTGGCTAAATATCCTTCTGCAAAGCAGGTGTGAGGAATAGGGGGAAACCTGGGTGATACAATTGGGAGAGAAAATAAAAAACAACCAAATTCCAGTTTCCGAATCAGTCAGACTGGACGTATCTTTTTAAATTGTTGGAAGGCTGCAGAGGTGAAAGTAGAATTTTGTGCCTGTTGCTCATGACCTGCAGTCGCCATCAGCCCCCGTTTCCCACATTTTCTTTCAGGCAGGCTGAGTGTTTGCTCTGTGCTGATCTGTTTTACTTTTTCACATAGAAGATTACAGCCAGAAGAGTTAGGTTGGTTCCAAAAAAAATGAAGATGGAGGAAAACGTGTGGGTGGCTTGCCCTTGGTACAGCTTTCCGGCACTTCTTCTCCCAGGAGCTGTAGCACTTCTGTTTTTAGTGGCTTGGCTTCCTTTTGGCAGGGATGTGCTTTTTGCCGTGCTCTTGACAATCCACCCACATGGGCCAAGCCCGTGTGAGGATGCAGTGATGCAGACTGGAGCTGCCAAATTGCCTCACACTCCCAACAAACTGCTGGTGCTGCATCCCAGGGCTGGGAAGGTTTTTCCATCATCACAGAGACACTGAACGTGACAATTTTGCAGTCTTCTCACTTTAAAGTCTTAGGAGATGGCAATGTTTCCAGTACCTAAAGGAAGCCTATAGACAGGAGGAGAATCAAGTCTTTGAAAGGGTAGATAATAGCAGGAGAAGGGGAAATGGTTTTAAGTTGAAGGAGGGAAGATTGAGGTTGGATGTCAGGGGGAAGTTCTTTACAATGAGAGTGGTGAGGTGCTGGAACAGCTGCCCAGAGAGGTTGTGGATGCCCCGTCCACGGTGGTGTTCAAGGCCAGGTTGGATGGGGTCCTGGGCAGTCTGGTCTAGTATTAAATGTGGAGGTTGGCAGCCCTGCCTGTGGCAGGGGTGTTGGAGATTCATGATCCTTGAGTTCCCTTCCAACCTGGGCCATTCTATGATTCTATGATAAAGTTTTCAGATCTCTGAGATAAAGCTTAGAGGGGAAAAAAAAAAACACAAAACTTAGCTGAAATGCTAAAAAAAATGGTTGTTTTGCAATTTCAGCTTGCCCAGAAGGATTTTTTGGGCTTGACTGCCACCAGGTGTGCAACTGCAAGAACGCTGCAGGCTGTGACCATGTCCTGGGGACTTGCCGCTGCCTCCCAGGCTGGACGGGCAAGACCTGCGAGCAGCGTATGTACTGTGACT
The DNA here is from genome assembly GCA_016647715.1 of Pavo muticus. Classification (NCBI taxonomy): domain Eukaryota; kingdom Metazoa; phylum Chordata; class Aves; order Galliformes; family Phasianidae; genus Pavo; species Pavo muticus. The sequence goes on along the minus strand of JACDJE010000089.1, from coordinate 1,841,255 downwards.
GCTGGGCTCTGCTGGGTGTGGGGCTGGGGGCTTCAGGGTGGCACACACATTAGATGGGTCATCTTCTTGTCCAGTAATAGCCAAAAAATGAAACAATTTTTAGCAGCAGTGCAAATAATCCACCTTTTTTTCTTGTTTTTAGCTGATGTTGGGACTTTTTCAAGCATTTTAGGCCTCACTTATTAAATAGCAGTGCTATTATCTGACTGTATGATGAATCTCAGCTTTACATTTTGAGAAGTATAAGGAGACGAAGTGTTGTGTCTGTGTTTCTGGTGTATCTCAGGTAGCTTTCAATTATAATGCGGCAGATTACAAATGGACAGCTTGGAAAAATGAGAGCTGGGACTGCTACGTTATATAGCCAGGATAAAATAGTTGTAGAAGTAATTCCTAGAGAAGTTATTCTTTTTGTTTTCTCAAATGTCAGTTTCTTGGGTTTTCATACTTGCAGATTATCCCACTGTATTGGGATTAATAGGACTTTTCTGTATGTATTTTCTTTTATGTATGTGTGTATGCTACATAAAATTGGCTCTTCTGAGAAATTAGTCACTAAATTTCATGGGAATCGATACTGTTTTCTTTAGCTACATGGCATTACAAGTATTTTCAGGTGTTAACTTCTCAATTAATTTCCTAGTCTCACCTCAGGATGATGCCATGGTCTATACTTCCTTTTGAAAACACGGCTTCTTTCTGAGCACTGTGCTGTAGAGCCGCTGTCTGAAGCAGCAATGTACACAGACCCAACTTTTGCTGATAGTAAATGCTTATTTCCAAGATTTCTTTAATCCATAGGCTGCAGATTTCTGCAATAGAAAATATGTTTAACTTAGAAAACAGAGAGAAATGATATTTGCACTGAAGCTGTCCTACTCTCCACTGCAATACATCCGGCCCTACTGGAGGGCTGCCTGGCATCTTTCCCTCATTTGCCCTCTACCACACAACTTGTCCCCCAGAATGATTTCTCCCATAAGGTCCCAGGCCCTTTTGATCCAGCAGTCTGTCCCTTTGGCCCTTCCCATCTCTTTGGGCTGTCCTAGGGATGGGTAGCTCTCTCCCTTCATATTTCATTAAATTCAATTAGGAAATACATCTCTTTGTCAGCGGCCTTGTGGCCCCTAGAAGCTATCCATCCGCTTGCACTGCAGTTGCTAAAGCCCTGTGCCAGCTAATTTATTTCTCCTTTGGTTTAAGACTGCAAATCCTACAAGGTCTCCTCTGCCTATAAGTAAAAGAGCAAGGTCAGCCAGCAGTGTGGTATGGCATCCTGCTCTTTCCTTGGCTGGATGATGCATCTCCATTCTGACTTTAACACTATCTGGTAGCACCTCTCACTACAGCAGTTATTACTAAAATAGATGGCAGTGCCCCTTTTCAGGTCATCTGGTTGTGCCCCCCTCCCTGTCCCTACCTGGTGTTAATATTCACCCTATCCTGGGGCTTGCCAGCTCTGGCAGCTGGGAGATTGGCATTTGTTTTCAGGTAACCAGATTGCAGGCAACGTGCTGGAGGATACTGAGGAATAATTTTGACATCATGGGGTTTGAATTGATCTTAAGGTAGCCATGCAGTGAGTTTTATACACTGTATCTAATTACAGGAGATATGGACAGTAATGCCTTTTGTTAAAGCTGCCCAACACTTTCCATTATAAGACTGTGTTTTGCAGTTGCTTATAAATGAGTTATAATAATTTAGGATGAAATCTGCCAGGCAAGCTCTCCCTCCTCTTACAGTTGTGTTTGGCAATTGTATTTTTTTCATGGTTGTCCACCTGAGGTATTTTAGGAATCCAAGAAAGAGTTCTAGATATATTACCAATGTTTGAGAACAATTCAACTTTGCTTTGTTGAGTATCGTGATGCCACAAAGATATAGAAGTGATGACTTGACACTTGGCATCTTTCTGTGCCAGAGATGTAACCTTCCTTTCTGCATACAAACTCATCCAAATTTTGTGATCTCCAAAAGGAGAAGGAACAATAACAAAATGGTGTCACGTTATGTATGGACACTCAGCAAAGGCATTTTGCCCTGCTTTTTGTACCAAAAATGCCTCTTTCTGAAGCAGCTGTGGCTCCCCAGGGCCTTCACAAGAAGCAGTTTCCCTTATAGTAAACAGAGACCACATTTTTTACAGATAAAGAATTCAGAAAGATTGGTTCTTCCAGAGTCTCTGCTCAGGGGCACTGATAAGCAGAGCTGTGACATTTCATAGTATGTGAGAACTTGACTTTGCATATTTCCTGATATTTTAACATCATTTTGGGGAGCATAATCCATGGAAGCTGTATGAAATCCAATCTTCTGGGCATCCCATTGAGCCTTAGCGTGCATCTTTTTCCCCACGCTCCCCTACGCTTTTGATAGATGTTGACTTCCAGACTGAATGTTTTGGCTTCCAGTTTCATGTGTTCCTCTCTCTGCATGTAAAAGCAGATTTTAAAGACTTTGAATGCATAATTTCTCCTTTCATGGAGGAAAGGCACTGAGAGGAAAATGTTGAAGCAGGGAGAAATGTAATAATTTAAACCTTGCTGATGCTTCTTTCCTTTGTACTCATCATAAAGAGAGGAGAAAAAGCCCCAGGGATGTTCATACACTCGGTTGAGGAACTGTGTGAAAATAACTGCAACATATCACTTATCTTATTCTTCAGAAAAGTGGTTTGATAACTAGGATTGCCCTACAGAGAAGCTACAAGAAGTTTGTGTGCACCCAGTAGAATACTTAAAGTTTTCTTCTCCAGAAATTTCTACTTTCTTACTACAGTTTTCACTAGAAAACTCTTTTGTCTTCTTGTAACAAGAGCTCAGCACACATGCTCCAAAAACCTCACTCAAACCACCAGTAACCAGTCAGGGGACATGGTTATGAGCTGGTTTTTCCTTTGGCTTGGTTGTGATATAGTTCTGGTCTGTATTGTGGAAATGTTTAGTTCTGCTCCCAAAACTGAGCCAAAGCTCTGTAAGATGGGCTGAACCCATCAACTTGAATTTGGCAATCAGGCTGCGTTTGCAGAACGATCTTTGACTGTGATGGGACTGCACTCCTGCACTTTCTTGTGGTTTTAATGTGGATGGGGTCCAGGTAATGTGAAAAAATGAATTGTTGAGAAGCCCTGGGAGAAATGGTGTCTGTGAGAACCGTGTCTGGAAGCTGGAAGTCCTCGAATGGGAAGAGAAGGGCTGTGAATGGGTCAGATACTGTCAACCAAACACACTCTCACGGTCAAGATGATTTCACTCCTCCATCCTGTCCTCAGGGATGTTTCCTCCTGCAGCACTCCATCATGCTCTGCCAGCTGGCGCCCTCAGAAGCACAGAGGTTCTGGTGGAAAGAGATAGTTTGGGTGTGATTCTGGGAGATGTCCTATTCAGGGAGTGAAGGACGCTTTTCTGGCTCGGGGATCTGAGCTGTTCTTGTCCCTACAGCTCATGCCAGCAGTGCTGCAGGGCGGAAAGGCTCTGACGGCTCCATGCGTGTGAGTGGGAGCTGCTTGATGCAGACATAGCCATGCAATGAGGCTCTCCAAATTCACCAACTCGCTCTGCATACTGTGGGGGATGTTCCAAGAAAACAGAGCAGCAGGGTTGCTCGTTTTCCACCAAATGAAGCTATCCAAACCCTCAGAGCAATGGAGACCAGAGAAATTTTAACGCTGCCATTCTTCATGGGCGGCAGCACTGCAGCGAGATGGTTGTATTAAGCTTTCACCTGGGAGCCAGCTGCTTAACTGAACGTGTTGGAAATATCACTCCTCTCTGACCAAAGAATGAGGCTCTGGGTGAGCTGGTGCATCCAGCTGTGAAAAGTGAACAATGAAAACAATGAAGTTGTCAGGTCTCTTACCAGGATGCAAATAAATACCCGGGCTGTCAGGCCGGTGGTGCTGCTGGACCATTAGTTCAGCACAAAGGCATTCTGCAGGGCAGGGGGATGACAGCTGATCCATCACCACAGCAATCCTACCCTTTTGTGGAAGTCTCCTCAGAGTGTGCTATGATGCACATTTTTAAGGCACATTATTTAGTGTCAGGCGTGGTTAATGCATGGACTTACGCGCTGTTAAGTTGTGAAAAGCATGTTGACTGAAGGCAATTTGCAACTGGCACTGGGTTTGTTGTGCGATGCCTCCTTGGATGCTTCACTGATTGGGGGCTCTTCTCGTTGCAGCGTGCCAGGGGGGCAGGTTTGGGCAGGGCTGTGCTCACACCTGCAACTGTCACAACGGAGCACTCTGCGATCACGTAACGGGGACATGTGCCTGCACCCCAGGATGGGGAGGAGCCTCCTGCCAAGAAGGTATGGCCAGGGAGAAAAGTCCATAAAGCCTCCATTTATGACACCAGGACACACACTTTTTCTATGCTCTACTGTACTGTCCATGGGTTTGACTGATTACATCATTACGGTGTCTTCTTCCAGACATAGACTAAATCCAGAACAAGTGAAAGGCACTGGGAGCTTCAGCCTTGAGCCCAACTCCAGTGAGGCCTAAGGAAGGAGGCTGGCAAAGAAAATTTCCTGGTTTGATCAATGATGAGGACATTGTCAAACACACCCTTTTTCTTTAATGATATCTTTGGAGGTAGAAAGAGTGTGTGAGGGTGTGAGGATGGGAAAGCCATCCCCCAGTCACTGCTTTGACAGAGAGGCTCCTGTTAACACCTAAAAATCTGTCCATCTGACATATGCCAGAGAAATAGGCTCTGCCCATAGGTTCTAGTTGTGATAGGCATTAGTAAACCTGTTTAACTTAAAATTAGGTGAACTGTAAACTGTTATCTGACAGCTGTGGATAGCAAGATCAATTACCCACTGGAAAAGTAAGTGTGATATAAAAGCACTGTATAGAGAGATGCTGGAAGCAGTGAAATCAGTAGCTCTACTCCTTGGTGTTGAAAAAGCTGGTGGAACCAAGGCTTGTTTTCCATAGGTGCAAACAGAAAGTCTTAAGGGTATTTGGTGGGTTGTAGTTAGCCCACTTCATCAGGTGTGCTTTCTCCTATTTTGTTCCTGGAGCAGTGCTACACCAATGTAATCACTTGCAAGTTGTGGTCCCCATTTGTACCTCCTGCAGTACCAACAAAGCCACTGGGGCAATGGAGGGTGAAAGTATGTGTCCAACCCATGTCCTCCTGCCCTCCTAACCAATGGCTTTGCTGCTCTCTCCTCTCCTCAGCCTGTCCCCCAGGCTGGCACGGTGCCGGCTGCCTCCAGCGCTGCATCTGCCCTGGCCAGACTGCATGTGACCCTGTGACCGGCAAGTGCCAGTGTCCCAAAGGCAGGACAGGGACATCCTGTGAGCTTGGTAGGTGTTTTCAATCCTTTGGTACTCCTATGCCCCATGTCACTGCGCTGTCACCATGCTGTCTCACTGCAGAGTGGGAGGATGCGAGGTACGAAGTGGGCTGCAGGCAGAACTGCTGCTGCCGTAACGGTTCAGGTCATTCAGATTGCCCAGATTTAATGTAGTTGGTGTGTTTGCATCCATGTAAATCCCTTAAACAGCAACTCATAAGCACTAGGTATCAGATGAATGCAATGCACGTTCGGTTTCTCCATTGGCAAAGTGTGATTTTTACAAGCCATGAACACTCTCCTGCTGCATCGTAAACTGCTGAGGGACACCAGGGTTACCTGTAACACCATGTAACACCCCATAGTGCCAACCTCACACCTCTATGGGCCTCACTTTCTCCTTGATCACTCTGTAGGGACCCACGAGTGACAGCTCTCCCTCTGTCTGTGCACCCAACTGTAAAAACAAATGGTGTTTCCATATCTGTAGAAGTCATCTGGACTTGTACTGCAGACATCTTTACGAGTTTTCATTAATAACCAATGTTAAATGGTTTTATATTTTTAATATATATTTCAATTACATTTTCTGGGCATGCAGCCTTCTTAGCATCCATTACCATGCACTGAACAAGCAGTTTGCTGTCCCTGCTGCAGCACCAACTCTTGCTCTCTTCCTGCTTCTCCCCACAGCATGTCCCCCAGGATTTTTTGGAGAAAGGTGTGAAGAGCAATGTGACTGCATTCACAGCGTGTCCTGCCACCCCCAAACTGGGGCTTGTCGCTGTGCCAAGGGGTGGCGAGGCAGGCACTGTGACAAACGTGAGTGTCTGTGGGGCACGCATCCCATAGCCAGCTTGGGATCCTTGCACTCTGGGTTGGTTTTGAGAGGCTGGCAGGGACGAGTGGGGGGAGCAGCTTTGTGCCATCCTGTCCTGGTGCTAATGGGATTTGGTTTCCTCCTGCAGCCTGCTTGCCTGGCCACTACGGTGTGGGTTGTGCCCGGCGGTGCCACTGCCCTGCAGGCACCCCCTGCCACCACCTGACCGGTGAGTGCAGCTGTCCTCCAGGATTCACCGGCCATGGCTGCGAGAGAAGTAAGTCATAAGGATGCAAATAACTAAAAACCATGGGGTAACAATTAATTTCTTCGGTGTCTAAGGCAGAAGGAGCAATCTTTGCAGCAGTGAAGCTGGACAAGGGTAGGGGTGCAATGCACAGCTGCACTCCGTGTGCATATGTCACTCACCCAAATGGTTTGGCCGGTTCTGAACTTTGTGCCTGGTGTGGTTTGGGCAGGTGAGGTTTGTCTTCTTGAGGTTTGCAACCTTCTGACAGCCAACACAGATTGAACTGGATAAATGTGCTGAATATTACTTGCCCTCCCAGTAAAAGCTGCCACTCCTGTGTTTGCTTGGATAACGTACAGCTGCAGCAGTGCTCCTGCTGCCCCTCCTATCCCTTAATGTCCTCTGGGCAAGGTGGCCTGGACAAAGCCTAGGGGAAGACAAAACTCAGCTGTGCCTATGTTCAGAGCCACCAGTAAAAACTAGACATGAGAAGTCTGAAAAATGGAAATGATGTGCTTGTCATCAGGCAAAGTGAGGCCCACAGAAATGTTTGTGCCAAAGCAGCTTTGCAAGTTTAAACTCTCTGCAAAAGGTAGAATGTCTTTATCCATATGTCTGCTCCCTGGTGAGTTATACTGTTATTTCAGTCAATTTTACCTGACATTTCCCTATGATTTTCTCCAGTGACAAGAGAATTGTATCTGGCCCTTGACAGTTGGGCACAAATTGACTGAACGAAACAAAATCAAGCGGTGAAGTAACCCCCAAGTAAATGCAATAAACCCAAAGTCCCGGAGGATGGTGTCGTTCTGTAGGCAGGGGTTTTATTCAATAAATTTCAGCTTGCTCTTTTTTTGAGTGCTATATTTACCAAGACAAATTGAATTTATTGGTTTACATTTCCTCTTTCCCGAGCTTGTCCACCAAACACGTATGGCCAGAGCTGCAGCCAAGCCTGTCGCTGCCGTGCCGAGGAGGACTGTCACCCCATCACTGGGCAATGCGTGTGCTACCCGGGGTACCACGGGGCCCAGTGCGACCGCCGTGAGTATCACAGATGGGATGCTCATCTTCTGGGGGCCCAGACATGCGGGAGTGCTCAATTCATCTTGTCCTTCAGCACTGACTGAGATACAGTAAGCACAGTGATAATTTACAGTAATAGTAGTGCCTGCCTTGTTGCAAGGGATTTACTTTTTCCCGGGGACAAGCGTGGTTTGCTACCTAAGTTCTTTCTGATTTCATGCTGTGCTGAAGAATATCAGCGTAATTCTCTGCGTTCACACTTCTCATCTTCAGCTACACCTGGATATTTGTAGCTCTTTCTTTTCAGCACACCTCGGCCAAAATACTTCCCGAAATCTCTGAGTGCTAAAGTCAGGACAAATGGTTATGATAAAACAACAAGCTGCGATTGGCAGTAAATCTAAGTGGTTCATAAAGGCAGTTAAGTTGTAGGGCCTTCTGAGGAACAATCAAATTAAACAAATTGTTAGTCTGGATTGAAAAACGGTGACCAGCATAGAGGACTAAATGCCAGTTGGCTGAATGCTCCACCATAAAAAATATTCCCAGATCCACATGCCTCATGCTGGTATTTTAGGACATCTGTAAAGTTGTTTCTGGTGGAATGTGGCAACTGATAAGAAACATATCCCAAAATATCCAGAGGAAGGAGACAGTTAATTACCTTTTTATTTACAACTTTAATTTTGTTCTTATTCTGTGCTTGTAACAGTCCCATTTTTTATTTATTTATTTTCTTTAAAAAGAGGCTGTCCTTTCAAGCTCAGTCTTCCTCTCTCTGGAAAATGCTGATTTTCCTTTCCTAGGAATTTAGTATGGCTGTGTTCGGGTTGCTTGGTTTTCAGGCAATAGTTTGAGCGCAGAGGTCAGCTGCAATATGGGCAGCTCTGAAAAGGGTTAAACTTGTGCTTTGTTATTTGAGCAGAAAAGGCTAAGAGGCTTACTTTGGCACAGACATTTGTATTACCATCCTGTCATCACAAGTTATTCTTTAAAATATAAATGTAAATGTAAGGATTGATTCTATCCTCCTTTGTACATCAGTTCTCACCGTGAGAGAGATTGAAATTCAGCCTTCAAAATCTAGACTAAAGCCATCTGGATCCATTATACATTAGATTATAATAAATATTATAGCAGAGCAGTAGTGGAGATCAACTCTTTAACAGCATCATTTTAAAAGACTTAATCATGGTTAGCCTATTACCTTTAACATAGTAATCTTTCAGTAGTGATTACTCGTGCATATGGTACTAATTCTCCATAGATTGTAATAAATGTCCTTACGTTTGCTCAGGTCCTTAAGATTTCACTGGAGAATTTAAAATTTAAAACATTAATTATACTCCAGTTCTGTTACAGAAGAAATTACTTACAAAATGAAATCTGTGTTTCATTGCATTTGGAGGGCGTTTTGTCACGGACTTTGGTGTCATTAGGATCAATTTACATCATATGAGATATGATCCTTCAGTGTATTTTGCTGTCCTACATAAATGCACAGCGAATTCTCAATCATCATGAGTTTTGTCAAGCTTTTACAGGACAGACAATGAGATGAGAGATTCATGGAGGGAGAAAACTTGTCTGGCATCTATCATTTCTTTTTGTTATTCTCTCTTAAGTTGTTCAGGCCAAGCCATAGAGAGGCACAAAAATGGAAGGAAAACTGTTCATGCTTGAGGCTTTTTTAGCTTTATGTCAGTGGAGTGAGAGGTTATGGACCTCACTGTGAAGCAACTTATCTGATAACTGCGGATAGCTCGCGTGACTTTGGTGGAAACACTCCTTGTTCCTGCCGTCCTCACTGCAGAGAGAGCTGGGGCTGCTCCAGGATGAAGAAGCTTTCGACATAATATTAAAAACAGCATAGGGAGCTGCTCCTGAGATGTGAAATGGGCTTCAGGCCAGTCAACATGTGGTTGGATGCTGCTGGAAACAGTTTCTGGCAACTATTGGTGTATTTATAGCACTGTGAAAAAAGGTTCAAGAAAATATCTATAAAAGGTGTAGTTGGCTGGGAAGTCAAATTTCCAGGAGCCAAGAGCAATGAGGCTTTCATGTTCTCAAATTTTGGAGTGAAGAGCTGAAACAGTCTCCTGTTTCAGGCAGGATCCTGAGGAAGCAGACAAACTAGCAATAAGGTTCCCATCAGCTGTCTGTAACTCAGCGGATGGGCAGATCTACTGGAGTGGAGTTAGGAACAAAACCCAGTAAGGGGTGTCGTCATGGGCAAAAATACCACTCTACATCTCTGTGGCATTTATCAATCTGGGTGAGCCCTGAGCCAGAAAGCCATCACCAACTTCACCTTCAAGCTGTGGGTAACAGGATGCTTCCAAAATGTATTTCTGACAGCGCGTTAATAATAGCGGTAAGGAAAGCCTTAGTGTGTGTGGTTGGTATGAAAAGATTTAGGAACTATTGGTCATGGCAAAACCACCCAAACCAGAAGGGAAAACTCAGGAAATGAGTTAGAAATCTGTCTGCTTCTCCTGCCATTCTCAGAATAACATGTCAAATGCACAGGAAACTGTTAAATTAGAAAATGTCTTTATTAGATAACTGGTGGTTAGAGGCTAACCCTCTTTATAAATGGCAAGACAGCGTGTCAATTGCCATAGCTGTCTGCATAGTTCTCCCCCAAAGCAGTAGCAGATGAGATGGCCTTGTTAGCAATCACGTAGCCAACAGCTTTGCCCTGCCTGTGCTGCTCCCTCTTGAACAAAACTAAGTGAAATGTTGCAAGGGTAAATAAATCGGTACAGGGGGAATTGCTGCATCCCCTCTTGTTAATGGAACAGATCTTTCTAGTCTTGAGGAACAACCCCGAAAGCTTTGCCAGGGAGAAGCCGAGTGTGTGGGAGTGTGGGAAACTGAATTAAAAAAGAGAAAAGCCAAATGATGACTGAAAGGAAAGGGAGGATGAAGAGAGAAACTCACTCAGAGTCCAATTAAATCATTGAATTGGGGTGTGTCCTTAGCTTCATTTCCATGAAATAGACGTTGCAGGGCTCACACCTCGGTGCCAGGGTTTGCACATGAAACAGATTTTCTGCACCAACAGATGGAAGCACTGACAAAGTATTCATTGAGATGAGAAGGGCTGAGGAGAGTATCTGCATGTTGGAAAAGCGTGTATCTGTTTAGCCCTGATGATCTGCTATCCTGATTTGAACAGAAGCCAATTTTCAGCTTTATTTTAAAAGGCATCCCTTTAAAGCTTTACCGTAAGCTCTCCTTCTCTATGGAATGGTTTGAAAAACCCCGGGATTTCTCCAGGCACTCAGACCATGCTTTGATGCTTTCAGAAAACAGATAAAAATATATATACAGTTCCTCATACAGAGATTGCAAGAAATCTGTTGCCTGGAGACGTGCAAATATACATTCAGCCAGATTGCCGGAGTAGCCATAAGCTTTCCTTTGGTGGAGATTAAGAGAAGTAAGGAAGGAGCAAAGAAATGTCATTCGGAGGCAGGAGGATGAATGCAACTGTTGAACAATGATCCCACTGCTCTAGAAGCACAGGCTTTTCACTCCTCTGGTACACTGGGAAACTGGGAGAAGCTCATTGCCATGTAACACTGGCTTGGTAGCCCATCTAGGTCTCATGTTTGTTTGGGTTATTACAAAACAAAGCCTTATTTTTCTCAGAGAATTTACTGGCTTTGCATTTAAAGCGCCACTCTCCTGTATCTACTTTCTGAGAAGGTATCACCCGAAATTCTGTGTTACTGTCACACGCGCATTTTTGAAGCCTTCCATCCACAGTTCACCAGGTTTGCCAGAGCACTGCAAACTCCAGTTTGGTGGGAAAGAGTAGATTATAGAGGAATCCAACTTTTGCTGCTTGAACATTTTCACAAGGTGAGACCTGCCCACCTTCTAGAACTGCTCAGCTAAAACAAGAACTAAATGAGGCAGTGCTGCTTGTGGCTCCTTGTGGTAGACCAGGCTGCTGTTGCCCAATGGAAGAGAGACCAGAGCCCCATCTCCTGCCATTGCCATGGAAAGGAAAAGGGAGCAAGTTGATTTGGTATAGAAATCTAGGAGGAAAGTCTCTGAAGAACTGGGCTTGTTTTCTTGCTACCTTCAAGCATGAGAAATAGGAGGAGCAGCCAGTCAGGCTCTCTGGGGCTTTGGCTTGGAGTCAAAAAGAGGTCCTCTGCCCAAGGCAGCCATCTGCTTGTCAGTGCCTTCTGCTGGTCCTCTGGAAACAAATAGAGTTAGACAATGAAAATTGAATTTTGGACGAAAGTAACGAAGGGCTTATGACATGAAACGTGAAGGTCCCAGTAGCAGCATAGCCTAATTGCCTTTTTGTTTTTCTTAAAGCAGGGTGTCCAGAAGGCACTTACGGTTCAAACTGCCAAAAATCCTGTAAATGCATGAATGGAGGCCATTGCGACCCGGTGTCGGGAACTTGTGATTGCGCGCCTGGTTTCATTGGAGCCGACTGTAGTAAAAGTAAGCCAACATTCATGTTCTGTTTCTTTCAGAAAAACAGCAGAGAGAATAATCTGCGTAAGGATTTGTCAGTATAAAAACAGACAGATTGCAGTTACCTCCTCCTTGAACTGTAAATCGGGATTCCAGCTTTGTAAAAATTCTCTTGCAAAATATTTTCCTTCTCTTTTGTGTGAGTAGAAGCAAGGACACTCATCCCAGGATTACAACCTACTTGCCCAAACTTGTTTCTAGAGCCAACTCAGCATGAATTGCTCAAGTTCCTTCTTCCTGTCCAAAATTTCTAGGTTGAGAAATTATCTCAATATTTTGTTTCACGCTACGGTGCCATTATTTTCAATAAATGGGAAAAAGATCAAGTTTTGTCATGGCAAAACTGGTAAAGACTCCATGGCAACACTTCTCCTACTTCTCTATTTCAGGGCTAAATCATGTGGCTGAATTTCTGTGGTATTTCCAAAGCTATGATCTCCTAATATGGATAAATACAGAGCCTTTGGGATTTCCACTTGCTGTACCTGTACCAACCATATCTAATCAGAGCTTAACTGATGTTTTATCATCTTCAGTCCCTTTTTGAAGCTTCTTTCAGCTTATTCACAGAAAGACAATGCTTTAATGCTTAGTAGTTGGTAGCTTTGCTCTTCAGCATAGGAGAGCATCGGTATTAAGGAAGGATAGAAGTCTTTAGCTTGAAGCATGAGCCGCTGATATGCACACTTGCCTTACGGGGGGAAAACCTACTAAATATTTCATGTGAAAGCATGGATTATATTCATAACCTAAAAAAAAGATTTCAGAGGAAGAGGCAGTCATGTCTTTGGATGGGATTTGTTTTCATAGTCGTTTTGAAGTACACTAGATGGAACAAAGAGGAAGCCAACTCCATCTATAGGATCCTGCCTTCGTTGGAAATGAAAACTGGCATACCCAAGGTGTTTAACAGCAGTCTGTGTTTCCTTCAGCTTGCCCAGAAAATCGATACGGGAAGGACTGCGCCCTGTTCTGTGCATGCGGTAAAGGTCAGTGTGACCCACGGACTGGCAGCTGTACCTGTCCTCCTGGCCAAATGGGACCTGGCTGTCAGCAAGGTAACAAAGTGGGACCAGAGCTCAGCTCGTCAGCTGGGCTCATAGTTGCAGATTAAACTCAGTGCCAAGCATTGTTTATGGCTGTGTTTCCCACTGCGTTTGAAGCCAAAGTTTGCTTGATAATGCTTGCTACACTTTGCAGGATCTCAGCCTTTTCCCTCTGTTCCACTGCCCTGCCCTTCTCCTACCCATCTCTGCCCGTATCTCATCGCTTTGCTCCTCCACCAGCACCACTGCACTGCTTTCTGTGCAAAGATAAAGTCACTGCTTTCAGATACCGCAGCTCAAACAGCATGATCCTAAAGATGGGGAAAGTGTCCTTACCACACAGTGAAGGCACTGTGAATGGATGTTACTTGGCATACCCATTGGGGAGTGCATGTTTGTATTTACTCCCTGTCACTTTCATCTTTTTCGGGGGATGCTAAATTTATTATTTTTTTTCCAAACTTTGTTAATTCTCTGTAGTGTGTCCCCAGGGACGCTTCGGCCCCAGCTGCCTCCTGACATGCAGCTGTCAGAATGGTGCTATCTGTGACCATGTGGATGGCAGCTGCACTTGTGGACTCGGCTGGACAGGAAAATCGTGTGAGCAAGGTAATGTCCTGCTTTGGTAGTAGCGAGCACGTACATTCAAGCAGGGGTTTGCATTGGCTGTGGGCTTTCAAAAAAGGAACAGGTTTTGCTTAATTAATCTCACTACCAGCTGCATTCATCTTTGTAGCTTCTCTCATGCTGCCTTGCCCAAAGTTAGAGCTTTAGATCTCTTTTTAGAAACAGTTTCTTCATGAGCCTTGCTCTGTAATCCTTGTAAATTCCTTTGAATGGACTCTTATTTCTTCTCCTATCCAACTTTTTGTTCTTTTGTTCATGGGAACATTTTTTTGGTATCTTCTTTGAATTGCTCCCCTGAGGTCAGCAGAAGCCAGCATCTCTATCCCATCTTGTTATCTCCTCTCTCCATTTTCTCTTCCCTTTGGCGCTGGACTGCAGTTAAACTTCTCATGTATTGACTTCCCTGACGGTCTGGCAACATCTGTCCGAAACAATTGAAATTATCATGCTATCTTGTCCTCACTTCTGTGTCAGCTTTCCCTTACACAAGACAAAGCACACTTAACAGAATGAGCACAGAGTCTTTTCTTTCTTTCCACCTCCTGAAAGACACGAGATTCAGAGCCCTGCTTGATGTATATAGAATAGCTGCCTACGGGAGTGATGATGTCAATATCACTGTGGATGAGCACTAAAATACCTCTTCCCTCCATCCAAAAATTAGTGCTGTTTACCAATAACTGGCTAACATAGTGTTGCATGGACTGTGCTTGTGCATCTCTGCCTGCTCCTTGAAATCTTTATAACCATGTTGGTTATGGGCTGTGGTTGGGTTGCAAACTGTGATGGGGTTGTGCAGATGTGGAACAGTGTCTCATGTGTACATCCTCTAGATGTGCTTAAATAAAACGACTCTGGTGTCAAACACTGGGGAGAGGTGTGCACACTGCATAAAGGATGGAGTGCTGTATCGCTAGGAAGATCTTCATGGTTGTCTTTTGACATACATACCCAGCTATTGGAAAATTGAATCTTTATTTCCACAGCAGTGTGGTTTTTGAGTCTGTTTTGACTAGAAATCAAAGGCATCTAATCATGTATCTTTTTCTGGTGATTAGATACGATGTTCTCAAAAGATCTTATCTGCCATTTGCAGTTATCAATCCGATTATGTGCATGGCCACGCTCAGTTAAGTTGGTCTGCACAGCATCCAGTTACCACTTCTGCAGAAATTATGCAGTATTAGTTATTTTGACACAGTCACTTTTGCATGACGTGGCTTTCGACAATCTGAGATGCACTTAGTTCAGTAAAAGTAGATATCTAGTTATACATGGAAGTCTATGTGTGAAAAAGAGACCTTCCCTTTTTATGAGTAGTTCAAATACTGTGAATTCCAATGATAACATGTAGCAGGAAAAGCTGTATGTTTTCTTTCACACTTCGTATGTGTCTAAAAGAAAGCATTGCTGTAGATGTAGAGGGTGGAAAAAGAAGATATCATCTATTATGTGCCTTTACAACACTTGAGGGGCTGGGAGGGCTCAATATAAACAATATGGTGCAAGAAAATTGAACTCTTCAAGCATCTATTAAGTATAAATCCTTATCAAAGTGTGTAAATACATAATAATGGTGCAGAAATGCTGTGTCTTCAGTGAGCACGACTGCATGGAGAGAAAGAAATTCATGAGTGTTCACCTGAGCTCTGCAAGTTACTTTGTGGGCATCATTCCTCAGCTGTAAAAGCCATCAGATTTTGGTGTGAGATCGATGTTTTTTTGCCCTTTTTCTTTGTCCACATGTGGCCAGCAGAATGTCTCCCTGGCAAGTATGGCCCCAGCTGCAGCTTGGACTGCTCATGCCAGCACAACGGCACCTGCGACAGGTTCACGGGCTGCTGCCTCTGCCCCGCGGGGTTCTACGGGCGCTCCTGTGAGCACGGTGAGTACACACACCCCACACAGCCCCACCACCTGTCCTCCTGAAGGAACAAATGGGGGCTCAAAGATTTTCCTGTAGAGCAAATGGGATTACTACTGGCAATGGTAAATAGCAATTTTGCTGGCTCCCAAAGATGGTAGCTGCAAATATAGAGGGGCTTAAACAGATCCATGTTTTTCTTCCTCCTCTTTACTCACTTGACACTTTCCTTTCTCAGAGTGCCCCCCCGGGTTTTATGGGCTGAGCTGCCTTCATGCATGTGCCTGTAAAAATGGAGCGAGCTGCGATGCCGTGATGGGACAGTGCGTCTGTCCCTCGGGGTACCATGGTATCCACTGTGAGAAAGGTACTTACGCCCACCTGGTTTAAAAAGCAAATAAACCACATCCTTATCTAAATGTTTGTTTGTTCAGAGCCACTTCTTCCACACTTTGTACTTTATGAATTTCTTGAAACACTGAATTTGTGATCGCTTACCTGTTCTGTAGCCGGGTGTTCTCAATTCCTTATACATTAACCACTCTGGTTCTGATTAGCACAGTGAAAGTCCCGGTCTCCATGGTGTCTTGCAGCAATGAGTTCCACATGTTGTTTATTAAGAATAAGTTTCTTTTACTGATTTAAAGTTTGCTTCTAAAATTCCAAGTAAGATTATTAAATTGATGCATGTCAGACCAGTTGAGTGTTATGAAATGGTCTTCTAAAGAGCCCTAATTAAAAATGAAAATAAGTGCCAGTAACGTTTTGGGACAGATTTACAAATACTTTTGATAAGTTGGATTAGATGAAACCAACTTAAAGAGAGCGCACATAAATATTATGCCTATCCGCTACATTCGATCCTTCATTAAACTTGGCATTAGCACTGAGTTCAGCTCAGAGTTTACGAACTTTCCTCTGAGCCATCCTTCAAGCCCTGCTCTGGCTGATGTATTTGTTGTGATGTTGGTGTGCAGGGCTCCTAACGGGGGCATTTATGGGGCTCTTCCCTCCAGGCTGTGCCAGCGGGCGCTTCGGTGAGCGGTGCCAGCACCGGTGCGACTGCGGAGGAGCTCCCTGTGACCCGGCCACTGGGAAGTGCCTCTGCCCGCCTGGAAAGACAGGGGACAAATGTGACATTGGTAAGGGAGCATTTCCTGTGTGCTGGAGTACACACTGTGCTTGCAGTTAAAGCAATGAGACCCACTGGTTGCTCTGAGCACAACTGCGAAAGGACGCGTGCCAGTACAAAGTATTCCAGGACACACTGTTTGCAGCTAAGTATTCTCTTGCAGGTTGCCAGGTTTATCAATAGGCTGTACTCTGATTCAATCAATATTTAAATTGATGCATCGATAGGAAAACCATGTATGGGTCAGCAGTAAAATGTCATTTGTCGTGTCAGTACAGCACAGTAGGATGCACAGTAGGATCAAGGATGCTGCAACAGGCCACGAAGGGATTGGGTTCCATGGGGGTTTTGTCACGGGGGCATTTATGGGGCTCTTCAAAGAGCTTAAAGTGTGTCTAACTCGAGGTGAGGGTGGTGGAGCTGCTGCAGTGTTCCTGGCTCTGAGAACCAGCAGTAGTCTGGGAACACTGAATCCAAATAGTGTTGCCTCATTCGCAGCACAGGAGCTGTGTGTTTGGTAAATGGTTGGCCCAGAGAAGCAGAATTGTTTGGCAACAGGGTTGTAAAAATAGGCGAGAGAATTCTCCTGTGAAGGAAACCAAGCAAACTGACAAAAGCATTGAGGGCTGAGAGGCGGTAAGGACAGGGATTCTTGAGCCAGATTCTGATCTCAGTTGTGCTGGTGGAAATTTAGGGTAATCAGTTAAAAGAACTGTACTTTTCTTTTAGCAAGTATAAAAAGAGATGTGTGATCCCAACAAGCAATGTACAGGGTGGTGAGCATCCATGTGCTAATATTGAAGGATCACGCAAGGAACCACATTCCTCCCAATCCCCAGTATCACATATGGGGAATACTCCTCACCCTTTTGTTCTGGGATAGGGCAGGAAGCAGCTCTGAACACTCTGTTATTAATGCAAGCAAGAAGTCAAGTAAACTCTGGGAGCCTGAGGGCTACTGCAACCTCAAAATCTAAAATGGAGATTGACTTGCTTGCTGACCTGCACCATCCTCTTGCTAGGAACTGAGCAGCCTATCCTCTTGCACTGGTGCCATTGGGATTTCAGCCACCCTGCACTGAGCACTGTGCATCAGAGGCCTTTCCAGTGCAAATCTAGCAGCAGTGGAACACAAGGGGGAAGCTCAGCACCGACAATGTGAACCAAGGTTTTGCTTCTTGCAAAGTCTAGGAGTCATTTTTATTTTTCTTAAATCAGCTAGGGTCGCCCCTGTCCATGAAAAGCTGTTATGGGGTAGGTTTTATTTGCATTTTTATTTTCAATTAGGCTCAGTTCATCTGTGATATAACTGTGAGCAGCTGTGTCTGTGCAGCAGCCATAAAGATAAAAGGCCTGATTTTAATTTGAACTCTGGTAAAGCACCCATTAAACAGGCAAAATGTTAATTAAAAAAAAAAAAAAGAGAGAGAGAGAGAGAATATAACAGACTTTTATGGGCGTTCCTTTTCTGTAGTAAATTAACATTGCAGACTTTCAAACAGATGTCTTAAATACACATTGTTATTAACATGAAAATGTGGTATTACATAAATTAAAATCAGGTCCAGAGGTGTTTGTGGAGACCTTTTCTCATAACATTTCCTAATTGAAAAGGCCGAGCTCTGAGCACTCGGGGAGGGTTCTCCCACGTTCTGGGGCTGCAGCTGATGTGGGGCTTGGGGCTTGGGTTAACCCTGTGGTGCTATATGAGAAAGGCAGCCTGGGTTACTTACAGCACTGTCGGTGAGGTGAGGGAGAGAAGGCTGTTGTGTGCAGGCTCTCAGCACCCTGCCATGGGACCTGCTGGGGACTTTTCCTTCTTACCTGTGCTCCACCATGTATATAAAAATTGCAATGAGAATTTGTCCATAAAATGTATTTGCCCATCTTCTGCAGAGCTGGGAGCGAGACCTTTGTGAGTTTACATTTCCAGGAGGTAACTGAATTGTGCAATGTGGGTATGGTGTACAAACATACCTAAAATGGATTAATTTCCATTTGGAAATTGCTTGAGTGAAAGCTCTTTTCTGCTCCGCTCTTATAGCCAAGCAGCCCCCAAACCTCTCCCTTTGGGCTGCCAGCCCCTTGGGTATACACCGGGGATGGTTCCCATTTTGAGAACTTCTTCAGGACAGGTGGGTCACAGTTTGGGTGGGCTGTGCAGCAGATGAAGCTTGAGGATTGCAAGGCTTTCCGAAGTGTCATGGCTCAATATTAGCAGATGTAGGTGTCAAAGCAGATTCCCAATCCCAAATCTGTATCTACTGAGAGAAATACAGCAAAAGCATGTCATAATTTAGGACAATTTCTTACACAGTATAATAATAACTTGCTGAGGCTTTTTTAGTTTTATACTGATAAGCATATAACTTTAGGTAAAGTAAGAGTCTGGGTTAGAAGAATTAACCTCACTTGAAATTATATGAAGAGATTTTTTGAAAAACAGTATTACTTTCAGTTCATCTGTTGAGCCTCACAAAGCTTCCCCTAGTTTGCAGAGCTTGATGGAGGTCTGCGTTCTCACCTGAACCTGTGTGAGGTCTATGTTCTCTCCCAGTGATAATCCAGGGACTTAAATGTTTAATTTTTTTCTAAATAAACATCCCTAATTTTCTTACTGCGCCTGCATTTTGCCCTTGGTCTCAATGCTGACCTTGGTCTGAATTTCTATTTCATGCACTTTCAAGGATGCTCCTCAGGGAGAAGCATTCACCCTCTTCCAAACACTTCTGTTCTTCCAGGCTGCCGGTCGGACCAGTACGGCCCCGACTGCTCTCTGCGATGCCAGTGTGCCAGCAAGTCCCAGTGCAACCCGTACAATGGGAAGTGTATCTGTCCAGCCACGTGGATGGGGCCAACCTGCAAGGAAGGTAACATAGGCTGGAGATTGACTGTCTTAGTCAAAGACGTTGTGCTCTGACCATGGTTGTGGGTTGAATAGCGTGGTGAAATGTGATAAGTGGCTGGATAAGAGGATAAAATGTCAGAAGACAGACTCAGATTGATCTGTGTGGATGGCAAAATGCTCAACAAAATGTTTTCGTTTGGTTGGTGTTTTGGTTTTTCATTTAGGTAATTGCTCATTTTAACGATGCGTAATACCATAGAAAACTTTTCTCTCATTTGTAATCTAAACATGGTCAGCTTGCTGGCAATACCATGCAGTTCTTCCCTTAGTTTAGGAAATACTATGGAACCTTCCATCTGAGGGACTCTTTTAATGTCTTGCTTGTTCTGCCTGCCTGTGTGAGGTGGCCAACGTAACTCAGTCCTCTACCTTCCTCTGAAGGTTATCGTTCATTAAATTATATAAGTGTAAATTCTGTGATTTATATTGTATTTCAGTATTATGTTATATAGACCTAAGGCTGCATTTCTACTTAATTCTCTAGGTGGCCCTCCAAAGCTTCCTTTTTATGAAGAACAAACTCAAGAAAGAGGGAATATTTTTCCGAGAGCTCTACAACAGTAACATTTGGACTAATAAATGAACTCTTTTATATGCACAGACGGTATTTGAATTTGGATATGAAAACAGGTATTCAATTCAGCTTGAATTGTACTGAAGTATTCACACTTCTTATGGAAGACTACAGAGGCCATTTAGTAGCTGGTTCCTTTTAAAAAGTTGAATCTGTTTCATGTATTTATTCCTAGCCTGTTGCCTCTCCATTAGTCTACCTGGGACATTCTTTCTGATATGTAGTGTAATTCGTTGCTTGAAAGCTTGGACATGTGGGCTTTTTGTTTTCTTTTTGCTTTTTGTAAAACCAGCTCCAAAGAGGGTCAGTAACATACCAATTTAGAGTGAGCCACGCCATGCTAAATGGGCATTTAACAGATTATGAAGCCAATGCAGGTTCACTGCAAAATCATGTTGCTCAGAAACCAGTGGAATTCACCAAATTAATTCCTTTGTGAAAAAGATTGTGTGTTCTAGAAAAGCATCCAGTCTTAAAATTACAGCTGATGAAGAATCTGCCACAATCTTTGATAAGTTATTCATTCATTTGAGAATACATATCACATTTCAAGTCTTGATTGGCTGACTGGAAGGTCTCCATCCGTATCTTGCTTGCATCTGAGGCTCCTTTCTAAAGAGCTCGCTGTTAACTGTCAGGCTCCTCTGGTTTTCTGTGTTCTCCCATCTCATCAGTGGAGTTTCTCAGCAGTTTGTTAAGTCAAACTGTGCAACAGTTCTCATAAAACTTTCTTACAAAGGAGGAAGCTTTATCTTGGGTGGAGAAAGCAGGTAGCGAGGATAGATGTGTAACAATAATCTGTGTGCTCTTTATGTAAAGGATTATAGTGTGCTCTTACCACACAGTAATTTAATTATCAGCTTTAAAAAGTCCTGATACCATTCAACAGCTGCCGTTGATCAGCTAGAACAAGGACATTTTGGTGCTATTTTTGTCTGTTTAGACAGGCTGTTCTTTAATATAGGACCAAGTCATTATTAAGAAATAATGTTCTTTATTTTAGTATTCTGAATTAACAAGGCTAAAAGATTTCAGGGTAACTCTTTGTACTTCTCTTAACGTTAAGAGTTACAAAACATGCTCAGTAACCTCTTGAGTCTTACTAAATTGGGGGTGCCCTTGGTCAAAGGCACCAGCACCACAGACTCTGTTGACCAGGTAGCACAAGCTCTTCCAGGTTTTGTGCTCATTCTAGCATTACCATTCACACACCACAGCAAATCACAACTCTGCAAGGGATTTTTGTCATAGGAGAAAGTGACAATAATTGATGCTCACTTGTGATTTTTAATAATGCTTATGGTTGCAATTGGATAATGAGTATGTGAAGCAACAGTTACCTCTTGGTTCTCCTCAAGTCTTAAACCAATCTGTCTGGTTCGAAGCAAGTAATGCTTGCTCACCTGGAACTGCAACTCAAGCTGTGATCTTTTGGAAGCAATAAAGGTTTACTAGGTGTTTTTTCAAGCCTTGTGGAAGTCTTATTGTTGTTATTCAAAACTTCATGGGTATTGGAAGCCATTCTAAACTCAGTAGAGATATCTGTGACCTCAACCAGATTAACCAACCAACTGTGCTTTCAGCCAGAAAATATCAGGAGCTGATTCTGATCTCTTGTCCTTTCTTTATGATAGCTCTGTAAATTGCAAAAAACTTTGCTTGAAGTAAATGTGATAAATCCGTTGCTCCCAAACTAGTCTGAAGCGAGTTGTTCTCGGCAGGATTTTTTCTGTAAGCCATGGTAGTTAAAATGTTCTTTTGGAGATGTGCTGGCCTAGGTCTAATCTCCAACTGTGAAGCTGGGGCAATTTCACTGAATTGGAACTGTTTAGGTAAATCTTGCACGAGACAATTAGATATCATCATAGTAACTGATGGAGAAAAAAACATCCAGGTCCAGCAACAGAGGTCTTTTGATTTCAACTATAGATTTGCCACAGAGCCAAACTATAATAGTAGTGTAAGCACCGCCGCATGTTCAAGATTTTTGATATTAAAGAATGAGATTGGATGAGATCTGGAGGTCTGGAGGTCCGGGTTTCTCTTCAGGCCACCTCCAAAGTTAAATGAGATTGCTCAGAGATTCATCCAGTTGCTTCCAATATCTCCAGGGATGGAGAGCCCGCAGCCTCTTTGGGACCATGCCCTAATGAAAATTTCATACCCATGATCTATTTCTCCTAGTTTCTAACCAGAATTTCCCTCATTTCAACTTCTGTCCGCTGCTTCTTGTCCTTTCAAAGTGCACCTCTGAGAAGAGCTTGGCTTCATGTTGTCTGCAGCTCCCATGAGGTGGTTGAAGACAGCAGCAGACCTTCCCATGGTCTTCTCTTCTGAAGACTGAAGACACCTGGCTCCCTCAGCTCACCTTGCACGATGTGTGCCCCAGTTTCTTCTCACCTTACTGACCTTCCATTGGCCTTGTTCCAGTTTATTGGACATAGCAGTTTTTGGAAAGATGCTTAATGTCTGATATGGTTCCTCAGCAGCTAATGCATAAAACCTGAGAGCTTACATTTTACTGTTTGACAGCAGTTTATAAAACATACTACTTTTTTTTTATCTACATATCTAAGTATACTTACATGTGATTGGAGCAGCTAATCAAAGGGGAAATATTCTCAAGCCGTATTCTTTACACCTGTGTACCTTGTTTACATTTTCCACAGTAACTTGATATTAGAACTGTAAATATGTACTATAAAGGTAATAAAAGATTTTGTATCAAGTGTTATTAAAGAATGTCACCATTTTAGGTACATGATGAAACACGTATTATAAGTGGTTGACGCTGAGTCCGTGCCAATGAATCAGAGGCCCAAGAAGATCTGCTTGGGAAATACTTCAGCAGACTTTTTTTTTTTTTAATTGGAAAATGCCATTTCATACAAAACTATTCATATGTAGCAGTCTTTTTTATTAACTCCTTCTTCAAATTAACTCCTTCTTAATTACTTAATGTGATTGCCCTGGGGAAAGAAATTTACTTCAGTTCCATAGAACAGATTGTCCTGATTTGGGTCTCAGTATGATTTTTTTGTTCCAAAACGTAGAATAAAGTACAACTATATAAAGGTATGAATCAAAATGATGTATTTAAAGAATTTTAGAAGAAGACTTTTGTTGCAGTACTTTTTATTGTCTTTTCTTGGTTTGCTATATGTGAAGGTTTTCACTTTTTACAGGGCAGGGAAAATGTTTACAGGATGTCAGTTTCTAGAAGAAAAGCTAAAGCTGTTCATAATTAGCTCTTAATTATGTCGATTTACTTGCTTGTGATATCAGTAGTATGTTTTGATGCTGTTCCTTTCTTCATATTAACAAATTTACCTTTTTCTGTGCATGCTAAATTGTTTATTTTAGACAGCATGTACTTTTTGTAATGGGAAATCCACTAAGTTAATATCCTAGTAGATTCACGTTATGGAAGGTGAGCTTAATTACCACTAAAACAATGTAACTCCCCTTATTTTGTTCATCAGTGGAAGACTGTCGAGATGATAGGAGGAATTTTTTCACTCAGAGGGTGGTGACGCACTGGAACAGGTTGCCCAAGGAGGTTGTGGATGCCCCATCCCTTGCGGCATTCAAGACCAGGCTGGATGTGACTCTGGGCAGTCTGGTCTGGTGGCTGGCGACCCTGCACATAGCAGGGGGGTTGAAACTGAATGATCGTTGTGGTCCTTTTCAATCCAGGCCATTCTGTGATTCTATGCTAGCATCCTAAACATAGCACTGGCACTTCCTGAAAATGAAAGCAAAAATTTCAGTGAAAATGCTTTTTCTGTTTAAATTTATGTCCATCTTCCACTTGGTAAATAACTTTCTTGGCTCTGTTTCCCAGAGGACCCAAGTTAATTATGCTCTCTTGAAATGAGCGCTCTGTGTATTCCACTGTAACACTCTTGCATACACAGATAACTCCTTTCAGAAAGACATTTAAATTATTTTGAACATGCTGTTTCTGTGCCAGATGCCACTCTCTTACCTTGTTGTGCATTCCAGATAACTCCAGTTTGAGAAGAGTGGCAACGAGTTGAGTGTAACTCAGTGGGTCCAGCAGAATTTTCTTCAATGAGAATTCATGAAACCAGAACAACATGTTTTAAGTTAGACTTCAGTATTTATAACACTATCCTCATAGGAAAACAATCAGAATTTAAAAAATTCCCCGCTTCTCCTGCCAAAAATTATTATTCTACTTTTATCCTTTTTATGTTGAAGAACCATAGCTATTAAAGTTTGCCCAGATTTCTTGCCAACCATATTATTTTGATTGGCTGCAGATTTCTGTTTGTGTAAGTAATAACCATCATAGTATCAGAAGTTGCCAACAGGACAAACATGGAAATTATACCTTTATGTCCTTTCCAGAAGAGCAAAAGACAGAGTTTGGAGCCATCGTGGCTTCATGCTGTTGATCTAACAATGACAAAAAAAAAACAACATCCCTGTTAGAGTTTACTTTTTTATCAGAGCAGAGTTCTGAAGAGTTCTTAAAAAGAACTGGTGGAACCAGAAACCTCCATCATCCCATCCCTCCTTTTTTTTTGTAGTTAAGGTGGAAACCTTCTCAAACCCTGGTTCCTGAAGGACTTTTCCTGTGTGTTGACCCACGACTGACTGCTGCAGTGGTGCCCAGCACTTATTTTGCAGGATCAAAGCTTTAGATTCTAACACTATAAAGCAATTTTCAGTAGCAAGCAAGGATTCTCTGCTTTTAGAGTATGTATTGCTCATTCTATTCTAGAGTATGTATTGCTCATGCTATAGCATTCTATTGCTATTAATAAGCACATGCATAACAGTATTATGTCTATGGGTTTGTAGCCTTTTTCAAAGAATATGTGGGGTATATCCCAAATCTGTACTGTACTTTCTTTTGTACCCGTATCACAGTGAAAAGTTGCTATTTTTTATGTTAAGATGTTATGTTAAATTTGTTCTTTTTCTCCTTATTGATGGTCTTAGAGCAATAGAGTTGCATTGTAGATGAAAATTTATTAAACTAATTTACATTCAGAGCAAGCACTTGGAAATCACATCTGCTTTTAGTGGTTTGTATGGAATAAGTAATGACCTTATGTATAAATGGGTTTACATAAAGATCCCTGACCAGAGCAACTTGTCCTGTGACCGAGCCTGATAAATAGAGGTTTCTGCACTCAGACTCCTGAGTATAAGAAATATTCAAAACAGAGCATAAATCTTGTTGGAAGAAGCTGGTTATGAAGTGTAACATTTCTGGAAGACTTGGGCATTAAGCACTTTGAAGGCATTTGAAACCGCACACCTGCAGGCTTCCATCAGACTTCTTGGACACTTCCCAGAGCCTAATACTTGCTGAACGTATACCCTTGTTCACCTTAAGGGTATTGTCTTCTCACATTGGCAGGAACTAAAGGAACACGTGGGCCTGTTTAATGCCAAATAATGCAGTAAGTGTGTGCTGGTTAATTGGAAGTAGCATGCTAAATTGAATTCAAAATGTGTAACATAGGGGTGACAGTATATCAAACTGCTGGAGAAGAAGTGGGCAGATGTGGAGAGTTAGACCCTGTGAGAACAGCTTTACAGACTTGGACTTATATTTAAATTTCAGAGCAAACATTTCTTAAATTGAGCTCTACAGTACTGCAGGATTTTGATCTATGTGATTTACTTCATTTTTCATACAGTTTTCAGTAAGGAGTAGAATAATTAACTTCATTTGGTTTGTCATCTTTTTGATGCGTGTTGTAAAGATAGTCCAGTAATTCTTGTAACGTGTTCCATATATATATATATATTTTTTTATTAGAAACAACATTTAAACCATTTAGAGAAGCTGTTGAAGTTATTGCAGTAACCCCTCAGTCCCAGTGGCTGCTGTTAAGGGCTGATCAAAGTAGACACGGTGAGTTAATTCACCCAACCTGCGCAAAGCTAGCGTTGGTCTGTGTCATAAGCTTTTAAGAAGGATGTCACTTGAAAACTTCATATATCTTCTTAGTTGATGTATGTCAACGGGGATAAGAGTAATGTGACTGCAATATTGGGAGCACTGCTCTGTGTCACAGTCCCTTCAGCATCTTAAGACAGTGTTAAGCCCATCTGTAGCCAGTACTGTTTATCTCCTATTTCAGTCCACTCTGAAAGTTCATGGAGTGATAGTGCAGTATTCTGTATATACAGTAAGAAGGAAAAATAACAATAAAAACCAAACTGTCCAAAACTCAGGAATGATTTAAAAATGACTTATAATTTCCTTATGATAAGATACTGCTTTGTTGATTTCTTCAAGCATGGTAGTTAAAAAAAAACACTGTTCAACTCTGTTGTTTTATATATGAATAAAGATGTCAGCAACTAGTCATTTAACTGTCCATGCCATTTGGCAGTATCTAGCTTCCTTCTCAGTAATAGCCCAATAAATCTTTATCTTTTAGTAAGCTGATGACAGCAAAACATCTTGAGAAGCTGCATGTGGTGTAGATATTATAGTTAATTTTTAAAATGCTTCATGCCACCATCTACTGGGTGTTTTCTCCGGTCCAGATGTAACATCTTGGCTTAAGGCATGTTCTCATGTCTCCCTCTAGTGACTCCAAAGACCTAATGAGAATTTAATTAATTACTTTCAGGGCTGTGATTACTTGATGTAAGAGATCCAAGCTAGTCCTGCTGCTGCCCAGAGGTCAAATTTATTTTGATTAATTAATGAATGTAGTAAGCTGCAACCTACCAGCATCGGTAGCAGAGCATGGTCCAACTGAGCAAAGGCGGCCCAAATGGAGCAGTGATGGTCCTGCCTGAGGCCACTCTGCTTGTCCTAAGCAGCAGAAGTCCATCTGTTCATATGGCCCCAGTGCTTGCACAGACCTCTTAGCAGCAATAATACAAAATTTGCAGGTTTCCAATTTGTAGAAGTTTCTGCATTGATGTTTTCTACAGCTGCCTACAACTCCTTCAGAGTTCTTGCAGAAGCATGAAGGAAACCTGCTGTGAAACTTCAAGGTTTGTCTCATTCCTGTACTGCTCAGAAGATGTGAGGGCACCAGGGTTAAGTGAGTGCACATTTCCTTCTCTAGTGGAGCCCCATTTGGAGTTGAAATACTGCACTGTTCACACCAATTCTGTCCCGTTGTTCCAGTTCTAATTAATAAGAAGCTGCCCTGTCATTTCTTTGTTATTTTGTCAGTCTTAGAGTGCTATAAATTACTTACAAAGTGACTTAATGAAAATGCTCCGGTTTTTGCAGCTGGCGTTTTTTTTTTTCAGCCAGGAATCCAGTTTTGAATGATTTATACGTCTTGTAAGATGTGCAGTGAGATTCCATTTTGTATGTCATCAACAAAGAGGAAGATCAGTGCGAGCAGAGGCTGCGGGGGCAATTCCTGCCTGTCTGTTTGCTTTTTTTTACTTTTCTATTTGACATTTATGTTGTGGTAGCCAGTGTGGATCTTGGCCTTGCTCTACTAGGCACATGAGAAATCTGCTCTTAATTATTGCTTTAACCTTAAGGGTATATATGAAATACAGAACAGCAAGCATAAAAGCATCGCGTTATATATGGGATGTACTCTTGGGTAATGAGGGGTGGGATGGCTGCAGAATCAGCCTCATAACAAAGGCTGTGGTCAGAGTGCTGCCCTACTTGAACCTTTTGCTGTGCCCTATTCCACTCTCTTTCCCCCTCTGAAAGCAAGAAGTTTGACCAGACACCTTCATGAACTATTAGAACTGTTCACAGACACATTTAACATGTTAAATTTTTACAAGAACTAGTGAATTTGATCAGAAAATAGTTATTTTTGGCTGCCAATGTGGCAAAACCACTTAAAATGCAAACTCAAGAATGTGTTGAAAGGAGACATTTTGCCAGCACCGCTATTGTTGTAGCAAAGTCTCCCCTCTGATCCGGTGGGACTCTTTTCTCCACCATAAGTCAAGGTGGAAGTCAAGAGCCTGGAAAATCCTTATGTCATTGAAAAGGGTGTTGGCAGGGTTGTTTTGGTTCGGTTTCTTGTTGCAAAGCTTTTCTTCTGTGGAGTGGCACCTGGCTTTTTTCTTCCTTTGGACATTAATTTCTTCCTTTTGCACATTAGTTTGATAGCCTTGCGCCTTTAGTTCATAAAGTTCCATCTACAAGGGATAATGGAGACACGTGATTTGTGGGCAGCACATGACAGAATCACAGAATCATAGAATGGCTTGGGTTGGAAGGGACCTCAAGGATCATGAATCTCCAACCCCCCCGCGCCACCAACCTCCCCATTTAATACCAGACCAGGCTGCCCAGGGCCTCATCCAACCTGGCCTTGAACACCTCCAGGGTGTTCATTAGGCAGTGCTTCCTGCACTCACTCTGAACTCAGTTTTTCACTAAAAAAAACCAAAAACATGCTGTAATGATGAATTTTCAGCCCATTTATTAGTATTACAATTTTATTTATTAGTTCTGATTCCTAGCTCCAAAAAAAAACCCAAACCTTATTATTTTTTGAAGTCACTCTTCAGTGTAAATCCTAAAGCTTCTGCTAACAAGGGAGGTGCTCCAGAGATGCAGGGCTGATTCCCTGGGAGAATGCAGCAGGTCTATAAAGGTTTGGGAAAGAATGATTTCACCAAACCATAGCAGCAGGAAAAATTCATTTAGTGTATATCTTGGTGAGCGCTTGTGCAAGCAGAGAACAGTCACTGAACACTCCAGGCACTGAAAAAGGGGCCAATCCACAGTGCACGTTATCTTGAATACATAAATGGTGCTTTAGAGCCCTGAGCTAAAGCAATCACGTGATAAGTGCGTGCCAAGTCATGTGAGATGTGAAATACATAGCAGCTGATAAAGGCATGTTTTATTTTGAGTAGGCACAAAGGGGGACGTTGAAAACTGGGTTTCTTCCTGACTGTGCTGCCAGGAATACAAAGCACCACACAGGAGACTTTGAAGGTCCCTCTGGGAAAAATGCCATTACCAACTGAACTATGGTGTGTTGTCCAAGTTGCCCTGAAGGAATCTCTGCCAGAAACACCTGTTAACAATAAGGACTTGTTAACATTTCACAATTATTTTCCCAAGTATGTTATTGCTACACCAGTTCCCAACATCAGAAAATTTGGCAAACATTAAATGCACACAATACTTCTGGAAACCTCTGGTCTGTCTGCATCTGCAAAGACCAAGATAAAGCTGTACCTTCAAGTCTGGTGAGGGCTCAGAAGAGCTAAGCTTGTACTCAGCGGGGAGGGATTAATGAAGTGTGCTGGGCACACATTTGAGATCCTCTGGGAACTTGTGTTAAGGAAGAGACATTTGTCCACAAGTGAAAAATGATTTACTCCAGGTCCTCCTTACCACAGCATTATCTATCATAGACTAGTCTGTTTGCCCATCCATTGAATTCGCACTTTGCAACTATCCTTTTTCAGTTCCAAAGTGGGCCCACTTCATTACAGATGAAAAATGGCTGACTTCTGCTTCTCACACCATTCCCCTGACATTGTGTAGCATCTCTCCTCTAATCTATATGCAGAAAGAACAAAGAGTTCTGATTCCCAACTCCAAAAAGCCATCAGTTCATGCCACCTGCAAATCCATGATTTATCAGAGACATGAGCTTCTTCCTTCGACGTGCATTTACAGGGGTCTTTATATGCATGGTAGATTTCCACTCATGAAAATCAAAGCTGTTGGTTTTTAAAGCCAGTACTGAGAGCTGTCTTCATTCCTGAGTCTTTAGGTATATTAAAAATATCATCTTCAGGCTTGATGCACATTCTCAGCGGGTCTTTACATGTGAGATCTGTTGCATGTAGTTTATGTGCTGCTGTTTAGCAGCTTACATTTCCAATTAGTGACTAGATACTAAATGACATGGGTCCTACGGACCAGTTTGCACTGATGATGCATCTCTTCTAGATTTTCATTTGCTGAGTTTCACATACATTTCTTACAGAAGGTATTCACAGACTGTGACAGACTGATTCATTTTGCTTGGGTTTTCCGGGGGAATAGGTGAATTCAGACCTGCTGAGATACAAGAGGGAGATAGATTTGGCTTCTCCTACACCTTGGGTAAGTGCTCTTGTCATCAAGCGAGCTGATGAAAGGAAACAATTTTCCATGGCTCTCTTCCCACCAGCTTAAGAATTTAGCTTTCATGTTTGTTTATTTTTATCTGAAATGAGCATATTGGCTATTTGCACGACTTTTCAGCCTTTATAATTGTCTGAGTATCTCAGTAGGTGGCACCCTTTCTATTCCTTTATTTTCCACCAAAAGTCAAAAAGAAGTCGGAGCTGAAGCCGATGAATATGTGAAACGAGTTCAGTAAAAATGTAAATGCATATTTGTCTCCTTAATTGAATATATTATATTGTGAAATCATTACTGTCAGGGCACACTTTGGTTTATACGAACATTAAGTAAGGAAAATATATAAACCTGGATTGACTTGAACAATTTGAATGTGATAGCAGACATCTGTGTTCAATAACGTTACTTTGGTAAGCGGTGTTTAATATTTCATGTCAAAGTGAGGAGAGTAATAGAACAGGGTATTTTCTGAATTCTTAGATTGCTGAAGTTTATGGTACAGCGTAATATATAATCTGTCCTTTGTCAAGCTCACTAGAAAGAGCCCTACTGCAGCTGAAGATGTAACGTGCTCTAATATACATGTTTCTAGAACTCTCCCTGCTTGAGGAATTAATCTTGGAAGGTGCTGAGAGCCCTGAAGTGCTAGTGAAGTCAGTGGGATTTGAAGTTTCTCACAGCTTGATGGACAGGGATCCTTACAGGGGATAATTACCCTGCTCCGTCCCCGGCCAGGAAAGCCTTTAAGCACTGCTTAACTTCTAGGATGTGAGGAGTCCTCTTAAATGGGGGTGAGTAACTCTGCTGAGGTAGTGCCCAGGGGCCCAGCCAGCTCCTGCCTCCATCCTATTAACCGCTGGGTAGGAGAAAGCAAGGGCTGCTCTCTGGCCAGGGGAACTGCAAATCTGAATGCAAAAAGGTGAAAAAGAGGGACAAAGCTCCTTGCCCAGGGCAGACCTGCCACCA
This sequence comes from Pavo muticus, assembly GCA_016647715.1. NCBI lineage: Eukaryota > Metazoa > Chordata > Aves > Galliformes > Phasianidae > Pavo > Pavo muticus. The sequence continues at coordinate 1,810,148 of JACDJE010000089.1, read as the reverse complement.
AGGGTGAGCCCAAAGTGCCCGAAAACGAACCAGTGCCATATCATCTAAACCTTGAGTGGTGAAGGAGGCAGGTTGTTGTGTATGTCCCTTTTGCTCCACACAAGGGGCATACACAAATACATTGCTGGCTCCAGGACCCTATTTGCCTTCAGAAAGTTCAAAGTAAGCGAAACTTTTCTAACTATCTTCCAAGTCTATTATTAATGAACAATTGCATTGATGTTTTTGGATGGGTTCGCACAGAATAATTCATCTACAAGCAAATTTTTCTTTTCTATTTTCTCCCCAACCCCATTCTTTTGTATTTCATTTTTAGGTGAAATTCTGTAGTAGAACTGGCCAAAAGAAACACTCTCCCAAGCCTTATGCTGAATGTCTGTCTGGACATTTTCATTTTAACTGCAGCTTGGGAAAAAAAAAATGTCAACATAGCGTTGGCATCATTTCTAAATTGAAACTGTCCTTCCCCCGTGATCAAACACATTATAAATGTTTGCTTAAAAGACACATGTTTATTCACCTTGCCTCTGAGAGAATACTGTGTGCATAGGTAGTCACAAAACTGTATTGAAGAGTGAGAGAGATTTCCCTGGTAAATGGCTTTTTCTTGACCTCTTAAGCATCTTAGTGCAGCTCTGCTGCAGCCTCTCTGAGGAAGAATGGTTGCACCAAGGAGGAAGGATTTTGCAGATCGTTACATGCAGTGAGCAAATAAGTGGTGTTTTTGCTTTATAATACTGGAGAGAAGAAAAAGAAAGCCTTAAAAAAGATATATCACTCATAACAGTTACACATAATGAATGTTGTTCCTGACATGCCGTGTAATTCCTTACAAGGCAGATGATCTATGTAATCATTATTCCATAATATTCTTTTTTGTTACTGATTTCTCAAGCAGTATTTTTTGATGTGACCATTCACTGCTCCTGGGTTTGATATTTGGATGTTGCTCAGGTACCCAACTGTGCCACCTATCACCTGGTGCTTTTGTCCCATGATTACCAGTGCAAGACTTTTTATGTGCAAAAACGATTTCCAGTAACTTTTTCATGAGACTGTGGAATTGCTTTTCCATGAATTTGGGTCACTTGGATGTTTGTGGAAAGAAAATGCAAAACAGGAGGGATTATAGCAGAAAGAAATTCATCAGGCTTTTTGTATGGCTAGAGGCAGCACTTCCCAGCTTTGTTCACCCAACTAGCTCTCCTATCCAATTAAATGTGCTCTTGGCAGTCATCAGACTGAAAGACTCAATTTGCCATAGAAGCTGGAGATGGAAAACACCTGCTCAGATCATCCTCTATCCAGTGCAGAGCCATTTCCCTATAGGACATAGGTCGTCTGTAAATTCTGCAACTGACATACTATATACAACCTCAACTGGCAACATCCTGTCCAGTGCTACACTTCATAAATCAGGCTTAGGCCCAGTAAATCGGCAAGGAAGAGCAGTTAGCAAAGGCATATCTCCCTTCCCAATGGCTTTCTTATGTTTCAAGGAATCAGTGGCATGTCAGAAATGATAATCTTACTCAAACACTAAATAGCATCTTGATAGCGCTGTGTCTTGCCAAGCGAGAGCATAAGCAAACACTCAGGTCTTCACTGGGGACTTGAGCAATTGCCCTCCGCAGCCAACATTCCTCCCAGCTGTTTAGGCGCCTGTCATAGGGCCATTGCTGTTGTTATCAATAGCTGATATTGTTATTGCTGCAGTACTGTGTCATATTCTCATTCCTGGGTGGGAGGATGAGTTAAACGATGAATCTGTGCATATTTGTCTCAATGGCAGCCTCTGGTTCTCTGTGTTTCTGTGGAAACCTGGCCCTGGTTTAGCTGAACTGGCTTTAAAATCTGGCCCCGCTGTGGGTGCTGAGCACTCAGGGAAGGAAAAATATCTGGTTCTGAGCTCCACTTGAAAATCTGCTCCCAGATGTAGGGGTGTTTGTTTACTTTTACATTTAAGAGTTGTAGAAAACTGCACCAAGATGCAAAATAGCACGACAAAAATAGTCTTTGCAAATGCTAATCTACAACGACTGGCATTAAGTGGATGTGTATCCTTGTCATGAAATTCTGGGTAAGTTTAACTTATAAGAGGCCAAAAAGGAAAGATCAAAAAAAAGCCTGTATCAGCCAAGATCATTAGTTTAGGCTGCACATAGAGCCAAAAAAATACAAATTACACAATTTCATCACATGTACCCATTACTTAACCCATTCTGGAGTAGTCAAAACTCAACAGAATTTGATGACTCCAGTGGATAGAGGTAGACTTCATATTGGGTTGTGGCAGCTACTCCTCGCTATGGACCTTTGGCCCATTGGTCTCAGTGTAGGTAATACAGATAATGCAGAGTTGTTTCTTCCTTACTTGGTGCAGCAAATAGTATTTTGAGCAGAACCCCCCCGGCTTCTATTTGGAAAGAGCATGCCCTCCCCTCCGTTAGGTATAGATTGGAAGCAATTCTCATTAACAGCTGTTGCTTCTCTTTCTGAAAAAGTCCAGAGCACTGCATTAATGTGTGTGTCTTACTGGGTCTTGGGATTAGGTTTTTGAAAGTGCACTTGAGATACCTGTAACAGATGGTGACATTTTCAAATATCCGCCATGCTGGAGAGTCTGGACTGTAATGTAGGCAACTGCCACACTGCAGTGACACTAGGGAAATAGCTGAAGTCTGGCTTACAGAGCAAAGATTAAGTAATATTGTCCAAAGTTTAATAAGGTTATCACAGTGGGTCTGGGAAAACTTTGGCCTTGCAGTTCTCTACAGGAAAGACTTTGAGGTACTGTTAATTAAATGACTGCTGCGTTTTTACCTCCCATAAAATGCTCTAACTCTTGTAAAAGCTTTTTAGCTTGACAAAACATCAGGCAGAAATCCTGCCCAGTATGCCTGCTTTTGAGCCAATGCCTTGTGTAGCTGTTGTAGGCAGCCACAGCTCCAGTGCTAGCCCTGTAGCCCAACCTGCATCTGGCTGGACAGGTCCCCAAAATGCTTCCACTGCCCTGGCTCGGCCCCACCTTTTGGCTCGAGTGAGACAGTGGCACCAAACTCCTGCCTGATGACTTCAGCTGGGCAAAATGGAGAGGGTATGAAAACCTTCAGATTGCCATGAGTGAGAAGCAACACAACATCCGTATTGCCTCTCTTGTTCTTGGCATTGCAACAATGCATAGTTTTCTGTTGTCTCTGGAACCACTCAGGCATATAATGAATGGAGTACCAGTGATTGGAAAAGTTCCTTTTATGCGGATGTTTCCATTACTTTGTTTTCCTCCTTAAGACTTGTAATGGTTTTTTCAAGTGTCAGCAGAAGGGCTGAAGCATCTCTTGATCTTGCAGATCGCATGTCCGTGTGGACCATTCCAGGCACTACGTGGAATTTTCAACACAATATTCACTTGTTCTCCAAGCTCTCGATGTTTTTATTATTTCATTTCACGGGTACGAAGAAGGAAAGGCTTCCAAGCTCTGCATTTTTTTTAAGAGATCGCAGACAGCGATTCTGTTCTCAAATATGAAAAGTAAAGCTGATTTTCAGAAAAGATGAGGTCATCTTCTTCTCTGCGACTCCAAGCAGAGTTACGGGAGTTTGATATCTCTGAAGAGCTGGAAAAAAATGTTGGCTACTCTTTAAAATATCCACTGAATCTTTAAAGTTTCTTCAGTCCATGATTTACCCAAATCACGAGCATGCTGCTGCTTTAAGTAGCGCTGTGGTCAGCATATCTCAAATGAGCAAGAACTGGAATTACAACACTATACTGAATGCATCAGAGCAGAGATTTGGTCTTGAATTTTCCACACCCAAAGACCTAAATTCCAGGCTATTAGCAAGATAGAAACAGTTGTCAAGCATCTATCTTGTTCAGTTGGAGAGTGGGGGTAGACAGACAGGGAGGGAGGAGGAAGAGAGGAAGGGAGAGAAAAAAAACTTGAAGATCTTGGCTTCATCCCAATATGGAAACCTTTTCCCATTTTGATTTAGCTGAAAATAGAGCCAAGACTAGCAGCCAATGACTTAGTAATGTAGGAACCCTACTCAGCAAACTGTCGAATCCTATACTTAAGTGTACGTAAGTACATGATTTACGTTCAAACTTGCTTGTTTTGCTAAATTAGGATGGATTTAGTTGGAAACCTGAAGATTCTGTAGAAGCAAGCCTCTATTTCCGATGTCTTAGTCTTTAATTATGCAGATTACTTACCAGCCAATAGGCAGACAGGTAAATATTGAAAGAGGAGACCACTTTTCCCCACCCTGCAATGATAAAGTGTAGAATTTAGAGCCCAGTATCCACATACTCATTTTTTCTTGTCTGTGAGACGTGATGCAGATTGGATCACAGTAATTCAATCTCCGAGCATCTCACATAAAATAGAGCAGTTGTGCTCAGAAGGTGGCTCTGAAAAATCCCCAAAAGTCACACCTACCCTCAACAAACAGCAAACAGAGGTGCTCAGTGGGAGGATGTTCTTGTTCCCTCATGTTGAACCTGTTCTTCTTCAGCAGAAGTGTGTTGGGCAAAGTGAATTAGGAAGCCCAGAAAAGGGTCCGGGAATTTGGATGTTTGTACCATGAAGAATATACAAGAAGAATATCCTGAATCTGATTTTCTTTTGTATCAGTCCAGTAGAGGAGTCCTGCACTCTTGTGCTTCCAGACATGCTTGATGGATTTTCATGAGCTCACAGAAATGTGAGGTTGGCTGGGACTTTGGGAGGTCACATAGTCAAGCTGCTGTGTTGATGCCAAGACCATCCCTGACATGTGTTTGCCTTCGCTGTTATTGAAAACCTCTTCTCAAGGGACTCACTAACTCCACTCTTTTCATTAAGTGCTTCACGACCTTTGCAGTTAGGAAGCTTTGCCTAACATCCAAACCACAGCACCTCTGCTGAAAAAGCAAGTGATTTCTCTCCCCACGAGATGCAGAGTTGATCATTGCTCTTTGCATAACCACATTTTTTTGTGTGTGTTGGGAGACAGCTACCATGTCTCCCATGTAAAAAAAAGAAGCGTTTTTTTAATTCTCTTTGGACTTACTAAGCTTGGTAGCTCAGTCCTGTTATTCTCCAAGTCCTTCCCAAATCCTCCCAGGTCCAACATCAGGTGCTGCAGGACCTGCAAGTCCCAGTGGCCATATGAGGTAGGCAGGTATCCGGTGGAGCCTATGCTGATACAACAGCATCATTGTTCTCAAAAGAAAAATTTTGGCATCCAGGCATGACTCTCCCCCACAGAATCATAGAAGTGATTTAATATTTTAAACTGTGAAACGTCTTTTAACAGTTTCTGCAGGGTGCAGGGGCACTTACAAGATAGCGCTGTATTAGTCACTACCACGGGCCACCTTCTGAATATTATAAACCTTAATTTACTTTTTTTATAATCTGAATGGATTTTTTAAGTATATCTAAGGGAATTGGAGCGAGGAGAACCATTGCTTAATTCAGCCATTGCATCCTTAAAGCCAGATTGGAAACATGGAAACCATATGTGTGCTTTTAGCTAATAAAATAAAATGCCAAAATGTGCCGGCTAAAGCTATTGCACCCAAAATATAATTGCACATATGCTCATTTACTCACTTATAATCAAAACATTAAAAAAAAAAAATTGATACTCAGACTAGGTGTAACTGTTGGACTAAGTTATTTTACAAAATTATTTTACATGGAAAGAATGTGCATGGGGTTTTCTAATGGTGATATGAAAAGCAAAGTGCATAAATACAACCACACACAGCACCAATTGATAATGTTTCACCTGAGCACAAGAAAGTCCTTAAAATCCTTTACAGGCCAAATTTATTTTCATTTTACTGTAAAGTAATCTTACTTTTAAATGTCTCTAGACTACGTATTAATAGTAAATGTTTCTCTTTTTTTTTTGTGCTGAACGTCAGTTTTCTTAGCTGTAGGTTCAGTTTTCCTTTATTATGAGTCTCGAAGAGATATTTAGCACTGCCAGAGGTGCCAGAACTGAAATCATCTCTTTACTTAAACACTTCATCCCTCATGTCCTTCCTGTCTCTATAACATTACTTCTAGTTGTTTTTATTCTCTTCAGTCCGAGTATTACCCTCCCAGAAGTGATTGGAAGGTTCACAAAGACCTTGGAAAAGAGCTGCTTAAAAATAACTCTGTCCCTTCTAGAAACAGCAAAATTCAAGCCGTGGGCACTGACTGCAGCTCTGCTGGATGCCATCAGCGGGGCAATAGAGCTCAGAGGTAAGTGGGTGTCCCTGAACGTGGGACAGGCACAAAAATAAGAAAACAGATTGCAGGGGGACTGTAAGAAAAGAAGGCCCTGGACAGCTATGGAAAGTCAGTCTGCTTTAGCACTGCAGAACCAAACTCCTATTTGTGCGTCAGCAGACCTGACTTCTTATCAGATGCAAAACACAGGGGATGACTAGGCTGAGTTATGTGCATTTTAAAGCTGTTTGCTAGCTACTAGCTGTACCTACAGCAGTGGCTTGTGCCACGAGGGTGTGATAACTTTTAATCACTGCTAAGCCTTGGTCATACCCCAGCTTTTCATTCAGAGGTCAAGAGCTGAGAGGTTCCTTTTCACTTAATTGATATTGGTATGATGTTGGTTGCATGAATTCAAGGAATTGTAGTTGTAATTTGGGCAGCTAAGGTGGTTTTTTGCAATGCATGGTCCCTCTGGAGATGTTTGCTAAAAGTCTGCAGCCTAGCGTAAGGCTGCCATCCAGTGATTGAGGGAAGAACATTTGTCACATCATTCGTGAACTCTGAGGTACAGTGCAAGGCTGTACTGCTGTTGGGGCCATAATAAATCCAGTTTTGCTGTGGATTAGCTGTCAAGAGTGGGAAGCAAGAGGGGCAGCATTGCTCTCTCTGACCGATAGGCTACACTAAAACCTGTCTGAGTGTTAAACCCAACCTAATGTGCAACAAAATGCCATCGCCCAGCTGGAAATAATGGGAGCTACTCTTTCATTCTGGAGGCACTGACCTTTCTGGCATTGCCCAAGTGTGACACTGCCGACAGCCTGGCCTCGTGTTGGGCAACTGCTAAGGCTGCTCCAGAGCTTTGTTCCCAAAGCCAATGTGAATTTCCTTGAAATTAACCAAAATGACTGAAAAACAAAAGCAAAAAAAAGTATGAAATGCATGAAGAATTAGCTTTTGCACACTATCACAAGTGCTTCATATTTATTTTGTGGAATCGTGAGGGAATGGTCTAAAAATTACAGTGAGACTTCTAGAAATTTGAGAGAAAAATTAATTTATGGGGAAGAAATTGGTCGGGAACATGGGTTAAGTGCCTAGCTTTGCCACTGGCTTCTTTTGCAACCGTGGCCAACAGCCATATTTCTTTCTTTCTCCAACCTTCATGGCTCTCCTGCCCCCCTACACCATCTGTAAAGTAGCTCCCATCTGCAAAGTATTTCCATTGTTTGTCTTGAGAGCTCGATGGCTTTTGACTATGTGCAGCACATTGCACAATGGCCTCTGGATACTATTTTATAAACAACAAATATAAATAGAAGACTTCCAGGGGGACTAATGAAAAACTTGAGGAATAATCTGCTTAAAGTGCATTTGAAAGTGAAAAGCTGATGTGCAGATGCATTTCTAGGATATCTTTAAGGCAGGCCAGCCAAGAAATAGGACTTTGTTTATTTTCCTATGTGATAAGTTAGATAGGAAAAATGTTTTTATATTATTTTTTTTTTTTACAAAAATTAAAAAATCAGATGGGGCAGCCAAAGGAATGAGTGAAGTCAGATCAAAGATGACAAATTGAGTCTGATGAGATGAAGAGTTTACCTATTTCAAATGCCCAACTTAAAAAGCGTAATTTATAGAAAATTATTTCTTTTAAAAAAGTGAGGAAGAAAAGAGAGAAAAAAAGATAGATAGAGAGAGAAATAAAAAGAAAAACATGCCATGGCCAATAAGTTGTGAAAAACTGTGGAGACTGGCACTTTCAAATGCTTGGCAGGTTATTAAGCCAATTTTTATTTAGTCCACTATAACTGTTGGAGGGTCTGTGATTCCCAACTGTTTCACATCAGAGAATGAAAACAACTATAGCCCAGCCAAGACCACATTGGTGACTGCCAGCCCCTTTAAGTGCCAAACATGAAAGCAACAAGTCCAGATGCTTTGATCCCAGCATTTTTGGATTTAGCCCAGAATGTTTTTAACTCATGTTAGGACAACATACATTATAACTGGAAATCAATCAATAGCACTGTGACCTTCAAACGCAGTAAATGTTTGGAGTTAGTTTCTGAGCATGTAATCTAAATTGGGGATTGGAAGTTGGAAGAGATCCTAACCTAACAGGAAAAAAAAAAAGTATAATTTTAAAAGCTGGAGTTGCAAGGAAGCAACAAACGAAGGTTTAATTATCTAAGGGAAGAGTATTAGGCGTTGGAGATGCATCTGATGTGGAGGGCCGCAAAAGCCCAAGGAGTAAATCAATGCCGTTGGGTCATCCACCCCAGCATAAAGGGGAAACAGTAAATGTGACAATGTAGGGGAAAGATACAAGGAGCAGCCCTCTCCATATCCGGGCTGGGGACTACGAGTCCATTTCAGTTGTGAAATAGTCGCTGGGTTGGTGCCACATCAAAAGGGCCTCAGCCGCCTGGTGAGAGCCCGTTGGCATCTGCCCTCAGCACGGCCGTGGTTGGCCTCTACTCCCCGCTGGGAGTCAGCAGGCAGAGTGGTACTTCAGGGGACAAGATGCCTATGGAGAGCAGGCAGAGAAAGCATGTCCATGGGTCCCTGGGGGGCTTTAAGCATGGAATTTGCACCTAGGGCATGTCACATGGATTCCTGAGTCACTGCATGGTGCTGTGGCACTGCTTTGGCAAGTGCCGTATCAAAAAAAAAAAGGGAAAAAAGCACATAAAATAATTTGTTGCAAATATAGCTGTAACATAGACCAGGCTTTAGGTAGGCTTATAGGCTGACACTGTGATCCCTCTAATCTTTATGCTGTTGCAGAGTCAGCGAGTAACACCTGATTTGCACTGATTTAAATCACATCAAGTCCTGACTTCTGCAGGGGAGAAGTGGCTTCAGAAAGTAATTAAAATAATTTCATCTCTCTTTCTTTTTTCAGTATGATTTAATTGTATTGCCACTAAATACCAGTCTAGACACGGTCTTGTTTAAAAGCTTTAAAAATCCCAGAGTAGATTTTACCTATTAATGATCATGAATGGCTGTTGGCATACTGTGGGACAAGCTGTCCCCTCACAGCAACATTGCTAAGATTGCAAAACCCTACTGTGAGGAATTAAAAAAAAAAAAAGAATAGATAAAAGCTCTTCTCCAGCTACAAAAGCAAGTCTCTTTTAGCTAATGTGAGACACACAGGGACAAGAAAGCTCACATGAAGGGCTGAGGTGGGCCATGAACCACCAGCCCATGATCAGCAGTCGTGGTGCACCAAAGCTGGCTGTGCATACGGGTTGTAATCTCTGGAGGCTGGGAAGCAGCTTGCCCTGTCCAGCATTGTTTCCATCCCTATTTCCCCACCAGATCTCGCCTGGTTCCAGCTTTGCATACTTGAAGCTCTTTGCTGGCCGTGGTCAGGGCACAGACTCAGCGCCTCAGATTTGTGTAGGCTGGAAAACCAGGGCCAGCAGTGATGGCAATTTGAAGGGAGGATGCAAAGAAAGCAGAGCCAGGCTCTATTCCATCCCCTTGGTGATGAGGCCCTGGCACAGGCAGCTCAGAGAATCTGTGGATGTCCAATCCCTGGAAGTGTTCAAGACCAGGTTGAATGGGGCTTTGAACCTGATCTAGTGGGAGATGTCCCTGCCCATGGCACGAGGTTGGAACTAGGTGCTGTTTAAGGTCCCTTCCAACCCAAACCATTCTATTCTGGTCTATGATTATTTTTAGTGGTGCCCAATGGTAGGACAAGAGGCTTTGTGTTCAAACAGAAACACATGAGGTTGTGTTTGAGCATCAGGAATTATTTCTTTAGTGTCTGGGTGACTGAGCACTGGCATAGGTTGCCCAGAGAGGCTGTGGGTGCTCCCTCCTTGGAGATCCTCACAGATCACCTGGCCGTGATCCTGGGCACCGTGCTCTAGGTCTCCTTGCTTGAGCCATGTCTCTGCAGGTCACCCACAGGCTGCCATGCTGCTGCTGCTTGGCCACTACGCCCCGCTAACAGAAGGTTGCTGATACGATGTGATTGTGCAGGTTGCTCTGGCTCGAGCTGTTGAGCCCCCAGTCAGGGAGGTGGCTGGCAGATAGCAGACCGACCTGGAAGCATTTCTGTGTCTGTCTGAGCTGATGGCTTTCCCGTTTCATTTCCTCCTGTGTAATGTTATAGGGGACATATATGAGATATTCAGCAAGGACTGAACCAGGGAAGTCTGCAGGAGTGTTTAGTGGGAGGTCAGGAATTTTTAAGAGGTATTATTACAAGGCGGTGTGGTTTGGGTCATGTTTCTTGTAGACATCTTGTCAGGAAACTTTTTAAATAATAAATTGTAATCTCTTTATATATTGTACAAGCTTATTAAACTCAATCTTTAAACATAAACCTGCCTTTTGAAAATAGCTTCAGATGAGCTCAGAAACTAAAACAGCAAGAAAATACGAAGAGAAATAGAACATGCGCTGGCCAGAATTTTAAAGACAGTAGCCACAGCACACCAGATTTTAATTAGCAGCTACCTGCAGTGTCAGCTGCCTGAGATGAAATGTTTTGATATGCATAAATGTGTCTATAAAACAGTTGAAGCTTTCTTAGATCCTGCGTCATTTGTTTTTTTCTGAGCACTGTGGTTATCCAGTATGGATGTTTCACAGACCAGGTTCTTGGGAAGGTCTGAAGTCTTTGCTCTCTGTCTCTGTTTCTCCAATAGTAAAAAGAGGATAATTATATTTATTTCCTATGAAAGACTCTTAACTCTTCCCCAAAAAAACAATATTTATAGGCAGAGTAGAAATAGCAGTTTTAGTAACAATAGTGGAAGGCATAATCTTAAGTCCTGCTAATACTTTGATTAGGAGAGCAATAATAGAAAGATTTCCTCGTTGAACTATTCCTGCTGTGCTGTCTATTTTCAAAAACATCCTTGTGTCTGACTGGTATGTGGTTTCAGAAATGAGGAACAAATAATTTCTGTTCTTTCTCCCAAAATCTTATTGTAAATGGCTGTGTGCTGCAGAACTCCATGGACTTAGCCAAGTTGCTTCCCAAATTCAGTCCATGGAGGCAGCACAATGGTCCAGGCACCAGCTCTACTGGGGACTGCTCAAGACAGCAGCTCTGCTGTGCTTTGAACTGAGGGCTCTTTGCTTTGGCATCACCCTTTCCCTCCTAAATAGGTCAGGACTCCAGGGAATCACAGTAAAAGACAATCAGTCATCAACATAACCTTGTTTCCCAGAAGGATGCAGGGTGGCAAGGACAGTCCCACAGAGATTTTCAAGCAGGGTGGCCATACATACCACCATGCTCCTCTCTTCCATACCTGTTGGGCATGGAAAGGCAGGGCAGGCCCAGTCTGTCACACCTTCCAGGATTTCACACTAATGCCTCAGATGCAGAGGATGCATCATAGAATCATAGAATGGTTTGGGTTGGAAGGGACCTTTAAGATCACCTAGTTCCAACCTCCCTGCTATAGGCAGGGACACCTCCCTCTAGAAGGGAGCTCAAAGCCCCATCCAGCCTGGCCTTGATTGCACGTCCTGTCCTGACTTACATGCTATGCACTTGTGGCCCAACATTGGCAGCAAGTGCCTAGTGAGGAGATGATGTTCCCAGGGAGCCCCATTCCATTGTAAATAATACCAAAGTGATCTGACCCTGGATACAAATTTCCTTTCTTAACACATGGACGAATAGAGCTTTCCTGCAAAGTGAAGGTTTTTTGCAAAGGTGCTTTATATCAAACACCTGAAGGAGGTAGGTGGGGTGGTTGGTTGTGTACAGCCTAGCAGTAAGGGAAAACATGATTAAGGTAATTAAGTTGTAGGCACTGTTACTTATTAAAGATATCTATGGATTTTTATTATCTGTTTTGTCAGGTTTAATTGGTGACTATTAATGTTTAGTTACATCGGAAGATACACGAAGCTTTTTAATGGGAAATATGATCATGCCTTGGGGCATCTTTCTCTCCTCAGTGAAGACTGTTTCTCATCTTTGTCATAGGGAACTCATGTATTCCTCAGTACTACAGTAGCTCTCAATTAAAAACTAACCCTCAGTAGTTATTAGCAGGCGTTAGAAGGTCTAGGATGAATGGATAGCACGGGCAGTATATAGGGAACTGGGAATGAGGGTTTTATTCTCTGTATTGCTCCCTACCTGTGTTTTGAACTTCTGGTCCTGTCTGCATATTTGGCTGCAGAGTATTCAAGGGAAGGAGTATTACACTCCATTTGTGCAGAGCTGAGTATATTGGCTCCAGTTTATTTTGGGGCTTGTTGGTATTTCTATAATGAAAATAGTAACTACAGAATATTACCAGAGTTTGGGGATTTTTTTTTTTCTTTTTTAATTTAAAATTAAGGCCCAGATTGTGGCATAGAACAAAAAATTTTGGCCCAGTCAAAGTCCAGAGAAAGGGAATGGAAATTGGCAGGTCGGTAAATCGGTCATAAAGCAGGCAAGTTGCACTGATGAATGATGATACCCCTGCTCTCAAATCACACTGAAAAGCTGCTCCTTCCAGTGCTATGCTACATGAGCACCTTGTATTAACCTATGGGGAGCATCCCTACTGCTGAACCACACAGCTCATCAGCTTTGAATAACATGCAAGATTTATCCTCTGCAAACTCTCATCCACATGTATAGATTCGGACCAATGTTGTTAAGCTTGTGAAATTTGATGGGCTCACAGCACGAGGTAGTTTAGCTGCTGCTATGTGAGATTCCCATCTATGTTAGGGTTTATTGAAAACGTTATGTCCCATCTGTTTCTAGATGATCCTTTCATGTTCTTCATCTCTTTAGGCTCTCTTTTCCAAAGAGGTTGCTTGATCCATGTGGAATTAATAAGCGATTTTGGTGTGTGAGTATATGCATAAGGACCAAGATGTCTTGTTTCATAAAAGTCTGTCATTGATTTATTCCTCCTTCCAGTGCACTGCTTCCTGTTCATTTCTCCTCTCACTTGCAGAGCAAGGGACGCTGTTTATATTAGGGATGTTTCTTGTGTTTACAGATGGGGCAGCGTTTGTAAACGATTCTGAAGTGCTGTTGTTTCAAAGGAGTATCTCCAGGCTCTCAAGAAGGGGTCCCACCTCTACAGTGGGTTGGGCTCACTCTTGTAAGCTTATTTTACATGTCCTAGAAATGTGCCAGTGGGAGTGGTCAGTTCCTCCTGCACTTACCATCACTGCCTTTGGAAAGCCAGAAGCCAGGGCACACGTGAACATTGGTAGTGTTGGTCTGCATGTGCAGTCTGACTCTCCTATTGCATGTAATTGAGCATGATGTGCAATCATGAGGTTTTGTTTCAGAAAATCATCTTTCCACCTCCTCTCTCTCCCCAGTGTGTGATGAGGCTACGTCCCTATATAATAGCTAGTTAGACTGGAGTTTTACAGTAGCTCTATTTCAGATAAATAAAGGCAAAACCACAGTAGTCTTTTGTTTTAGCACGTGTTTTGTCTTTTGAGTCCTACTTGAAAAACACATTTGTTGTTTTGGACATTTCTGGGTTAATTTAAAAACAAAAAACAACACCTAGAAATAAAGTCAATGATCCGGAGTTATGGTTCCTTGAGGAGCTCCATCTACTACTCATGGTGGATTTCATGCTTCTCTTGGTGTCTGAGCCATAGAGAAACAGTGCAGATAAATATGTTTATCAGCTAGATGTGTATGCACTTGATGTCACGGAAGAGTGGATACCAATTTGAATCAACTACCATCCTTTTTTTTCCCAGGACGTGGGAGGATATATTTTCCCTGGTGTCATGACATAGTTTTTGCATAGCCTAAAATAAAAAGCACATGTTGCAGAAAGGCGAAGTTTGCTGATATCTCAGCTATCAGAGCGGCTGAGTGACCAAGCCAAATACCTTTGGCAAAATGAAGCAGGAATTCAATGTTGAGCACTGTGTTTAAAAGAAAGAATGAAAAAAAAAGGCAGAAAAAAAAGTTCATTGTTGTTGTTTGCAGGAGTTTTTATAAAAGCAGCCATATCTCAGCACGCACTGCAAGCTGAAGTTTTGCTGAGCCAGCAAGAGTTGAAAACACAAATGGCAACCAATGGAAAGGAGCTGATGGCTTTTGGAAAACATCACCTACATGGGAGCATTCCTGCCTTTTCAGAGAGAGGTGTGTGAGGGATATGGAAGCAACTAAGATCGCTGGATACATTTTTATATCTGAATGGAGGTATGTGCAGAGAAACTGTCCCAACCTGAAGCATGGAGAAGGAACAGCAATTCTGTTTAGAAAAGAATTTTGACATACACAAAGAAACTTTTGCATTGCCTTGGTTTAATTTGCGCAATTCCAATTTTAACCATTAACTGGGAGCCATTAACTAGATGGAGCTGGTGCTGAAATGTTGCTCTCAGAGAGGTCTGAAAGTAAAACTGATGCTTCTGTGATAATGCAGATTTGGATACTTGACCATTCTTTCCATTTATATTTGTAATATGCTCCATTACAAGTAAAATATGCGCCATTCCAGTGTTACAGTTTTTTGAAGTACTTCTTCAGCATGGTAGGAATCTTTTGGCAGGAAAAATGTATCTTTGACAGGAAATTCTGTAAATATCAAGATAAGTTTAGTAAATATTTTCTTTTTGAAAGAAACATGAATCAAGCAGTGCCCTGCAAAGTGATACTCCAGATGAAGCAATGAGTTCGGGCTTCCTGAAAGCCAATGGAAAAGGCTACAGCTCTTTAATTTATCTGTTATCTGGGTGCATTTCCAAAAATGTTTTAATGAATTTGTATTCTTGGAAAAAATATTTTCTGCATCATCACTGAGGGCTGGTGCTGCCAAAAACACCCATCGTCCTTCTGGGGAAAGATGCAGTCCTGAAGCAGAGATGCGCCCGATGGGAACAAGCTGTTATCCCCTTCTGTCTGGCAGCAGCTGCCTAAGAGTTACCAAACCTCAGTATTCAGTTACTGCTGCAGTGGATTTGACCAGGCAGTCTTTAGAGACTCGGTGTTTAAACTCTTCAACCATCCATGCCCTGAATATTAATGTTATTGCTACGAGCACCTCTGATGTAAAGCACAGCAGTCTTCTGAAGAGGAGGTTGGGTTCTCTCTAGGCCGTTATGGGAAATATTATCTTTCAAAGGAAAGGGAGCATTTACATCTTTAAAAAATTAATTCAAGATCAGAAGCAATGGCTTCCAGTATTATTTTTCTTTTCAGGTTTCAGCAATCCGAACTATCTGATCTCACCTAATAACACTGCAGCACGCCGACTGATCGGTGCAGCCGTCTTTGTTCCTAGGTAGGCTCCACCAAGACGTTCAGCTCTATTTGCTTTGGGTAAGATACCAAGCTATGCCTATATTTTTTCGCAGGGGACAATTTTCTGACATTTGATTGCCTTGGGTAAGACATTTTTGGTGAATCATTATACCGAAATGCAAAGAAGGTAACTTGAGAAAGATGCTTATGTTTCTGTAGCACTTTGCAGCAGATGTCTCCTATTTACTGCTTTATTTTATTGCTTAATGACTGGATCTCAAGTAATTGAACAATTTGACAGATATTTATTTGTAAAACGTGATTCATTTAGTCAGACATTGTGAAACAGTTTCATGCCAGTTCTAGAGATTCTGGTAGAACTTTCTAAAGATGCAAGCGTTCAAGTAAATTGCTCATGTCAATAGCACATCCACTTTTACTGTTCTTTACTGCACACAAATATTTGAGTTGACAAAAAAGCACTGGTGAACAGACTACAGGGACTTCTGAACTTTAATCAACCACAAGCACTGGCAGGGTTCAGGAGTAATTTCCTAACTATGAATCACCTGCAGACAATGAATCACATACTGGAGAAGATTGCCAAATAAAACAAGCCATCATGTATAGCTTGCATTGACTGGACTATGGAAAGGCCTTTGATTCACCTAGCTGAAAGAGAAGCTGTGATGAAAGCTCTGAAATAAAGGCATAAAAGAATGTAGGAATCCCAAACCACATCTGCTAGCAGTGAATGGCGACATTTAAGTTCGACAAGGAAGATAAAAGAAAATGAGACTAAGCAAAATATCAGGCAAGGAGACACTATCTTACTGGAAAAGGGTTGC
Organism: Pavo muticus; assembly: GCA_016647715.1. Lineage (NCBI taxonomy): Eukaryota > Metazoa > Chordata > Aves > Galliformes > Phasianidae > Pavo > Pavo muticus. The sequence continues at coordinate 1,793,874 of JACDJE010000089.1, read as the reverse complement.
CTGGAGAAGAGCTTCACAAAGCATTTCTGGGAAGAAGACCTTAACTTAACTTCAAACATATGTGCAGGCTCAGATTTCCACTCCGATGGAGCAGTTGTCTTTTCTGTAATGGCCAATGATCTCCCAGTGATTTTGAGGGGAGCTGAAGTGTGGGGATTGCAGGGAAGACAAATGGTAGGCGAAGGCTGAGAGGGAAGGCGCTCTCCTGTCTGTCAGCCTGCTGCTCGCTGGGGTGAGCAGAAAGCTTTTCCAGTGATTTCACAGGCCTCTACGATGGTCATAAAAAGCAAACTCCTTCTGCTGAAGAAGAGGTGTTAGATTTCTGTCTGTAACTTAAAGGGGCCAAGAGTTGTGGTGCTAACAACAAAAAAAGAAAGGACCAGATCTTGTATAGCAGTTTTCAGAGGTGAAGATGAAGAAAGGAATACTGAAATAGGAGAAGAAACCAAAAACTTCTTGGAGGCTGTAAAGGACAGTACATAAGAGTAAGTCCTACTGCAAGGAAAAGAAATAGAAGGAGGAATAAAATTTACTTGTTTAATATTTTATTTCTTATGAGAGGTATTTGGCCGTGCTTTCCCAAACAGTGAGACAATAGCTGGTAAAGCAATGACAGTGGAAGGAAAAAAAGCCTGCAATTATCTAGACTTTGATGATTCCTTCTGTTTGTGCCAGTATTCAATAAACCCTCAAATTGCATGCTGTAGCAGGAGAGCGAATTTACTGCAGCCAAAATCATACGAGTGCAATGAATCAAGACAGCCTTTCTGCACTGCTCAGGTCTGGCTCGTGTATAATGCTCCACGTACGAAGGCGTGCTCTGTTTCTTATACTTGGCGTTATTGAAAAGAATTGCAAGGCAGGATTTCCAAATTGGGATAGTCGCTACCAGCTAATTAAGCAAAACTTGCTGCCGATGCCTGGGAGCATCACGAGTACATCACTGCTGCTGTCTGCCCAGCGAGGCGAGCAGGCAGAAGTGCCTCAGCTCCTGCCTGTTTCTTGGCTTCTCAAGCAGGCAGTGGATGGGCAAAAAAATGAATTTGCTCCCCAGTACCAGCCAAGAAGGAGCTGCGGTAGCCCAGAGCTTGTGTACTCGGCTGTAAAGAGCCCTGCATACAGTTGGAAATCCTCTCGCTGGAGAATGTGTAATTGCCCAGGGTCACTTCCAGTTGGCAACTGGCTCTTTACTGTAATTTGTTTTGAAAAAAGCCACTTCTGACCCGCAGGAGGGAATGCCAGCAGTTCCCCCAAACAGCCACGAGAGAGCAGCCGGCAATTAGGGCTGGGAAGGCGCTGCACTTCTCTGCAAAGAAAAATAATCCACAGACAACGTTAAGAGAAATCTGTCACAGGATTCCCTCCTCGCACGACTGTCTGTAAACCAAACTGCAATCAGACATGCAAGGCACGTTTCGCTAACGCCTCGTTACCTGTTTGCAGTCCAATTTGCTCTGAGGTTTAGCTGTGGAGCAGCACATCGGGGCAGCAGCTGTGAAATACTGCCCCAGTGCAGGAGATAGAAGGGTTTGCTCCTGGTTTATGGTATTCCTGGTCAAAGCCAAATGCTGCCTAATGACTGCTGGCAATGTCTACAGCCGTTTAGCAGCAGCTAGCTCGTACCTAGCTTGTCCATTTTCTTGCGTGCCGAGTAAAACTCAGGCATCAGATGATCAAAGAGCCTGCCCATGAAGTGCAGCTGAAAGAAGTTTTCCACACTTTATTTCTCACATGTTGGATACATCGATGCAGACAAGAAATGCTGTGCTTACAAGCAGGGCTCTGGGAGGAAGGGTCCTTCACCCTTCTCCATCCCCATTTCTGGGCTCTCACAAGAAGAATTGCAGCATTCGTGGCAGCAGCCAAAGCCTCCGTTGTTTTCAAGAAGCTGATGCCAGTTTTACCGTAAGGACCGGGGTGAGCTCTGAGAAGAAGACGCACAAATAAGAAGTAATGGAAAATCTTTTACATAAAGGCTTCGTGTTCCTGGACAGTGCTTTCAAACGTGCCAGATAGCATTAAAAAAAAATAATAATAAATGCAGAAAGCTCTGCCCCTAAACCTCAGATCACTTATGAATCATGTAGCTCACCAAGTGCTTGTTTGTTCGTGCGGTCAGTGGGGAGCATATTTTTGCAGGCATGTCAGAGCAGCTGTGGGGCTGCAGTGCAGGACTGGGGCAAGGTGCCCAGCCAAATGCCGTGCCAGCCCCGAGCATCCCCGAGGGGGCCGGGCAGGGCTCCTTGTCCTCCTGCCGGGCAGGTGGCTGCTCTCCTGTTGGTGGAGACATTTTTTGCTGCCAGGTAAGAATTTGGGAGCACTGATGGTCGGTATGGCAGAGAGAAGGTGCATACAGCTGGAGGATTTGTAAAGGAGATGGGGTGGTTTGTCCCACAGCCTCAAGGCACCCGGGTTCCTAGCGAGGAGCCTTTGGCAGCATCAGCCCTGCTGTCCAGTACTGTCAAGGTGGAACTTTTCAATAGGAATTAAAACAAAATTAAAAACAACAAAGTGATGGAACACCGATACAGCTCTTTTTGTATTTGCCTGCCCACTGCAGAGATTCTCTGTCTCCAACATTTCAAGCAGCTTCCTATTGCTTGAGTTCAAAACTAAACAATGCTATCAGAAGCTCTGCCATGCACCTGCCTGCACTGGTACAGCAGTGCACACACTTGGGCACAAGCACAGGGACCTTTAACCAGGGCTAATTTGAAAGCATCTCCCTATTCCTGGAGTTACTCACAGCCGCTGTAGCTGCTGCCGTCTGTCGGGTGAGCAGTGAATGGTATCTCCCAAACTGTGCAAGTGTAAGTCTATAAAATCAGAGAGGGGTGAAAAACTGCAGAACGTGCAAAGCCGTGTTTGAAACCATGTCAAGTCCAGGAGTTTTTCCAATCCTGCCTTCGGGAGAGTCAGCCCCTAATTCAGCTGTTACATCACTCAGAGTACTGTGTGGAGGAGGACCCCTAATTAGGACTGTACTTACATATTAGAGAAAGGATGAGAAATCAAGATCTTGCTTAATCCAGAGGGTTTAAGTTAGTGTATATACATTCAACTGGTGGAGATCTGATGGGTGATTCAATACCAGGCACCAAAAAAATGTACCAGAAGGTGCTTTGAAAGACTTCCATAATGTTCACTGGGAAGAGGAGTTATATAGTGGGTCTATATATATATAGTGGGTCTATATATATATATATATATATAGTGAGTTATATAATGGGGTCTACCTCTTTAAATAAATTTGGGTTTATTGAAGTGCAATAACAAACACCGCAGATGATGCTGCAGGGAAAGCAGTGCCAAGCAGCCAGTGCTCAAGGAAGGCTTTTCACATTTCTCACTCCATCTACTAGATCATCCTGCAGCGTTTGCAGAAGTTCTTCCTTCAGATATATCTTGTAGCCCGGAAATGCTGTTTGTATATATCAACAGCAAACAGATCTTAACTGAATCTATATAACCGATGTCTACGTGCAGAGAACAAAAATAATGGTCCCTGTAAGTGCTTAAGGTGAAATGGAGCTCGGATTGCCAAACATGGCTGGGTGATGGTGTGGGCTGACAGGCAGGCTGCTAAACACACCTTCTGGATCTGTTTTAGGAATTGCTTATTAACCACTTCAATAATAAACAGAGAGATTAAGAGCACATAATAAAAGAAAACCCAGCGAATATTTCACTCAATATCCTCGAGTGCGACACGTTTATTTCCTTCAGAAAAAGCCTCTGTTGTTGACTCTGTAATGTGATTCAATGTTTACTTCAGTTAATGATTTTTAAAGACCTTTCGTTGGCCGTTTAATGCCATAAATGCTATAACTGCAGCCGAGATTTGCTCGACATAAGGGCTGGGTTTGCTTTCTTAAATGTAAACACTATCAAAGGAATTTAAATTATTATTTAATCTTTATCAGCCACTTTCAGGATGGCCATACGCACCAAAACCGGTGTGCAATAACGTCTCAATGAAGTGTTGCTGCAGGCCTGATGCTGCAAGGCAAGTAAGTGATTTATTGCTGTACGTGGCTTCACGTGTGCTTCTGTATTAGCAGCAGTGGACCCAGAGGCAAGGGCTGCTTTTGGAAGGTGCTGAGCAATGAATTATTTTAGGGCCCTTCTGCAGCAGACACTGACTACTAAGTGGTTGCTAGCTCAGCCTCTTAAGTGTGGTTTTAGCAATAAAGATGCCTGTTTCAACTTCACCTCCGAGGGAAATGTCCTGGCGTATTTAATGTATGCTTAATTGCATTTTAACCCTTTCTTTAAGTCGTGTTAAACTGAGGGCTCTGGCTGCTGAGATTAAGCAGAAAAGCGCTCACGTGTCATTTGGATAACTCACCCAACTCTGCAGAGACCGGGGGCTTAACAAGAAACACTTGGTGCTTAAAAAGGTTTTCGTTTCTGCTCCGAGCTAAACATTACTTCTCATGTCTGAATTCTGAAGTGTGCGAAGAAAATGCGTGAGTAGCTGGTTCTTTCCTCAGCCTTAAGAAAATAAGTTAGAGTGGGTCCTTGCAGCTTGCAGATACTTGTGCTTCCAGGATTGTTTCAAGATACAATTGTTAGGCATGTTTAAAAAAGAAAAAAAGGATCTTTCAAGAGCTCATTTCCCAGAACATTACCAGCCAACAGCCTTTATGGGTTTACACCACAGAGCAATTGTTGACTAATACTATGTGCTTTGTGGAAAAAAAAAAAAAAAGAGAGAGAAGAAACAAACTGTTATATGTTTTTTTGTTGAGATATATTTAGAGAGCTTTCTTATTGTTAAGAGCTTTAGGAACAATAATCAGTGGTATGTCATTCTGGTATTGTTAGCAAAGTCCTTTCTATTGAATTTTCAAGATGTTGTAAAGTGAGATTATGTGAGTAGCACCTCTGGACACTTTTTCCCATCATTGTGTTGGTATCAATCGCTGACTTCCACTGTTTCTCCTGGTATTAAATGAAAATGTTGTTTCCCACTACGCTGATTGGAGGCTTTATAATGCATGACATAACTGATAACCCTACTGAGATTATGCATTGTAGGATTCGAGCTGCACGAGAAATTTGGACAACAAAGTAGGTGGCCACTCTGACTGGGAGACAGAGTTTAAAAGAAAATGTACCGGGATCATTGTTTCAGCTGAAACGAAGAAACGTTATAAATGGACAATTTGTGAGGCCGGTCCTTCAGGTTTGGGAGATTTTTTTTCTTTATTTTTACCATGGGGAAAGAGGGTAGAATGTCTTTTCCAATGGCAAAGTGCTGCCCCCAGCCTCTTTCATTCCCAGCGGAGCTGTGTTATAGCAGAAACCAACACCCTGCTGAGGCTTCTGACATTTTCCAAAGAGGAAATATTAAAAATTCAGTGGCAGAGTGGAGGAGAAGGAAGTTATGTTTTGGAACCAACCAAGCTGAGAAAGCCAGATTTTTGGACTCTGTAATAAAAAGTGAAAATAATGAGAGGCTTTGAGCTAGCTTCTGTATTACACACACCACCAGTATCTGAGCAACAGAAAGACTGATATAAGGAGTTCCCTTATAGATGCTTTTGGCCCGTACCGGTTCCATTACACCATGTCAGGTTGCTTTGGTTTCACACTCATGCCTCAGAGGGATATTTGGGAGTGGCTGAGCCATTCCAGCGGTGCTCTGCCATCCTGATGATGACTTAAGCACGTTTCTTCTCTCCTAGAATCATACCACATTTAGACTGGGTAAGGATTTTTGTTGTTTTACATTGGTGTCAGTATTTGGATTTACCCCAGTCCCTGCTCCTGCTCTCCTAGTTCTTGCAGCAAAGTTTCTTCCAGCATTGCTCCTTGCTAAGCTAACAGAGGGTGGCACAAGAAGAGCTTGACTTACAATTGGCTCCAGGGGGAAGGAGAGGTCACCATGACTTTCCATTTGTCCTTCCTTAAAAGTAATGAAGGAAAGCGTGGCAAAAATCCAGTTACCAGTCCTGCTCCTCCACTTCAGCTTCTCACCCTGGTCTGTACACTGAGCTGGGACAGGGACAAATTCTGACCTGATTCTGGCATTCTTCAGCTGACAAGGTGTCAGCTCCAAAAGCTAGTTCTTGATCTCCCATTCAAGGTTTTTATGGATGAGTGTAAAGCTGGAGCAAGCTGCTCTGTGCAGTGGTTAAGGTTTTAATAGCTCTTAAGTAATAAAACTAGCATAACAGCTTCCAAAAAGAGTACCAGGGAATCAACTCTAAAAGTAATAAAGGTCTTTACTTTGTTAGAGTGAATTGCAAAGGTTTTTGTGGCTTGTGGTTGCACTGAGCAGAGGTTCTGGGGACCCTTCGGATGAAGTTTTTACTGCATAGTTGTGATTGCAGCCAAATAGACTTCACATCTCTGGGAGTCCCCTGCTGAGAAAGGGCAAGCACGGCTGTGCATCACGCTGTTAAGTAGCACAGGAACTTCAGGTTGCTCCTAGGGTTGCAAAGACCCTCCTTTAAGGTGTGAGCATGGTGCTGGATATTGCAGGCACATCTGCTATGTCCTCTTCTGAATATTTTGCTTTTATCCGGTCTGTAAATCATAAGGAAGGAGCTGCAGCAGGATGGTACTTCTAAGTTTAACACTGGCCTAGTGTCCTATTCAATTTTTAAAAGTGCTGAAGTTGTTTTTAAAGATCATTTTTTGCTAAGGAACAATGTAATGCCGTAAGAGGTCCTTGCTTTTTTGTTGCTGATGTTTTCCTCTCTGAAAGGACAAAGGCACACCGTGTTCTCCTGGGGGCTGTGGGGACGTTTGGGAAGAACCCAGCCACTGCTTGTCCGATCGGCGCCAGCCAGGATTGAATGGAGGCTCAAAAAGATCCCCGGCTGTGCTCAGCCTACAGGCACATTAGCGAGAAGATGCAGCAGGTGGGTGAATAACAGGCCTAGTGGAAGCAGGAGAGAGGTTTGGGTGCAATGAAACACGTGGCTCCATAATCTGGAAGAATCTTTTTTAAATGAAGACCGAGTCTCTGCCCTCCAGTGTTTCATGTTTGTTGTTCTTAGGAATCTGAAATGGAGCCCACTGCTTGGGATTCCAACACAAATCCTGCTGAAATTCTGGGTTTAAAGCCTCAGTATGCTTCAGTTCATCTCCACATCTCAGCTCTTGCCTTTTTTTTTCTGCGTGCCTTAGCACTTAGCTGCAATAAGAGCAGTTAGTTACCCTATTTTTTGGGAGCCTATTGAGTAGATGAGGCAACATGTCTTGGCACACGGAAATCAAATGAAGGGCAGAAAATTCTCAAAATCCTGTCATGTTTCACATGTTTGGCTGTCTTTCAGGCTGTGCTCACACCTGGGTGTCACCAGGCCAGGCCCCGCTCCCGAGGAGACACAGACATGGCAGGCGGGAGGCACAGAGCCCAGCCCCAAATCCTGCCACAGGTGCCTGAAGGCTTCTTTGGATGCAGGACCACACGACGATCTGGTGGCTTACCACCCTCAGCTTTTTCATCTATCCACTGTTAGTAAAAATTCTCACTCCACTTAACCTCTTCCAGGTGCTTTTGGATCATGGCTTCCCATGCAGCAGCCCTGAGGAGCACCATGGCGGAACAGAACCACAGCACAGGCCCGGGCCGGGGCCGCGATGCTGAGTGACCATGTCTTGCTGCTGTGGGCCTCAGCCCAATTAGCGTGGGGCTGCCCAGACCCTAATTGGGCCTGACATATGCCTGTTTAAAGAGACTCCCCAGGAATTAAAGTGCTACTTCTACAGTTTGAGTTGGCTGGGGATGCGAAACATGACACGATTTTGAGAATTTTCTGCACTTACCATGAAACAAATATGCCACAGGTATCAAGCGGGCTTTGTTTGGCGGCTATAATCGTATTACAAATTGAACATTTCCACATGTGCGTGCTGGCAAATCCACCCTCTGCTATCTCACACGTATCTGCCCCAAGGTACAGATGCTGAAGTCTTGACATAGCATAATGCACATTGAAATATATTTCCCAGGTTGCCATAGTGCATGCTAATGAAAATGAGGAGTAAGGGCTTGAAAGAAGCAGCTGTTTAAAATTTTCTTCAATCCCAGAAAAATCAACTTCTTAATTACTGATAATTTAGCATCAAAATGACTACTAACCCCTTTCTCCCACCAGACCCTCCTGTGAGGGGAGCCCTGCTTTCAGAATCTCAGGCAAAACTTCTCCTTAGCAGTATAGCATTTCACCACACTTCTTTAGCCTTTCTGGAATTAATTAGTATTCAAATAAAGCTGGAAAAAGGAGGATCCTTTCTGAAGGTGCCTTCTTGCAGACCCTCCAGTCAAGCAGGCAGGGCAGATACTGCTACAGCTCCGGCCCAGCCGATTGCTGCAGTGCTTTTATATTTCCACAGCACCTTTCACAATAAGAGGTTCTAAAAACTTCCCTGAGTGGATTTATAGATGCAAACAGCCTCAGATGTCACACAGTCACCCCGCATCGAATTAAAAGGAGCCTCTGCTTGCAGGATGCCGTGGCACAGAGCTGTGTGTGGCTCGTGGTAGTCCTCAAGGGCAAGCTGATCCCAAAAAAATCCAGCTGGCGGATTTGGGACAAAGGCTTCAGTCCTGCATGTTCCTGGCAGTAGGGCCTCTTTTCAGGGTTTATTTAAATGTTATTCTGATTAAAATCTCAATTCTGGAAAAATAGTAAACTTTGCTGAGAATTGTGTTCCTCTAATAACAAATGAATCTAAGCTGAGGAGGAGTGAAGGAAAAGAAAAAAGGAATATAGTATTATTTTTTAGGTTTTGTTGCTCGTTCTCCCCTTATCCTGCTCCCCAGCCTTCGTTAAGTGAACCTGAACTGTAAAGCTGAGCATTTCCTAATGTTGGCACCATTTTCTATATCGAAACAAAAGATGAATTAATAGGACTAGTGGAAGCCACATACTAGGTATACTCATAAAACTTACACAGACTTTCAATGGGATGGGAAGAGGATGGTTTTGGCCAGGATTCAGAATACATTTTTCTTATAACTGGAATCCTGGCAAGGTACGTGGTCTTTGACATGGAGAAAGGATCTTCTGTTTGGTGCTAGATGGATGTGTTTTGTTTAAATCATTACTGGAAGTATCTTTAAACTCAAGTAGCTTTTCTGCGCCGCTCCGTGACTGACCAGCAAAACCACAAATGAGACTTAATGCGGCTGGAAGGCAGCGCGGTGCGGGGAAGGGATCCAGGAGCTCACAGGGATCCTGCGTGTGCCTGAGAAAGGGGAACTGACAGAAAGTTTTAAAGTTCAAGACATGAACGCAGCAACCGGCCAAACTGAACCTCTGAGCTAAAGCAGCCTCTCAAATGGTTTTATAATAACTTCCCCTCCCATTATGCCGCAAACGCGGCTGTTAGCGCAGTGAGGCAGCGGGGCTGACACAGGAGCAGCGGCTCGGACTTGTGTGCTAGCGAGGGTCTGGGCCAGGGTGAGCTATTGATTAATCATCTTGTCATGCTGGTGCTTTGTTATATTCTGTAGATAGAAATTGAGGCGCTAATATGCTGCTCCATCCTGTAGTGAGTCTGCTGTATCACATGGGAACGATTTGTTGACTTATGGAAAACTACTACAGTGGGTTGAACAGTAGGATGATGCTGAAACAAGCTGAAGGGATTTTTTTAAAACTACTCCTCAAATAACTCTTTTCTTAAAAAAAAAAATAATCACTGCAACAAAATCCAGAAGCTGGGGTCCTCACTTAGCAAGCTGTGCGTCTGGACAAGTGTGTTTGTTCCTATCTACGTGGGGAGGTTTAGGGAAGTTATGACAAACAAAACAACTGCCTGGTTTTCTTCATTTATGTGGGAGATGACGTAGCTGATGAAATCTTGGTGTGCTTTTCAGTTGCTCCTCTCTGTAAATAACAATGCTGTTGAGAAAAGGCAATGAAAGTCAAGGTCATGGTAAGGTACCTAAATGAAGTTGAAGGACCCCTACAGATAAATCTGTCTCCCTTTGTTCCAAGCTTTGTGTTTTCATTTCAAAGTATCTCACCAGCGCTAGAGGACTGCAAGACAGGCTTACACTCCTGTTTTCTGTACTACAAACTCATTTGTTTCTTGGTACATTGCAAAATATTTTTTACTGCCCTACAGGGATCGTAATAAATTAAGGAGAAAAAAAGTCCTTCACAAGTAAGCCTAGGTGAATAACAGTCATACATCAAGATGATCAAAGTGGTGGATTCTCTTCCTCTTCTTTGAAATCTCTATGTTTTAACTGGCCTGAGTGGCCCTTCTCGACATGGTTCCAAGCTCAGCATGTTGTCTTCCCCCTCTGTCTACCCCATCCCATACACAGACCCTCCTCATACATGGGGAACCTCCCCAAGGGTCAGCAAACTCAGGCATGCGGAGGTTAAAATAGCCCTGCAGCTCAGCTAAACAAGGCCTTTCCTTGACAGTTATATGATGGGAGGGTGCTAAGTAACCCAGAACATGAAACCCAGGGGAAGCTGTCCCACCCCATCCCCACCTTCCAAAAAACCCCTTTCATCTAGGTCAGGTGAGGGCAGAGCTGATAAGAGCTGTCACTGCATCAAATTAAAGGAGAAAACGATCTGGAAAGTTGTTTGCAGATAAAACTTGACTGATTAATCTATTTGTTCCCTTTATTTGGCAGAAACTTAAAACCAAGTTCCACGGTGACTTTTAACTGCATGAAAAATAATGGGCTATTTATGCAATTATCTGCACGTACCTGACCATTGGCTCAAGCCAACGAAGTGAGGACAAGAACATGAAAGCTGGCTTTTCTTTTAATTTATTTTTCCTTCTTTTCCAGGTGTGGTTTAGGTGAGAATCACAGGCCTGTAGGTCACAGCTTGCCACTGACATGTGCTCAATGCTCGGGAGCTGGCAGTGTCACCCAAGGCAGTCTGTGCCTGTCCTTGCTGTGTTCAGCCATGACAATGCCCATCTTGCTGCCTGGTGATAATCAAGTAAGTCAGACCAGAAGGCAAGAATGACATCCTGGTATCCTGAAGCGCAACTTAGCACCTACAACTGCAGTTGTGCTGCTCAGGGAGGGGGTCTCTGGCCAGCAGGACCTTCCCATGCCTTTGCGCTGGACTAAAGGCCTCTTGTTTTGGAAGTACTTTTGGCTTCACTGGTGCCAAATTTAACCAAACTTCCCACAAATCATAGCCCCTCATGTTCCTTTCCCACTGAACAGTGCTGTTTTTTTGCATGCGGTTTCTGCACTGGGACAATGTGAACAGGCTTGTGCCAGCTTCCTTCCATCCGGTGACAGCAACCCTTGGTCCTATTGCACAAAAAAAGACTATAGACATTTAAACATGAAGGACAGCCGTGTGCTGCAGCTGCAAAGGGCAACTTTGGGGTTGCAGGGAGGGACATCCTCACTATCCCCTTTGAGCCCTCCAGAAGTGTACTGAGATTTGGGGTTGGGACTGAAATGTTCAGACCAAGACCAAGCTAAGATGAACAGAGACCAGAGATCATCTTACCACTAAGATGATCAGAGGGCTGGAGCACCTCTCCTATGAGGAAAGGTTGACGGAACTGGGCTTGTTTAGCTTGGAGGAGGCTCTGGGGAGACCTCATTGTGGCCTTCCAATACTTGAAGGGAGCGTATAAACAGGAGGTATAAACAGAAAACAGGAGCGTATAAACAGAACGGCTGTTTACAAGGGTGGATAGAGATAGGACAAGGGGAATGGTTTTAAACTGAGATGGGGAGGTCTAGGTTGGATATCAGGAGGAAGTTTTTCACACAGAGGTGGTGACGCACTGGAACAGGTTGCCCAAGGAGGCTGTGGATGCCCCATCCCTGGAGGCATTCAAGACCAGGCTGGATGTGGCTCTGGGCAGCCTGGTCTGGTGGTTGGTGACCCTGCACATAGCAGGGGGGTTGAAACTAGATGATCATTGTGGTCCTTTTCAACCCAGGCCATTCTGTGACTATCATTCTACGACTCAAGCTGCTGTACCATGTGCCATGGTTACTCACAGCGCTGTGGACACGCAGGCATGCACTCTTCACTCCCAAACTGCAGATGAAAAACGAAATTTTTGACCTGACCCAGACAGCAAAGAAGAACAAGCAAAAAGGAAAAGATTCCTTCAGTTTTGTAGTCCTTTATTTTTTTTTTTTTTAAGTTGATCCTCCCATAGTAATGTACTGAAATGCGTAACAGTTACATTGTACAAAGCATTTAAAGAAAGTACCTCAACTTGCCGATTATTCCAAAATGAGATTATAAACAAAAGGAAAAAGAAATCTGGTCCCTCACTAAAGGCCAAAAAAAATCCCCAAAAAATAACTGAATGCCTTCCGTTCTTTATTTATTTTCTTTTTCAACATAAATTTGGAACACTTCATCTTACAAATAGGATTAACATGAACATAACATCACACAAGCTCGCAGACAACCAGCATAAAATATTGGGTACAGTTTTTAATCAGAAGAATCATGCTTTCATGAAGAAATTATAACTGTTTATACAATTGAATCAATTTACTGTATTACAAAACAAAAAAACTAAGTCGCATCTATTAGTTATTTAGTTCATTAAAAGGAAAAAATAAAATAAAATAAAAGAGGAATGTAAGAAAATTTCAAACACTGTTTTGCACTCCCATATACACAGATCAGTTCACCTCACTTCTTTTTAAGTACATGGGTGCCTACATCATAGCGCAGTGGGGGACTGGAGCAGTGCTGTTTGTTACAGGAACAGTGCTATTTTAATCAACAAACATTTGTTTGCCAACAAATAAATACATGGTACACACAACACAAAGAAGAAATGAGAGGGAAGGGGGAAAGGAAGCAACACAACAAAAGAGCGACATGATTGTCTAAAATTAAATCTCATTACAATGATTGGAACTAGTGGTGCTGTCGATGGACGCGGTGCTTTCACGGCATTATCGGGATGATTTAGCTTCTCGGAGCAGTGAACATTCATAGTTTACAATATACACAAGCCTCGTATGTATTGTTTCTCATAGTTCTTGTTTTTCTTTCTTTCTTTCTTTCTTTCTTTTTTTTTCCTCGTTTTTCCTTTTTTTTTTAACAATGCAGTTGAGAAGGCAAAAGAATTACGGAGAGAACAAAATATTCCCTGTTACTTCTTTCTACATTTAGGATGGATAGTGTGCATTTCATATAACTATTTTCTTTCTTTCTTTGAAGGGCTAAAATGCATAAAGCTTTAATGAAGAGATTTGTACATAAAAGCAACTGTTCCCAATCCTGTGTCAAACTATTTTATACAAAAAGAAAATCAATTCAGTTCCTACTTTAAAGGAGTGCCCATGTGTGTATCAATGCAGTCTTAACCCTTTTGCCCCTGCCTCTCAAAGCTGGGTGAACTGGAAGACACTTTTTCCCGGCCCCAGTTTACATAATCCACTGAAACTCTTTTTTTTAAGTCGCATTGATCCTCCAGAAGTCAGCAGCTGCCTTTGCTGTGCAAAACAAAATATTGAGAATAAATAGTTTCTTTCTTTTTAAAATTATTCAGTTTAAGGTCACCAGACTTTAAATGAGTGACCCTGCAGATTTATAAGGCATTCTGCTCAGCAGTCTTTTAAATAGTCATATATGAAAGAGCCATGCTACTGGTTTGGACTTGGTCCCATTCTTGGTAAGACTTCACAATGTCATACGTGACTGATGGATTGGATGGCGCTGGATTCTGCAGCAGCTCTCGCCATGCTGTGCCACATGTTGGGAGAATTGTGGGATGCAGAATGAAGGGAGTCCTTGTCAGAGAGAGAGAGCATCATGGCGTACGCCTGGATGGGGAAAGAAGGAAAAAGAAGAGGTCATGCTGCAGGCTCTCTAAGCTTAAATCCTTCAACTTCCATCCAGTTAAGGCGTCTTTTAGACCGCAACGGGTCTTCTAAGTTCAATGCCAAAACAATCGCAGTGCATCAGGTAAAACCACCGTCAACATTTCCACTGACATTTCTGGCTCACTGATACTATTAATTTCTGAGCTTTCCTCTGGCTTCATGAAGCTCTGAAAAAAAAAAGCTGATAAAAGGCAAAGTCCCAGAGACTCTCGTTGGCCTTCGTGTTCTTGGTAAATAGGCTTCTTTCAAGAGCCTGAAGAATCACGTTATCTTTTGGCTCACCAAACACCACAGTCTCCTTTGCTGTGACCTTCTCCACAGGTATATTCTGCAGTTTTTAAAACACAAATCTTTTACAGGGGCTAAAAAGATCCTTTTTAATTCATGTTTAAAAATATTCAAGAAATGCCACTTGAACGTTAGCTCAATTATCGCTGTTTCTAAATCATGCTGTTGACCTGGATGAGGTAATGTTAATAGACTATAAAAAACCACCACAAAGGCAAGCCAGCCAGAAGAGCAAGTAGCATCCCTGTAGTTAAACCGCATGGCATCCACATAAACACATGGGATGTCTGAAAGCAGGGAGTAGATTTCTTATCATGGCAGGTGGCAGACAGGAAGAAAAGCAACACAGAAGTAAGAAAATCCCCTGGTACTAAGGCCAGAGCACCCTGTGCTGTCTCACTGTAGTGGGAGTGCAGTGGGAAGTTGAGGGACGCTCAGATTAATGGAGGTGAAGCCCAGCCCTGCCTGACCAATCTGAAAAGACTTTGCCTGCCACAGACTAACAGCTTAATCCTTTAGGTATTGGGTGACAATAACATTTTAACTGAGTTAAGCTTTTACCTGGGATTTGGATTTCCTGTACAATGGTTGTTTTAGGTCCTCTGGCAGCTGGGAAGTATTGAAAGCTGCCAATTCAGCTTCACTATATTGATTTTCTTCCATTTTCCTCATTTTGAGGCTATCTGTGAAGTGCCTTATGTGGTCCAAAGCTGAAAGTCCAGTCTTATTATATTCCTCCTCTTTATACCTACAAAAACACCACAGAGGTTACAGGGACTTTTAACATCAGTTAACTGGAGGCTGCCAGTAAACTGCTGCTGCTCAACACTTCTCAGGCATTCACGTTTACTCCCAGGTTTTTAACCACCTGCACCAAAAACCACGTGTGCTGCAGAGCAGCCTGGTAAGCAGGAGGTTTGAAGGAGCCCCCAGAGCCCCTTGATGACCTGCAGTGTATGGTCACGTTGGCCAAACCACCCTTGGTAACATTTAGTGCTGCCCACCACCACCAACTTGGCGTTTAAGGCTGATCCTCACTGCAATCCCTCTTCCTCTCTCATTTACACCTCTGATTTTTCTCCTTTTATATGTCCATAAACCATCTTGCACTGTGGAACCACGGTCCTGAAGCGAAAGGAACCACATTTTCTATTCTAAAGAGGAGAGAGTGGGCAGCAGGAGCAGAAGTGGGAGAGGCTGTCTCTCTTCTGTGGTGTCTCCACAGCCTTTCTTGAGACCATTATGGCATATTAGGGTATGTTTAAGGAGCAGATAACATATCTCCCATGAACATTTCCTGTCTCACCCAGAACATGACAATAGTTCCCTAGGCAAACTTATTTTTCCCCTTAGAGGCCACAGTTTGCATGAAGAGACTGAAAACAGGGCTGGTATTGACCAAAACACGGATGCACGTTGCTATCGTAACGGGAAAGTAGGCTACCTCGGACAGGTTCCCACGGCACACAGTTTGGTGCTGGCACTCTTGTATGGTTTATTGTTTTTATTTGTGTATTGAGCGAACCAATACTAGGAAGGAACCAACCTGCCAGGGGAAGCTTTGCAGTTCATGTCCAAAGTACTCGTTTCCTCGTAATCTTCCTCAGGAGTCCCCTCATGTATGTCACTTGTAACAGGCTCTTTGACTGTTTTCCCTGCAATTTCACTTTCTTCATCTTCTTCGTCCATCATTACTTCATCTTCTGCCTCTTCGTCATCCAACAAATCTGAGTTCTGGCTGGTTACCATGGCTTTTTCATCCTTAAAGTGGCTGCCATTCATTCTGAAAGTACCGAAAGAAACAAATGTTATAATCAAAAATCACTCATGAAAGCTCCATACCAGCGGGCTGTCAGAGACAGATCTAAAAAGGATGGACCAGTAAAATAACATCATTTTATTCAGGCACTATTGTAGAAAATTCCAGTGCAATCAGCACGAGATTTTCCTGTCATCCTGAGAGCCTAAATTACTGTTCAAGAGGAGGGATGTTCAGATATCCATTCCAAATTTTCTCACGCATTATTTCATCTCATATTTCCAATCATGTACGTAGTCTAGGCAAAACAACTCACTGACTTTTAGCAGAAGCCATAGGGGTTGAGAAACTCGGGAAATCAGATGTGGCATTTTCAACAGTGACATCCAATACTGTGTTCAGCGTTTTAAAGTCAAAATTACATGCATAATTAATTTTGCACACCACCATCCATTTGGAAGCCATATTACTTAACTGAACGTATGGATTACTTACATGGGAACCTAAGTGATTCAGCTGAAGACCCAAAGAGTTGTCTGTAATATTGCCTCCACCCTGAACTGCATTACTGGCTGACTTGAAGAATTAAAGAAAGATCATAAAATGTTCAAAATGAGAAGTCTTTAGTCTTATGAAATGAGCATGTGGAGAACCCTTTGCTCCATATGCTGTTACTGCATTGCCTGTTGCATTCAAACTTTCCTGAACTACCTCCTATGGGATCTTTTCAAGGACATAACATCCATGCTGCAGTAGAGGCTTACTTGCTAATGGCCCCAACCAACAGGATTGGGTCTATCTGCAGCTGCATCACGTCCACTGCACTAATCGAGTGCCAACAGTATTCAGCACAACTACGGCATCAGCAAATGCAAGGCCAGAAGCACCGAGGACATGACAGGGCTGGACCGATGGGGCCACATGAATGCAGCCACCAGCCTATCTGCTCTGCTGCTTCATGTAGCATGGAGGCCTTGATTCAGCTATTGTTCTAATTGTGCAAAAGGTCCCTACTCTTCCAGGAATACAGTTACAAAAATGGAAATGTTATTGTCTGCCCGCAGTTTGTGTTAGACTGCATGTGCTTCAAACTGTGTGGGACAACATGGGATATACCAAAAGTTTTAGCTAGGTAAGGATGAGACCTACAAACACATTTGTTATCTAATGTAAGACTCACTGTTGTAACAGTTGTACTTTCCTATGGAGGGCATACAAATGAAAGGTAGTTTATTACACAATAGCACAGTTTTCCTAAACACAATGGTTTCATCTTTTTTCTGAGCAAATTCCAGCTGATTGTCACAAGCATTAAAAAAAGCAAGGGAATGGTCTGTTTATATCACAGTATTGAAAAATCTGAGGCTATCCAGAGTCGGGAGAGCTGGAGCAACCACCCCTCTCTCTAAGTTAATCAGGGCAGTATCTCTTTATCATCTTTTATTTAAATAGGCAGATATAAGAAATTGCTGAGCATAGTTTGGGCTGCCAACTTGCTCGTTATGCTCGATTGAAGCAAGGAATGAAAGGGAGATGGACTACAACCAAAGTAAGAAAAGCCATGTGATTAAGAAAACAGATTCTCTAATTATGCTTTCAAATGCAGCAATTTGCCAGGGATAAAATATCCATCAAAAGCAGTCTGAAGTGCCAAATTTAGAAAGGAAACACTGCATAACCCAGCAACCTTTTCACTTTGCTGACTTCCTGTCGGAGGACATGTTGAGACCAGATGTGCAAAGAAAAAATCCCAAGCCCTCGTTGCCAATCAAGAAGGAATGAAATTTGAATATGCATGTAATCACTTAATCCAATACTTGCAGGGAAATTTTGTTACGTCCACCATTTTTATGCCCTCACAAAGACATCTGGAAATTGAGAAGACAGTGAAGTTTGTCACCAACAGTAAGAAAGTTTTGATGTCGATAATGTAATGCCAACTCAAAAGCATAAATAATTCATAACGCAAAACCAGCCTCACAGAAATATGTACAGTTGATATGTGTATCCCTGTTACAGCCTTTTTAGCTTAGCTGTAATTTTTATTAGCTGAAAATATTTAGAAATGGCCTCTCTTCTTCTGGCTTAAAAGAACTTAAACATGTATGCTTAATAAATCTTACCAGGTGCTCTCACCTACCCACAGCCTTACTGACTTTTTGCTAGCAAGCATCCTTCTAGGTACTGAGTTAGTTTCAGAACAGGACTTTTTAGATATCATGTTCCATTTCGTTTAAGAATTTAGCTTATTCTTCTTTATTAACTACACTTTTAAATTATATTTAAGTAATCCTTCCAGGTTTAGCTACTGGATGTTGAGTCCACCTGTTCTGCTGTGAACGTATAACAAAGGAAATTGTAACAGTCCCAACTTACCTCTCCTCTGAGTTTCGGGGGGATTGATTGTTGTGGTTGCTGTTTCCAATAAAATTCCTAATTTCTGTGAAGTAAGAATCTTCCTTGTCATCTAGGATGGCCCCTGTGCTTTCCAGTTCTGAGTGAGGTGAAGATGTTGCAGTACCTTAATAGGAGAAATAAAGGACTTTTGTTGCTGCTCGTTTACATTTTCTATTTTTATTCTTCTAAGTCAAACTGAAACAAAATTGAAACTATGGTTTAACTGGGTGAGACCCAGTGAGAACTGTTCATGGTGCTCTGCCAGCTTTCAGCTGTAAAACTGGCACTTAGAAGGGAAGAGTTATTATCCACAGGCTAAGGTGGCTCCCAGTCAGAGTGACTATTTCCACTTATCCTTCCTGTTACCCTGCAGCTTCAGTACCATCAGTCAATAACCATGCTAGACCAATGGCTAAACTGAGCAAATGGAACTTAGTTATGAATTCAGTAGATTTTCATAAAGTATGAAGCAGGCATTGACATAATCATCCAGGTTTGTTAGCACCAAGAGAGAGACCAGTTGCAGACACCTTTGTGAACCGGGGAGCAGACAGCTCTGCCTTCAGTACATGCACCTGGTTACTTCCACTGGAGCAAAAAGTAGACTGAAAAGACTGCAGAGGTCTCATGAAACCCTGCAGATACCTAAACCAGACCAATGATACTCAGCACAGACCGCAGCCTTTGCTGCTGCTGTGAGGTGACAAACTTGCTCTGGGGCATTTACCTCCATCACGGGGATTTTCAGCTCCTGACAGTGGGAACATTTTACAGCGTGCCAAGAAAATCTTTTAGGGTACCCCTTGAGACTCTAAAGCTGGGATGTCTATCGACAGCCAAATCACTGGGATTCAACCAATTTTCCCAGACTGTTCTCACAATGTTCTGGTTGGCTTAATTAAAGCCAAAAGAAAAGTCATCATCCAGTGGTATTAAGTTATACAAGGGTAGAGTTAATGCTGGGATTTTCAGAGCACTTTAAATGTCTGCAGAGCTTAGGCACTTACATATTTTCCAAAAACCCCCTCTCTGGAGCAGACAGTGCAGAATAACTTGTGCCTATTGACTCTCTCAGAGCTCAAAGTCAGCACTGAATGGGAACGTGAAGTCCTTGTATGCATACGTGAGCTGCACACAGGGGGGAATGGAAAGGGAAAAGGCATACATACCAGACATGTTGCCATTCTCATGCTTTTTTAGATGTCTGTCAAGATTGGTTTGTTGACCAAAACACCTGTCACACAAGTGACACTTGAATGGCTTCTCTTTATTGTGGATATTACGGACATGTCTCTGCAGGTTGGAAGATATGCTAAAGGATCTGTCACAGTATTTGCATCTAAAAAAGGCAAAACAGGTGGGGAGAAAAGCGTTTGTTAGTTGCTTAAAATGTCAGATTTACTCTAAGAGGCATGAAGCACCTTCCAAGATTTGCCTAACCACTCAAACTCTTGGTCCCCCTCGTGCCAAAGCCCTCCCTCCAAAGTGTTCTGGCTGAATAACTGGAGAGCCATGCTCTTGGAAAGAAGACATCACTTTTACAATTGGTTTTAACCTTTCATTCACATTAGTCTTTATCTCCTCAATACTGCTCTTAGGAATGAGCATAATATTTCAGAGTTAATGGCCTCGAATTAGCCTGGGTAACTGATTCCCATGTTTTTTAAACTGTTGCATGCAAAGTTGGGAAGTTTGCAAACAGTAGAGCAATAACTCTATTGTTTCATGTGCTGCCAATACAATACAATTAAACACTTCTGGAAAAAACATGAAACAGATCTCTTCTAATGCTCAAATAAGGTAAAAAGGGCTATTTCTTTTCCTTATTATACTGCGTGATTAAATCTTTTCTTGAGGAATTAGCTTGCTTGATTGCTAATCCCAGAGGAAATTTGGTTATCTTGCAAAAACCAGCAATAAACAATCCCAACCTTTAATACTGTGCCAATGTGAGTAGTTTAGTCTATCACTCTGGTACCAGAGGCATCAATTTTCATACTTGGCAGTGATTTGGAGTCCCTAAAGCCTTTACTGTATTGCTCTTTAAGCCATTACTAAGTCATACTATAACTATTCCAAATTCTCTTGCTGGCAACCAGCCAACAGTCTTCACCACTTTAGTTTCTCAATCTTTCATTTCTCCTGTACTTCCCTACATGTCTCTTAGGCTTGTCAATGATGTCAATTTTTTAGTGCTGAAATCACCCATTATGCTACTAATTGTTCCCGGCTTTTATGTCATGGACAAGCATTACATGCATCGAGACCTTTCTTCAATAAAATTAGATGTGAATCTCATTTCCCAAAGAGACTAGAGGCAAAAACAACCCACCATATTGTTTCCTCCCAAACAATGAGCTTAGTCTGCTCTTTACAGGTCATAAAACGCAGAAATTTGTGCATTTGTTTTACTGGAACATGAGCTGGCTTCTTTCCAGCTGATTGAAATTAATCTTTCTTTTTCAATAAGGCAAAGCTTCCACACACATTTCTGTGTGTAACTGTCCTGGATAAAATATCACATGCATATCCTTATCAACAAGAGAGTACACCCACATGGGTTTTGGTTACTCAGACCTCTGAAAGCAACCAGATTAGGCAGGAAACATATAAATACAGTCGTGTTTTTGCAACTGGGACCTTTCAGAAATCAGATGATTGACAAAACACCCAACTTTAGGCTGAAAATAACACCACAGAGTTCTTACAAACAAACAAACACAAACAACACTAAAACCCACTTGGTTTTTGTCAAAACATGGCTGTGAACCTTCTTGAAGATCACTTCACCCTACTCACTCCAAAGTGCCATCCATCCCATATGGCAAAGACAGGACTGCAAATGGTGCCTGGGTGGCTGCTTATGCCAAAAGAATTCCACAGGCTATGACCAAAACCTCCCCCCATCTCTGCAGTGTAAATACAGAGCAGCAGCACTGCATGCAGCCACCCCTGCCCAGAGGAGTACAAAAAGCCCTGCTTTAAACAAAGGCAAATTTTCACGTTTGCCATCCTCACAGGATTCAGAGAAACAAACATACTTTCCCACAAAGAATAGAAATTTTATGGTGAGTTTAATTGGGGAAAAACGTTCAGCTGGTACAGGGAAGCCTATTTCTAACACCAAGTCAAAAACCCACCCAAGCTCCCCTAACAGTGACCTGCGTGACCACAGGTAACCCTGCTTACCAGGGGCTGCCTATTTTCGGATACAAAATCGAAATGCAATGGTGGGTAGCAATGAGATTTCCAACGTTTGGGCAGCAAAATGTGCCTGCTGGTATCAGTGGGGATTATAAGGGCTCAGGCTCATGCACAAGGTGCCACAGCTGAGCAAATGGGGGAGTGATGCTGAAGCATCTCTCCGGCATCATTCACACGCCTTGACACAACAGCAACCATGTGGGAACAGCTCTGCTTAGCCATGAGGACATGCCTTTCCCAATGCAATGGCGTCTCACCCCCGAATTCACTTTGGTCAGTGGCAAAGCCACTGTTAATATCCACTCTTGCACACATGTCCCCCTGCTTCATTCACATAAAATGCACAACCACTGATGTGTGTAACCGTGGTACCTGTAGGGCTGCTCTCCAGTGTGCGTCCTCAGGTGACGGGTTAGGTTTGCAGATCTGGGGAAAATCTTGCCACAGTATCTGTGATGAGAAGAGGCTCCGTAAGGCAATGCTGGCTTTGTTCCAGTCTGAGCTGCGCTACAGGCACAGCCCGAATGGAATCACTGCTATGTGTACTATTGGCACTGCTTTGGTGTAATGACACTTCAATAAAAGCATCAAATAAATATAAGTGATTGAGACATACACACACGTAAGAACGGAATTGGAATTGCTGGCACCAACCAGCTTCTTTTCTGCATAAGCAAATGGTACATGAAAACATACTAGTTTCAGAGATTGCACAAAATCTCTAATCTCACTACGTGCTTATCTGTCACATTCAGATTTGGAATCATGAGGATCTGCTATTAAAGTCTTGGATTTCAACTCCAGTGTAAGCAAATTTCAAACCTTTCAGCCAATTCTACGTGTCAGCAAACGTGACATCATTTTGTGCACTTAATAGGATCAGAGCTGACAAGACTCAAAGATTTAATCCATCAAGGTATATTTCTATAACAACATGTCTTCACAGAAGGTTACATGTTTTCAGAAAGATCAGATAAACTGATATGCCATTGTCAAACACCTGCACGTTCTGGAGATGATAGAGAGACCTACATTTAAAAACCATTCTCCAAACTCTGTATGTCACAGGAATAATAATGATTATACATATATGTGCATAAATAGATATATGAAATATATCATATATAATTAAAATATACAATATTGATATGTGTAGATAGACAGAGATATCATATAGCTATATATAGATATCGTGAGCCCCTCCTGCTCATTTAAGAAGCATAATACTATTCAGTTTATAGTTGTGCCAGTTCTATTAATCACATTCAGCCCATTTGTGTATGGGGACAGAGCACACACAGCTCTCAGGAGAATGAGGCTGGTGGTTGCTTCACACGATGGCTCTGAAGATTGCATCCCCTCATTTTTAACACTGCATTTATTTTTTTTACATGATGTACCAGCCCTCAAAACAGCTAATTCTGGTCCCCTTGACAAAGCTCCCATTCATGTTGGTTCTATGTACAATCATCCTCACTGAAGTCTGTATGCTTATGTCCTAATAAGCCATCTGTTTCATCACTGATTCCTTTGGATGTCAAAGAGAGGAAAACATGAGAAAAACAATTCTATAGATTAAAAAAATCAATCAATCAGTAAGCACACTCGTGAATATGAAAGTGATGAGGCAATGCAGACAAGTTGTTGTTTATGCAGTAGGTTCATGTTGTTACCTGCAGGTGTAGCGCTCCTTGCCCTTGCGCAGGAGGGTCTCAGGCAGAGCACTTGGTGGGGCTCGGAAGTTGAACATGGATGGCATTGACTGGATCATCTCACTGGCCTCTGGCTTCAAGGCACTGAAACTCTCCAGCTTCTCGGCCATGTTTTCTATAGCTGACATCTGCAATGGAAGACGGCACAACAGCCGGCACGGTGAGTCCCGCTGTGGCTTTGTGTCTGTGGTGAAAATGCTAAGCATAAAGGGCACAGGCTTCCAAGAAAACAGACAAAATAGCAAACGTAGAGCTGCAGTCACAAAAACTACTGGGCAGAGTAGGCAGTGTAGTGGCCATGATGACAGAGTGACCACAGAGTAACCCCCATAACTGCTGCAATGGGTTGTGTTCCTCTGCAAGACCAGTACACAGCAGAGCTGCTCTAATGGCTACAGGCAAAGCTGCTTCCATACCAAGTCTAAGTCAGCCAGTGTTCATTTCATGTTATTTTTATGCCTCAACATCTACAGAAATAGAGCTGTGCAGCCACATTCTGTGGGTGTGTACGAGTGTGCAGCCCATCTACTGAAACCACTGGCCTCTTTAGACCCAATCAATACAAAAAATAGAGAACTCAATAAGAGATGAATTCCTACTTTCTCTCTTTTTTTTTTTAACTATGGACTTGCAGAGGACAAATATCTCAAAGGACACTACATACACACTCCAGCTTAACTAGTAGATGCAACAAGCAGAGAAGCTCCATCAGTGTCCCAGCCAAATCCAAGCATTCAGTCAAAGCTTCTTGCAGATCAGGGTCAAATGCCATGACATAAATCCATCAGAAACTAAGCTCTGGTGGGTTTGGTGCTATTTATCTGTTCACATTACCCACTAGATGCCTATCAGGTTTTCTTACAACCTCTTAATATTCCTATTCTACCTTCAGTTGCTTGTAAACCCCACACACTTTGGGATGCTGTCTCTTACTGTAGCTGTATTAAAGGGGTTTAATTTTCAGGGAGGGGGTATTAAATAATTTCTGGAGATTGTTTCCCTTCAAAGTATCTCAAATTGACCACAAGAAATGGCTCCAAAACTTCCAACATTGTCACGTGAAGAGCTGAAGATTGCTGCTGAGCCTCCTGACAGGTAAAATAGCTGCCTGCCTCCTACTGTCACCATAAACAAATGGAAAAAATAAAGAAACAAACAATAGAAATGCAAGATCTGCACTTAAAGAAGGTGGGCACAGCGGAGATCCCGTGCCACAAGCATGCAAATTGCTTCGTCATAAACCACAGCATTAATCAAGTGCTATCAGAACACCTCTGCAGCACATTCTTCAGAATCCATAAGGACCACTCCGATTCTTTTTGCTGTTATTTTCACAGGCAGAACTGCATGTTTATCTCTGGGCAGGGCTATGCAGGTGCTGGCTAGCTCTGGCTTTGGTCTTTCTTCTCCCTTTAGCCCGCAGCCTGCCCTCTCATTTCATGCTCAGACTCCTAATGCCGAGTACAAATTGCAACGTACAGACTCCCACTGCCAATTTGCCAAACGTCTTTCATCAAACATGCTGCAAAAAAAAAAAAATCTCAGAGGGAAGTCAAGATACATTTACTTGTCAGGCAACAAATGGGAAAGCATTGCGAGCCAGTAGGGGCTGTAAGCTCTGGGGTTTGATTCATAATCACTCAGCTGCTAAAACATTCTCCACAGATGCAAGCGGACAGCACATTTGTCAATATGAAGGATTCTGACATGTACTGATCACAGGCATGAGATATGTAATGATGATGCTGCTGGGAGAGGAGGTAATTCTATCTCAGCAGAGAGATGTCATTATCAACCCATATGACTCAACATTACCATATATTTATTTTTATAGGGCTTCATATCTTTCTGCAGTAAGAATTGATTCTTAAACCTTCTCTAACAGTTTTTCCGCTGCCTGTAACACCTTCTAATTGTTCCCTGCAAGAAATCATTTATCAGTTTTGCAGTCGTGGGAAATTAATGGTTTGAATGAAAAATGACCTTTGGCCTTCAGGCTGATTAGCAGTGACAAGACAGTGCATGGGTTATGATAGCACATATTTATACTGAAGAATAATAAGGGCATCGAGAGGTATAATAAACGTTTTATTTATGTATATTTAATATTCAAGTCAGTTTCATTATCTAGTGGTTTTAAATCATTGCTGGATCATCGTTTCTCACCTACGTGGTTCCCTTCAGTAATATATTACAGCAACAATTTTCCCCTTTACATTTAAAATGGCTTAGTCATGCTTATTTCTTTTTATTATCTTCGGGATTTTGCAGAGGAGAAATGGAGAATGAATCTTCTCTCGTGTACGGTGCTATAGGTCAGTGCCAACCCCCCTCTGCCACCAGGACTGCATCAGTCCTGAAACAGGTATGAAATCAGGATCTAATCTTAAATCCCTCGTACAGAGGAAATACAAGCACTTCCAATTATTATAAAGCATTACTAGATTTCCAAAAATATGTTTCTCACCACAGGAATGACTATTGTGTTTTTTAAAGACTGATCCTTGTAGTTACCTGCTATGATTTATATGTTTCAAGAAATACAACAAAAGGAAATGCTTGGCCCAAAGTCTTTCCTGATATGAATCAGTGTCACTCCACTGCTGTCGGTACAATTACAGCAGCGTCTATCTGCTGGAGATGTGGCTCACAATATTGGAGCATTCTCTTAAGAATAAGGGGGCAGTAAATTCTTCCAAAAATGCACTTGCAGAGGTTGCAACATCACAAAAGCCAGCTCTGGTTAAAGCAGGGTGAAGATGAGAGACGAGTTTGCTCCCTGTTAGCCTTCCTGCCCAGACTGTGCACCACCGTGAAGGTCACCAGCTCCATGCAGGAGCTGATGCTCCTCTGCAGAAAACTTGGCTAAAAAACCCAAGGCTAAAAGCTGACATCAGCAGTAGGAAAAGGAAATCCTGCGCAGAAGTTTGGAAGGCATCAACAATGCAGATATAGGGAAGTGAAGTGCAAAGCACTGAAGGGATGGCTTCAGGATGCTCTTCTCCATCACATCCCAGCTGCTTCTCAGCTCTTGCCCTCTGCTCTTCTCTCCCTAGCATATCTGGGATGCCCCCAGTGCTGCACAGCACCTGGCACAGGAATTGCCATGGGGATGACAATGCACATCTGCAGCATGGGTTTGTTACAGCCCATACAAAACCTGTCATCCCTGCCCCACAACAGGGTCTCACCTGCTTTAAATTTCCATTAACGTCCACCACTCATCAGTCCACGTGCAAAATCTGAACAGAGTGATATGAAATCCAGCATTTGTGGTGCTTAGGGCACAAGCAGTAAGACCAAGCAGGAATTATGAACACTGTGACATACACTTCTGGGGAACCGGTGCCATGGTTTTAAGCAGCGGCCCCAGGGACACACAGATGGTCCTCCAAGGACCAGACCTTCTGCCCAGTGTCTGTCTTGTGCCAGAAATGAGGGGTGTAAGAGCTTTAATTAGTGGCTGCATCTCGATTACTGCATTGAACAGCGATGGCTTTAGCTCCCATTCATCTCTCTAAATCCCCTTCGAATCCATTTGTATTTCAGTCAAGGAGTCCACCAGTTCAATTAGGTGCATATGAAAAGATGCTGGCTTTTGTTCCTTTGAAGCCTTTTGCCTGATAATTCAACTGGGTGTCCCTCATCTTTTCTGTGTTGTAAAAACTAACAAATAACCATTTCTCACTCAGGTCCTGCTCACCATTCACCATTTCACAGAGCTGTGGCACAGCTCCCTCAGGCATTTCTTTTCCAAGCTCAAAAATCAAAATCCACTTCAGGCTCTTTCTGTGGGGAAGCTGTTCCCTACCTCTGATCATCACTGCTGCACTTTTCTGAGTCTTTTCTAATTCTACTCTGCCTTTTTTGAGAGGGGTTTCAGCTGTGTTCAAGACCTGAAAGCAATATAACATAATGACATTTTCAGTTCCTTTCTGCTAAGCACTCAGATAATATTTTCATAAAACTATTGACTTCAAGATGCTTTTCCTGAATGACCCGAGTTAAGAGTTATACCTTCCCCTCTGTATAACTTGGTACTTACTAACAGGGAGTTTCATTGCTATTTTAATCCCTGGTGACTCAGCTTTCGGTGGAACTCCTGCAGTTAGCTTTGCATTTAGCTGTTCCCAATAAACTGTTGGCTCTCTGCTCTTTACCTGTTTACTCTCTTTCCTGCTCTGTTTACAAACAGATTCAATCCTTCAGGTCCCATTGACACCCCTGGGTGAAGCTGGTGATACGATCCAACTACTGCAAAAACTGCTGACGTATTCTTATCCTTTTTTTCCTGTTGTTGTTGGTTTGGTTGTTTGGGTTTTTTGGTTTTAGATAATTATTAATCCAGAAGGCTTTCCCTGTTCTGCAGAGCTTCTTTAGGAGCAATCAGTGAGAACCCCTCCTTCAGCTGAAACACAACCCAAGCAGCCTTTACTCCTCCAAAACCCCGAGCTCCCAGAGCAAGCTGCTACACCATCAGCCTCAGTCGGGTGCTTTGCTGCAGGGATGGTCCTTGCACACCACCAGGGATGGAAGCTTTTGGGCATCTGAGCCCCAGCAGGCACCCAGCGCTGCAGCCATCCCGCAGTGGGCACAGGGAGGAAGGCATGACCCCAAGGAGGTGATCAGTGTAATTGCCATGTCTGTGGAGAAAGCCCTCTGAGGAGGCAGGAGAGCCAGGAGGTCCCGTTACATATCTTACACTGCAGTTATGGCCCTACTGACAAGTCATGTCTGCTCCTAATCTGAGATCAGTGACTGACAGCGTTTTATAGGGAGCAGTAACTTTTGATTTACATATAGGAGTTGTTGATTCAATCTACGTCCAGATGTCTGGAAAAGGAAGCAGCTTCCCCCCACCTCCCTCCTGCTCCCTGAGAGCCCATTAACCTCCTACTGACGCAAACTAATATGTAGTCACAATTCCCCAGCTCGGACTCAGAAATGCAGACATTACCATAATCGGCTAAAACAAGTATTTATAAACATTTCAACGGGCAAGATACCATCAGCAGGGGTCCTGAATATTTGTCTTAAAATTTATTAACCAAACACAGAGAAAGTGTCATAAATAAAGCAAGGTTTGTTGTTGCTGCTTTTTAAGAATAACCTGATGATATGAAATAATCTAGCAGACAATGTCATCAATTACATGACCTAATGTTTTACTAACTAGACTCCTTCGATGCTATTATCATAAAAACAACTGACTTTATGGTCACAACTCATGGGAAAAAAATTGTTCAAACGTTTGCTTTCTATTTTTACTACTGTTATTTAGAGAAATCTTGAAAACCCAACTACTGAAGTTCAGGATTTCTTCCTCCCCGGTTCAAGTCATGCTGCTTTCTCTAAAAATTACAACCTGTGAATTGGTTGTAATGAATCTGGCCATCCAGCCACTTGGCTGAGCTGTACTATGCCCAAAGACCCTGCACACATGGCTGAACTCTATGAAGGAGCTGTGAGAAACTCCAGCTGATCTCCAGCTCAGACCCACAAAAACTCTACTTGGGTTAATGCTGTTGGTGAGCATTTAGCTAACCTACCAGAATGGATCATGTCTTAAAACACATCCTGTAAAATAAAAGCTTTGTTAATGTACTCATCAAATGTCTTATCGTTTACTTTTAAATTACTTTAATTACTTAACAATTATTCTCCACAAAGCTACTGCAAATAAAATTTGAATCTCATCTGAGAATCTCTTTATAGCAACCTTCTCTTGATGGGACCAGAAGGGAATGAAAAAGTTCACAGACTAAATAAATTGTGGTCCACTCAAGAGAGGATGCTCCCCATTGAGTCAGACTACAGCATTCCTGCCAAACGACGAGAAATGATGTGAAATAATCTTGAAATATGCAGCACAGGCAACTGTGAGTTGAGATAGAAAGGCAGATGGGACATCCAGATTTCTCAAGATGAAGATTCACTCATGAATCAGCATCCTGTGCAAGGCACTTTATGCCTTACATACCTATTGCTGCTGCAGTTGCTCGAGCACTAGCATGGCCTGGAGGTGCACGCTCACAACAAGAACAGGATGAAGGAAATCCAAAGACCAAGCCAATGCCAAAGAAGGCAGACAGAAGAAACAGGCTGCACTGGGGTTTTCAGCTTTCCAAACATCCCCAAACAGAGCATCCCTGAGATGCACGGTGCACAGGCCAAATCACGTCTCACCATGGGCTCTGGATATGGCTGCGCTGAACTGCTGCAAAGAGGATGCTTCAGAACCCCTCTTGTGCGCTCCAAGCCTGGCACTTGACCCTATGTCCTAGGGGCCTGTCATCTGCTTGCACAGGACTAATGATGGAAAATCCCTGCCAGCTCTCCCTTTGGTTGTTTTACTGGTTTTCACTAAGGCCAGCATTGCTGCAATGGGGTTTTGGGTATACAGGCATTCCCACAGCTCCAGTCACCTCTCTGTGACTGAGCTCAGCTGGGATCTGTGCTCAGGATCTTAGACTCAGGATCCTAGAAGCCAGCATTTCAAAGAGACAAAATGGGCATCCAAAGCAACGTCTGCACAAAGCAAAGCTCCATCGCTGCCGTGGAGGAGAGCAGGGTGCAGACATCCCTGGGGCCCCATGCATGCAGGCAGGAGCACATTGCCATCTATGTTTGGGAAATCCTGGCTTCACCTTGTGCAATCAGCCCACGTCGCACTGTGAGCCACGAGCAAGCATGAGTCAGCCCCAACTCTTCCCTCCAAGACCCACAGCCGTGAGGTTGGGAAAAACGTGGGACAAGTATTTATGGGTTCAGTGATAGAGGAGCAAAACTCGGCGCTATTTCACTTGCGTCTGTAAAAGCAGTTGCTGTGGCTCTTTTTTTTTTTCAAGAGCAATTCATCAGATGTATTAAAAATAAGTTTTATAAAAATAGAAGAGCCTGCTTGAATGTATCCCAGATACTAAGAGCAGGATTTCTGTTCACACGAGGGGGACTCTGTGTAACTATACACACAGGACAAGTTCGATCCCAGCACCGCAAAT
The DNA here is from genome assembly GCA_016647715.1 of Pavo muticus. NCBI lineage: Eukaryota > Metazoa > Chordata > Aves > Galliformes > Phasianidae > Pavo > Pavo muticus. The sequence continues at coordinate 1,763,691 of JACDJE010000089.1, read as the reverse complement.
AAATGGGTGTTTTATTTGGGCTTTAAGTATAGCAATTAAACTCCTAACTTCAAAGCTATTTAAGTGACTGACTCCCACTGAAGTCAATACGAGATACAAATGTGAAGTCCTCCGAGGCTCTGCGTTTTAATGCCTAGAACATAGATTAAATATTTCTAACTGCCGCAATCTAACAAGATTTCAGCCTGAAAATTGTCACTGCAATCTCTGAAGGAAACAGCTTGGAACATTTTCAGTTCAAGATAAACAAAGAGCGCATTCTGAAACCCTCACTTAGGTAAAGCTCCCATTGCCATCACCAAATAAAAGCTGCAGGATTAGATCAGTGAAAATAAAGCCAATTGGACATCGCACGGCATTTACCCGCTGCAGCGCTCCGTGGGAAAGCGTGGTGTGCTCTGTAATTGTGTGGTAAGTTATCCTTCATATTATATTTTTCTTATGCAATTTATTTCACAGTGATTAAATCAAAAATATAAGCATGAACTTACCCAAATTCTTTGATCAGGCAATTGGAACTGGGAGCAAAATTGAAACAAAAACAACACATTATTCCTGCGCTGGAATCCTCATTGCAATCAAACTACTAATTAAGATCTTATTTAAAGATACTAATTAAGACATTATCCTGAACGATTTGTTACACTGGGGTGTTCTCTCCCTAAAAAGGCAATCCTTGTTACAGTAAATTGTTGTGCACACACAATTATCTGCCCCAGTCTCTCACAGCTTTGGGGTCACCGGCACTGGGAGGGTTCTGCCCAGGCAGGGACAGGGTAAGGACAGCAGGGTTTATGACTTTCATCTCTACCCCAAAGCCTATTTTAATGATTTGTTTGTTACTGCTCCTATTATCCAGTTTAAAGAATGAAGTTAAACTTTTGGTTAAGCTCAGTTCAATCAAACCGTTTCAGAAACAAATTCACCTACAGAAATACACATTTGTAGGACACGAAGGATGAAAAATGTTTTGCTCCTATCTTACAGAGACAGAACCTGCCAGCCGAAAATGAAAAGTTATGGGGCAGTCCACACCTGTACTTTACAGGGGTGAATGGGGCTGTAAAACAAAAGCAGCTTTTCTGCAAGGCATTCCCCAGCCCTCTATAAACACCGAGCCCAGCTCTGCTTTTGCAAACAGGAGGCTCCTTTTTATTAAAGTCAGCAAGAAAGCAGATCTGGACATTTGCTTTTTTGACATGACATGCGATGGTGATTTAGTTTTCTTTTACAATGTATTAAGAGTGCACATTACGCTCAGGACTTTTGCACCCACCAATCTCCCAGGAGGTTACCCTAGCAGACAGGTAACTGGTAACATGAAAGCCAGTCTTTAACATGGAATTATTTCCTGTTGCAAATGAGAAATGCGGAGGGATGGGCCAAGAGGTGCAATACAGCCATCTGCGCGCACAACAGGAGAACCCTGCAGTGGCACTCAGCAGTGGGAGCCATCCCTGCTGGCCCCACGGCACAGAGCTGGCCCCTAGCATGGTGACAGTGCTGGTATTGTCCTCATGCACAGGAGGGCAGGTCCTGCCCACTGACAGCAGAGCACCCACTGTTGTTTCCATTTCACCACATTAACCTCTCCCAGCACCCTACTGACCCTCCTCCAGGTCCCCTTGGCTTCATAAAGCAGTTCCTGACTCCCTCCCACCCCAAACACTCTCCTAGCAGGGCAGTTTGGCACAAGCAGCCTTCTTCCACACCACCAGCCCCTGGCATCATCACACCACCATGTGCTGAAATTCACAGAGTCCCTCGAACCCAATTTAACTAAACAACACGGATGCACACCTGAAGGTCCATCAAGGACTCGGCAAAATTCTATCATTTCTTCCACCTTAAATATCTTCATTTTAATAATTCACCATTCATTTACAACCATTTATCTGCTCTAACAGGATCGCTCACTTGATGGAATCAGCTCAGTTTTACACCGGGGGACACAAAGAGGACTGAGGTCCCATTTGGGCACTGGTGCATTAGTCCTGTCTGCTACAAATTGGGAATGTTCACTTGTCGCTTTGCAACTCTGACAAAAAACATAACTCAGCAAGAGGTGCTGAGCTGCTATTAAATCTTGTACATAAATTCTCCACAGTTTTAATACTTAATAGACCCTTCACTTCCTACAGGCACTGGAACTGAAAAGGGCTGTTTTGCTGCACTCTACTCTCATGGAAAAGCACTGCGACTGCATACCTGCGACTATATATGCCATCAGCTGTCCTTCCCAGGTCTCCATAAGTCCCATATTTCAGAATATATTCCATACAACTTAAGACATTACAACTATTGTTAAATTATTTGTTAAATTAATTGTTAAAAAAAAAGACTCATAAATTGTTGTTGTTCAGCAAATAAAAAGCAAGATTAAGGCCTATGAATGAGACAGCAGACAGCAGCCCTAGTATAGCATGGCTTTGGGCATGAAGGACAAGGGATCCTACAAGATCACTGCAAGTGACTACTGCCTGAAAGGGATGGAGTGTTTGCACTAGGAGGCCTGAATGCATTGGGTAGAAGGTGTTATCTCCTTTCTTGGATTCCTTCAATACTGACAAAAGCAACGGATCTTACAAGAGCAGGCAAACAGCTGGAAGGCTCAGCTTTGCTTGCCCAGCCTTGAATCTACATCAACTCCCTGTAGGTAATATGGACTCCACCACAACAGCCCTGAAGAAGACAGGGCAGCTGCAAGTCTTGGTGGTTATGCTCTGGTTTTGGAAGAACACAGTTCTGAAACATGCATGTAGTTTGAATCTGGCTTCCTCTCTAATCAAAACATGTTGTTTCATCTGCAAAACATCAAGAAGCTCAGAACAATGCTTACGCTTTTCCACCACAATGGTGAAGCAAAAACTTTGTGCTTTAGGAAATCCAAAAATGACTAAGGCTGCATTCATTTATCTGCACCTGCTTTGAAGCATCAACAGGCTTGTTTACAACATTGAAATTCCCAAAATACTTACTTGTGGATGAAACAAGAATCCCGGGGAAGGTCTCAAGTATTTCTCTTTTAAAGCTTCGAGTGGGTCAGTTAACTTTCTTTTCTCTACTCTGTAAATGTTAAAATTAGATTTGCTTATGATGAATCAGTCTCAGACATTAATAATCACACAGCTACTCATGTTTAAAATGTTCAGTTAAGTATCAGGCGATTTGTTTCTTGGACGTAACGGCCAAAGAGAAGAGTACGTCAGCTCCCAGTTCCTGCACACAGCCCATTGCTATGGCGGGGGCTGTGAAGTGCCATTAAAGGCAACGGTGCCATTTACAGAGGAAGTAATTCCACTTCAAAATACCAGTAATTATGACAGTAAGAACCAATGACTAACTACTATGGGCTTTCATGAAGAAATAAGGCAACCAAATGTGTTCCTCGGTTGGGAGAGCAGAACTGAAGGCAACAGGAGCTCTGAGCTGAGGTGCTGCCCATGCAAGACCTTTCTGCGACCAGTGATCCTGCTGTCCTGATGCACATGTAACTCATAGCAAAGGAAGACTCAGTAACAACCTCGTGCTATGTTGCCACAATTTCTATGGATCTTGTTAGTTTGTAGCACAGGACCATGAAACACCAATCATTTCCACTGCTTCAGGCATTTAAAGACACAAAGAGAAACTATGGTCCAACACAGATACCAACTGGCCTAAGTAAAATCATCTCAATAAACAGCATCGAACTACATTTCTTCAAAACGAATACCTGTTGTCTTCTGTTAAGAGCACTCTGCAAAAACTCTGCCCACAGCGTTTCTTTTTTAGATAAAGTAATAATAAATTAAAATCATTCTCACGGCCACAACTGTTTTTTAACAATAGGCTGTAAAATCAGTCATTTAGGTAATAAAGTTTTTGTTTTTTTTTTGGCTAATATTTCCTTGGACTGATTTAGATGCATGACTTCAGCTGATTGCAGATAGGCAAGCAGAAAGGCAAATGGCGACCAGGGGCTGACGCACACGGGATGTAGGTGAAATCCAGCTCCCAGTGGCTTTGGTGTCAGCACTACTGGAAGACACCGAGGGGTCAGGATTTTACAACCCGTTCTTAAAACCTCACTTGACAAACAGCGTCTGCTTCTGTGCCCATCGAAGCCAACACAAAGGCTCCCTTTGATTTAATAAGGTAGATCAGATTAACCAACCCACTGGTTAGGCTTTGTACACACAAGGCCATTGTGCCTCCAATTATACTAATGCAATGCCTAGATAAATCCACCCGTTACTCAAATCAGTGTTAAAAAGGGCAGAAATCACTCTCAATTTCCACAGTTTTATACATCCTGGGACAAATCTGCTTATTTGAGATATTGCTCTTTAATTCAGGAAGAACAAAGAGGTGGTGTGCAACTGGTGACTTTTGAGGTGCCCTCTAATCCCCAGGGAAAGGAGATGCAGAGAGCAGCAAAGCCATTTGGCAAAAAGCAATTTGTGGCCAACTGGTACTGTCAAATAAACAGTAAATATACACATACACACTACCGATGCCAATGCATTTATGGCTAAGAGGCTACACTTCTGCACACTATGCTGTGCAGGTTTAACTGGTAACTCACTGAAAGCAAGGCAGTAACGAAGACTTGCTAATTACGGCATTACCGGAGCCGGGGCGTGCAGGTCAGCCTGGTAAACCTCACTGCTGTGCCAAAGGGTGCCGGGGTGCAGCACGCGGCCGGTTACCTGTAAATGGGATCCATAAAGAAGGGAGTCGGTCGGGCGTGCTGCAAAGAGGCCTCCGACGTTTTCCTCTGCTCGAGGTCACCTCCTTTCTTCTCGCCAAAGACGTGGTTTTTCCGGGGCTCGGCCTGTTTTGTGCTGCTGGCTCGACTTCTACTGCCCATGCTCAGATCTAGAGGCTGGTCCTGGCTTGCCGCAGGCGGAGCTGCTGGCTTTGAGGGTATGGGAGTAACTGGCTTCTCCTCCTTACGCTTAGTGGTGAGGTCAAAGGGAGACTCAGAGCTTCCCTTTGGGATCTTCTTGAGTTCACTGGGTGATTGGGGCTCCACTTTCAAGGGTAACGGTCTCAAGTCTCTATCAGGAAATGGATACATTGATTGAGAGAATGCTGGAAAAAATGGGAGGGGAAACATGGAAGGGTAAGGTAAGGCTCCAACTTTTTTGTCTTGCAGCCCCACAAGTCCTGTTGAACCAAAGTATTTTTCAGCAATAGAAGCAATAGCCTTTATAGAATCATTCACCGCTCCTGACACCGCAGTCTGCTCCTCTAAAGATGGTGAGAAAATGGAATGATTGCTGTGTTCTTTCTTATTATTTATTGAAGCCAAACTCTGCAGAGAGCTTACTTTGTCTTTGAACATTTTACCATTTTCTTTAAATTTCTCTTTCTCACTTTCAATGTCACTTTCCAGATCAGAGCCAGAGGTGGTTTCCAGGTCACTGCCACTGGGGGTACTGACATCGTCAAGGTCACTACTCTCTGACTGGTCACTGAGTTTCTCATGCGGCCTCTCTTCAGAGGACCTCTCTGGTTGAAGCTCCACTGGCTTATTTTCCCCTACAGATGGTTGCTTATTTAGTGCCTTCAAAATATCCTGGGTGGCTGGCAGTATCTGAGGGTTGGTCATGAGGGGACTTTGACTTTTGTTTGTCTGATCTGCGCTTGGTAGTCCTTTAACAGGAGAGCTAGTAGGTAGCAAAGGTGGCCTGTGGTACAAGCCTGAAGGAAACAGACCGGGGAAGCTAAAAGAAAATCCAGGAGCTGTTGGAAAGGTAAGACCAGCAGGATGCCTATTGGCTCCAAAATAGTCAGCAAGGCCCGGATTTGCATGATTCATATTAACCATGGACGTTTTATCCATAGCTGGGGTTCCAGGAAGTGAAATGCCTTGGCCAAAAAATCCTCCTGCTGCAAAATGGTTCTTGCCCTCACAAAATCTCCTGTGTTTATTTAAGGAAGACGTAGTGCTGAACATTTGTCCACAGTCTTTGCACTTGATTTGGGTTCTGCAATCAGCATGCATGCGCTTATGACGACAAAGGTTTGAAAACTGAGTATAGGATTTATGGCAGACCTCACCTGTATGTAAACAACAACAACAACAAATCTCAGGCTTTATGATAATTGCCCCCACCCTCAAAATTTTGCAAATAAAACCATTTTTTACCCTCCAAGTGTCAATCAGGAAGCCATAAGAAGTCTGGGTGCACAAAAGATATTGTACTGTTCCAAAGCAAGGCATCCAAGCAGACAAATGTCTAAAGATAGCACCAAAGAACCCCTCCAGCAAACCAGAATAGGTCTAAAGTGACTAAAAGACAACATTTTTGTTCCTCGTTTGCTCCTTGCATTGCAGCGTTGCACATCTGATACCATTATTTTGCATTGCATGAGCACCCAGAGCCCTGCCAAGAGCTGTGGCTCAGCGCTGTGACACTGGACAGAGTCACGGTGCTCCTGAGCGAGCACTTATGCCTCCAAATGATATCCATCAGTGCTGCTATGCACACATGTGAAATTAGTCATGAAGTTTGCAGGACCAGGCATGTGACAGACAGACCTGCCTGTCAGAGCCTTCGGTCTGCAAGACCCAAGGGTATGACAGAGGTGAAGGAAAAGACAATCAGATATTTCCAAGTGCATACTATTATCAACAAGCATTATTTTCCATTTACAATGAATGACATCAATCTCAAGAAAGTCTAGGCTACAGTTTCTAGAGTAACCATAGTCTGGTACTCTCACATGCCCAAAGCATTTCTATACACATAATGCATACGGTGTCATGGAAGCCATAACTATGAATTCTACATCTTAACAACTTACTAGTCTTAATTTTGCATATGTCTCTTGCACATGAAAAAATACACTCTATTTCAACAACATTTTCCTTTAAAATTGCAGCTGCATTTATTTGCATGTCCAATACTTGGAACAGCTCAGTGGATTTCCTTTCAAACTCCTCTGGGATGAGAGCAACTTCAGCCTCGAAGCACTTGGAAAAAGCCTGAAGGCACGGAGGGGAGGCCTGAGCTAAACTGCAACACTCATTGTGCCACAGCACGGCTTCCAGACAGCAGTTTTGGTAGCAGGATGCTGAAAGTGTCTCCATCACAAGAGCAGGGTTAGACACACCACTACAGAGAGTGAACTGTGTCACTGAACCAAATGGGATTTCTTTAGTTCTCTAGAACAGCTTCATAGCACACTTCTTTTCCTTCTTGCATTTAACTTAGGTTACCATGTTAATTATTTTTCTGTCCTCTTTTCCCACCCTCTGGACCAGCAGGGACAGCAGGCAGGTCCCCAGGCTGTGCTATGGGCTGTGCTCTTTCAATACATTAACATTTGTCAGCACCTCTGGACTAATTTGCTTCTACTGGTATCAGCTCTAGCTTTGTTTAAAAACAAGGCAACAACAGTAACGGTAAGCAGTGATTATCCCTCTGTAATAAATCCCCCCCCCCCCCCTTTTTTTCCAGCCAGGAAAAAGCAAGTGGTTACTGTATTTTTATTTAATTTGCGTTATATCATAAGCTCTCATCTTTCACACATCAAAGCCACACAACAATACACATTGTGTATTCTGAGGCCTTTTTAACAATCATTTTCAAGATTTGAGACAGACTGACATAATTTACAATGGCTCTATTTTAAGCCTGCAGAGGAAACTGAATTGAATGTATCCCATCCTGCACTGTTGGTTCCCATGAACTGCAATCACGTCCTCTGACTTCCACTCACACCGGGGCCTGCACTATCCTTCCTGCTCGTCCAAATCTCTGCCCTTGAGAAACTTGACCACTTGTTGTCATGTCTCAACTGTTTACCTCTTCAGCAGGCTGCTCCATATCTCGGCAACAATGCTCCCATTGTTTGAGGGCCTGATCCTGCCCATGCTGCACCCACCCCTTTTCCCTATTCATGTCTCGTTGACAATTCATGGGGTAAAGAACGCAGAATTGGGCCCAAAGACAGGAAATTTGCAATGCAGTAATTCAGGAAGAATGTTTGTTGCTGTGTATCAGTCAGTGTTCCTGTTGGAAATCTTCATTCACAAGGAAAGAAACAGAAGGAAAAAAAAACAACAGCAAAAAAAAACGAGAGAAGAGAAGAGAAGAGAAGAGAAGAGAAGAGAAGAGAAGAGAAGAGAAGAGAAGAGAAGAGAAGAGAAGAGAAGAGAAGAGAAGAGAAGAGAAGAGAAGAGGCAACTGGAGAAAAAAGGGTGTGCTGGCACAGATCTGGTCTTCCTAAAGTTCAGAACGTTCTCCTTTAAGGAATGTCAATATATTATCAACATATTATTCTCCATTAAAACTTATTATCCTCTATTAAAAGACAAAGGAACCAAGAAATATTCTACTTCTGCAGAAATGCAAAATTACATACTAAGAACTGAGGGAGATCCTTACGAACTGTTAAAGGGGGACTGACCAATATATTTGATCTTAGCTTTGAAACTAAATTAAATTGATAATGGCAATGACATTAAAATATGGAAATCTTTATTATTATCATCTTGATCAAACAATTAATGGTTGTGCTGAGGAGTTCACCTCTTTGAGCCCATCAGTTATTTAAAACTATTTAAAGGGAGGTCTCTTTCATTTAACAGTCTATTAAAAAGTGGGCTTTCAAGGCTGACCAAGACGTTTTGGAGCCAGGCCCAAAGTCCTTTCCCTCTAGAGCTGCCTTACTCTTGGGGACTACCTTGGGGAAGCCAGGTGGGACGTGGCAGAAGCTGCTGGCTCTGCAGATGAGGGGTGCAAGTCAACCATGCTGCCTTGACTTCTACTGAATATGAGGAGCCAGCACTGCCCAGGCAAGTCCCTGTTACAAGATCTACCTCTTTTTCACCACATGACTTTCATTTCCAAGTAAAGCTTTGCTTAAAATTTAGTAGATGGGGGACGGTTATCAACTTTAATTGCTTCCACATATCAAAGCAACAGAAGCTGGGTTTGATTTCTCCTGTTACACCTTATTACATCCTTTAAATCTTAGCGCCGTACTTTTAAGCAACTAACTTGTAAGGGAAGCTTCCCTCCTCGCAGCTTTTATTGCTGCACAGACCCAGGTTTAACACAAACTCCCAACCTGTGTCCCAGATTGAAAAAATTCATCTCATGCTAAAGCACACTCTGCCCTGCAATCATCTCTGGACCCCAAATTAGCTAGCAGTTAAGTTTGCATATTTTCTGCTTATTAAAAAAAAATTACTGTAAGTACTATTCTGAGCGTGTTCGACCTATTATGGCATGTGGTTTCTATTTGGAGAGGCTGGACATTCTGCAAAGGCAGTGAGTAATTACCTTAGTGTTGGTGAGTTTTCACTCAAGCTTGGGTGGTGCACTGTAATAAGAGACAGTTGCCATAAACAGACTGGTAGAGTAAATCATGGTGTGTGGCCTCTTGGTGGAAAACAGATATCTCCTTGAGGTGACCCTACCTCCCTCCCATTGCTCAGCAAAGCCTACCGAACATGTGGTCTCCAAACCCTTTTGTTCTGTAATTACATGGCTATTATTCAGAGATTGCTCAGTGGGTTTTCATCTCTCATCCTGGGCATTTCAAGAATACTGGTTGCTGGTTTGATTTATCAGAGTAAATAGTAACAACAACAACAAAGTTTAGGGATTATTTCATTTAAGATAGGCACCACTTTTACACTTCTTTGTAGGGCAAAGTAGTCCTTTGCAAGAGGACTAGCTGAAGGTTTGATCCATGGGCCAGAAGTTAATGTTGTCTAATAGTTATAAATGTAAAGTGTAATTGTTTAACCTGTAATCCTAGATTTAAGAATTTTCTAGTGATGTTTATTATTAGACTTAGTTAGTTATACATTTTCTTACTGAAGAAGCCCAAACAAAAGGATTATCTAACTCAATGGCACATATACAGACTTCCCACAAATGACTCTCTCAAGCCATGCGTGGAGGTTTTATAAGACTCAAAGCACATGTCAAAGCAGCATCATAGAACTCCTAAGCAGGTGTTTCACTGAGGAGCTAAATGCCCCAGCTATAGGTGCCCACTCCATTGAGCGGGACCATGCAGTATGGGGTAGAACTCCAGCTTTGCTGTCCTCTGCTGCTACAACTCACCTGGGTGAGGTGCCACCTCTGTCAGACTTAGAGTGCATTACGAGTACAGAAAATACAGTCAGCTGGAAGGAAGTACCAAGATGACATTTTGGTAAATTCTTGTTGAGAATAGCAAAAGTTGAAGAAGTTTAGAAAACAAAGAGAGGAGATCATAAAGTGCTTTCTGAGCCATAACAGGTGCCTGTGAAGACCATGGTGGAGATTAGCACTTGCCAGAATCATATTCTTAAAATATTTTCTGCATCTGCTTCCCTGGTGAAAGGAAGAGAAAGCAACTTGCAACACTACTGTGCACCCAGATTCCTCCATCTCATAGCAGAATCTGGCCAAGTAGCAAACACAACGCCTGGGAGGACTCTGAAGACCTGATTTACAGCCCAGTGTAGTCAGGCCCACATGGGAGGCAAGTTTTATTGCTGGAGCAGCTGTTGGCAAAGCTCTTATAGCTAAACTCAATACTTAACTTCAGGGCATGCAGAAGAGCTTCGAGGAGCAAGGCAAGCTCCTCTGGCTGAAAAACACTGGCTTTAAGGTTTTCTTTCCAATTCCCACCAAAGCCATGCTACCTGCTGTTGAGACTCAGTGGCCCAAAATTAATTTCTAAAGCAAAGCAGCCTTTCCGGCCCTGCTGGCTCTGCCCAACGCCTGATGCATCTGGGTCCAGCACCGCTTGCAGCATGGGGGCTGGTGCTGCTGCAAAGGAGCAAGAAGGAGAGCAGCCAGCTCAGCACGGTGCAAAGCACAGCTCCTCCTTGCCAAAACTCCCTCCCCGCTTGCTCTTTGCATCTATGCATGGAAAAATATCCCAGGGACAAAAGGTACATTTATACAGCATGCAGTGTCTGCCTGGAAAGGAAAATCATATGAAAATAATGCTTTGCATCAGACTGTGAATTACTCAGTTCTCATTTAGTAACTCACAGCCCCCACGAAACCAGTGGGAAACGCCAAGGAAGCACAACACAACCTCCTGCTTGCAGGTTACACTGTTTTTTGACAAAAGAAATACACTTAACCGAAGACGCTTAGTGGAAGACTTACATATAAAGGGTTTGACACTGCTGTGGATGTGTTTATGCTGTTTGAGGCCTGAAGATGTGGCAAAGGTTTTGCCACACTCTGGACAAGCGTGAGCACGAGCCCCAACATGCTGGGAACGAATGTGCCTCTGGAGGTTGCTGGGGTCCGTGAAAACCTGCTAGGAAATGAGTACTGATTAACCAAGAAACTTAACTGTGGAAGAAGCCACTTAGCACAAAATCCAGAGCTACTGGGAGCTTTGTAAGACTAAAACCAGTGGCTGCTTGTTGCGCTGCAGCCCGGCCAAAGGGCATCGATGGGAGCTGTGCCTGCAGGATGGGGCCTCATTTTCCCAGGGTCAGCCAAATATTTGGTGGAGAGGTTAACCCCTTTGCAGCCACCACAGCAGACGCAGTTGCCCCTGCAATTGGAAGTTATGCTTTTGAGGCCAGTGATTTCCTGCTTGGCATCCTCACAGAAAGCCAAAACACGGCTACTTGGAACATGACTGCAACAGAACTGCTTGGCTGAGTGCGTGGCAGCAAGAAATCTCACTCACAGCCTCAGCATCTAGGGCTTTGCTGCATCTTATGAGTATCAGGTCAACATAAAATCCTCATGATTGCAGCAAATCTACTTAAAAACGAGAAAGCCCTTATGCAAAAGGCCCAGGCTTTGAGAATCTTGTGAAAACAAATGCAGAGCACCACATCTATCAATAATCTGGGTAGCGAGCCCAGTGCTGGGAGGTAATGCAGATGCTCTGGAGATGAGCTGGTTGCACTCACTTAGCACAGCCAGAACCTAGCATTTTTTTCTTACTTTGCTTTCTATTGCAGCAGCATCCTTCTAAATCAAACGGGGTAGAAAGCTAACATTTACAAAGCGAAGGCTTAAATGCTCAAGAAACAGGCACTGTAGGAGCCCTGCGCCCTCACATATCCCACCCCCAGCTGCCCACATGTGCTCATTGCCACAAAAACAGCCTACAAATTCACTGTACCTTGGCACAGTTCTCACACTCGTAGTGCTTGCCTCTGTCATGCGACATTTGGTGACGTATCAAGTTGGACTTCCAGTTGAAAGCTTTGGGGCACTGGTCGCACTTGTACTCCCGCTCCTCGCTGTGGGACAGCATGTGCTTCTCCAGGCTGCAGAAACAGGAATGAGTGGCACATCAGTGCAGGAAGAGGAGACAGCAGAGCACTTAACCTCCAAACAACAACAAAAAGAGAAAAAAAACCAATCCCCAAAGGCCCAATCCTGACAGACCCAGGTCCTTTGAGCCCCAGGCACACCCCACTGGGAGAAGAGCATTCCCTCCATCCCACAGTAACACTGTCTGGTGTTTCGCCAGGCCACTTGCAAATGCTCCAGAAGATTATGCTTCCATCACTCCCAAAGGAGATTATTTCATACACCTCTCAATATTTCACTCCGGTAATTCCTCCCTGCAGTCTGAATCATTTCTGCCTTATTGCTTCCACTCTAAACACACCTAGGAACCTACTATCTGATGTAGCCTCACTCCTTTGATGGGAGTCTATTTTTCTTGCAGCAGGAATAGATCAGAAATAACTCCACCAGTGGAGCAGAAGGAGCATAAGTGATCAGAGCAAAGCTTCTGAACGCAGAACACTTAATGCACACTTATATTTGATGATTATTAAGTGTGTTCAATTCTCGTTGCTTATTCATTCATTTCTTAGCAGTTGGTTCGGTCTATTAGCAGCATACTCAATCCTCACCTAATTTCTGTTGTTCGTCTTTGAATTCATTTTCACCTCTGAGTTTTCTGAATTCCTCTTTTAGAATTCATCTGCTGCAAATACACGTTTAAATACGTTGGTCATATATCAAGCCATAGCTCACACTATTGCTTGCAGAGAGATCAGTATGTAACATAAATGGTGATTCACAGAAAAGCCATTGGAAAAGGGTTTCTAGGCAGAGCCACAGGTCAGTGCTTCCCTGCTGATGTTCCCACTGATCTCTGCTGAATCTGTAGACAAAACCTGAGGGGTTTGCAGTTTGTCCTCTGTTGTGTAGTCCAAATGGCAACTGACATCCTCAGCTACAAGTAACAGAAATTCTTTCATCCTGCTGATGCTCCTGAGTTCCACCCCTCTTAGGCTTTCTCCTTCAGGGAAAAATATTTCTTGCTTCACTTCCTAGCACTTAGCTAACAGCTGTATCTCCATCGTGCCTTGGTAAACAAACCTGCCATAAGACCTAGAGAGGTCCCAGGCACCTGATGTGGCTGCACCACCCACAGACCTCAATCTTCACACTCAGCTCTTTCTCAATTTAATTACACACACCCTCAAGCATGGCTCATTCGAGCCTTTTGTTTTATATAATCCCTATATAACATGCTTCTGTACCTTTTTTTTCTTACTGTGAACTGTCTTTGTGGTGTATTAGCTTCTCAATAATTCAAGAGTTTGGAGAATGACTGCATTCTTTCTCATTTTTCACTCTTTCTCACAGTACTGCCCGTCTATTTATGATGACTCGTTCTTTGTTTTCTGCCCTTTCTCTTCAATATTTAATATTTTAAGCTAAATTTACATTTGCTCAATGATTCCCATATGTTTGATATTGTCCTCTGGTTCACAGGCAGAAAAGAACTTCAACACCAAATAACTCACAACGTGGAAAGATGTCTCAGTCCCAACCTATGCTGCACCCACCACTGCTGCAGCTCTTCTGACTTCATCTACCGACCCGAATCAATCACTCAGGCTGGAAATTAGACACGTGGAGCTGAATTCAGCTCAACAGCAGCCAGTGAAGACAACACTGTACCTGCACAAACGTGGGGCTGACCTATAAGAGCAGTGTTTGGTACGCTGTGCTTTCATTTTGTTGTCATTCACTCCGTGGAATCGTAATGAGCAGGTTGTGTGACACTGCATCCTCACAGCTGGGATCTCTTCCAGGATCTGCCTATTAAGATAGCTCAGCACAACTGCTATATGTTGGCTGAGGTCAACCTTCCTGCGTCCTCAAACTGAATGTACCAAAACATGAATTTGTCAGCAATGCACTACAGAAGCTCCTGAGCAGTCCCAGTATCTTTCAGTAATTTGCAAAGTTTGCTACACTGTGATACATTATAAGCAGCCACAAAAGAACTACAGTGATGGGAATCGTCTTCAGCATATAAAGCTGGACTTTTTGTTCACATTCCTACCTATACATATTTTGGGGATGTAGGCATATAGGATGTAGGTCTGTTTAAACAGACAGGTATACATAAGAAAACGATGAATCCCAGCGTTTCAAAACAGAAGAGTTGTTTATATATGTTTGTATACACACATATGTGTTAACATATATTAATATCTAGAACACAGTCTAACCAACCTGCCTCTGCCTAGCATGGCTTGTTTGCAAAGATAAAATTGGTATCACCAAATGAGCACCTCTCAGAAGTGTTCTAATTTATTTCTACCTAAAAATAAGGAGACCAGACCTCAATTCATTTGAACTATAATCACTCCTCTAACTTCACTGCCACCAGCCCTACTCATGCCAACTAAACATGCCATTATCAGAGCATTCAGTTCTTAATTTAGGCATCTATGAAGGACTTAATTTCTGATCTATCAAGACTCCATTGATTTTCATGCTCTAAAACCAATGAGCAGAGAAATTTATTTACCTTTACCATTGGTTTGTACACAAGATATCCAATTCTGTCTGATGCCCTGTGATTCTTATGCCTGAAGCCATAAGAGAATTTGCCTTACTCGGTCACGTTCTAAGCACTTAATCCTACCTCTGTAAGTCTGGGAAGACTTGATCACACTCTTTACACTCCTGGATTTCATGCACGTCCCGAAGGTCGTTCTCATTCTCAAGCTTTTTCTGGAAGTCCTCCTCCACCATGGAAAAGGCAGAGTGTGGTGTGCTGCAGGGGAACTTCTGGTGGTCCACCAGCTCAGCCTTGGACTCAAAGAGCTGGTCGCAGTCCTCGCAGCGATACTGGCGCTCCTCTGCAAGACAAGAGGATTGGCACAGGGAGACAACATCAGTTTGGGTCATCTTTAGTTGCTCTCAGCAGTTCCACAACTGTGTAGTTAAATAAAGAGTTATTCTGTGAAAAAGATTAATAATAATAATAAATGATGCTTTACGATGCTGCATAATAACACTTCAATTCTGTAATATACAACAATGCAATGTTACCTGTTAACTGCCGGGGTGACACATCCAATGGGAATCCCTAACATTGGCTTGGGACAAAAGTCAGCGTGTTTCAAATTACTCTAAAAGGGGATATCCATGTTCTAAGGTGGATATCTACAACAGGCTGACAGTCTCTGACTTCCTGAATGAAGTAAATGTACACAAACACCAGCAACTGAAATAGCCAAAAAGGCGTTTACAGTTTTTAGAAGTCTCTTTATTTCCATTAGAGTTCTCTTCCAGCACCCAAGGTGAGCCAGATACCCAATAAAACAGTCACAAAGTATCTCTTACTGAAAATGACTGTGGAAGACCACTAGAGTGCCAATTTGGAGTGAATATTTCATTCCATTAATTACTAGCTCTTATCAAATAATAGATTAGCTGAAGAAAATCCCCAAATGAAGAGGTGAAGAAGAGCAGCTCACAGTGCTCTGTAGGACTTTCTACTGATGGCCCACCTGGGCAGCCACATGCCCTGTTTTGGGCACAGCTCAGGAACTGAAGCCACAGCACCTGCGTGCTGCTTGACTAATGAATGAGCATGAGGAGGAAGGTTGGCTGTGTTCTCAAAAGTGACAGCAACATTAACAACCTGAGATTTCCTCTTTTTAAAATAACAGTTTTTTTGACAAAGTGACCAAAAAAAAGAAAACCAAAAAACCACAACCAATCAAAACCAGCTATAACAGGGGTCCGTTCATTTTAGTCTTGAAAGAGCAGCACAGCCTGGAGATAATGACATGGATTCCATTCCTCCTTCTGCAATACCCAAAACCAGATTAAGTTTCAGTTCTGAAGCCCTACTGCTGCCCTCAGTTACATCTGCAGACCCCATTTCTGCTATAGAGGTTTGAGCATACGAGGACTGAAAAACACCAAGACGTGCAGGATTGCAATGGTGAGAAAAATCATCTTTGAAAAGTAGAGCTTAGCAGACTGGCAGGTCTGCTAAAGGCAGGTGGTAGACAAATGCAATCATGGCCCAGCTGTCCTCTTCAGCTGCTGGCAAGCTATTCTGGAGTTCAAAGGTATTGCAACAGAGGAGAAATCTCCCTAGGTTTTTGCTTAATTTCAATGGTATTTCATATTAGATAAGAAGTGGCTAACCGTGAATGTCCGGAGCCATTGTTTCATGTGAATAATCTTCACTCTTCATGAACAGTAATAGCTCCTCTCCTGGCTCAATGTCTGCCACTACTCTGTAGAATATCTGAAAAAGAGAAAGCGAGATGAATACCATGAAAGGCAAAGAGGCAGTGAGCGCTGCAGGGCTGACACCAGGCACCCAACCCACCCCTGGCACAGGTGCTGCAAAGTGCTGGGGATGGGCAGCCTGGGCTGTGCAGGTGGGCTCTTTCAGCCCCAGAGCTGCTTCTGCCTTATCTTTGAAGATAACGGGGAAGTTGCTTTCAACAGCCTCTGCTGCAAAGCAAGCTGCATGATGACTGCAAACATCACCAGCAATTCACATGCTTAATTATACCAAACCTACCTGCCAAGGTGCCCATAAAACATGTCCCTGAATGACCAACATAGAGAACATTTCTCCTCTTAGCTGCACTGAAGAAAGTAATTAAAATCACACCTGAGGAAATTCTGCTGATCAACATGTGGGCATCCAACCCCACCTGCTTCTATTACTTAGGTAGCCCAGAGAGCCACAAGGGAAGGGGCTTGTACTATGCAGCATGCTTCTTTACTCTTTAGTTTCAAATGGGAACCAAAGGAACAACTCATCCAGGATGAATATATGCACAGATGCTTGTCAGCAGCCTCAGCCACAGGTGGCAGCGGGTTCCCTCTCCATGGGCCCCATGTCTGTCACTGGGAAGGAGCCAAGCAGAGGGGCAGGGGCCATGCACCCTTGGTACCACACATCCAGGGCAAGCTCATGCCTTGCTGCCAGGCTCTGCCAAAAGGAAGCTCCCAAAAAAATCCATCTGGCTGCTTTTTCTCTCAGGAGAAAACATGAGGAACACTAAAAATCTCCAAGAAGCCGTTCAAATAAATATTAGTAACTTCCTCAGGCCTTGTTAAACAAAAACACATGAAAGCTACATTTCCTACACTAACAAAAGACGTATTTGCATTCTCTCTGTCTAGTGTATTTTTAAAGGTTTTATCCTCAAACTATTAACTCTCAAGACTCATTCTAGTGCCGTGAGAGAAAGGGAAAAAGTCAACAGCTGTTTTACCACAGGCCAGATGCAGGTATCCCTCTTGCACAGAGTATTATTCCCCTCGCACAGCGTATCTCCCTTGCACAGCCTATTGCACAGCATACTCCCCCTGCACAGCATATTCCCCATGCACAGCACATCACGCAGCTCTACACAGCACAGAGCAGCTACCCAGGGCCTCCAGGAGGTGGCTGTACAGCCTAATGGTTATTGCGACACAGGCAGCCCCTGCTTGTAGATATGTGCTAACTGCCTAAAACAAACTAAAGAAGACACATTTCCTCTGATTTGTTTGCTTTGCTTTGCTTTGTCCCAAAAGCTGCTCTGGCAGATGCTAGCCTAGAGACTGCTAGAGTCAGTGTGTCCCACCACCCGATGCCCCATGTCAGGCACAACGAACTCGCACTGCAGCCTCCTGCTTACAGGGAATATCACTCCAAAAAGATAGGAGCAGGCATTCACATGCAGCTTCCCCTCCTAAGGATGTTCCTCTTCTTCCACATTGTCCTGCCCAGGTGTCAGAAGAGCTTGCTTGGGCTCTTTTTTCCCCTTGTCATCCGGATAATTGTACACAAGCTGCATGGTTCATTCTCTAGTTCTGTTTCCCCTTAGAAAACAATGGGCTTCCCTCAGCAACAAACAGCACCATTTTTTGTCAAGTTTAACTTTTCAGCTTCCTTTCTGAAAGCACATTAGACTCTGAAATGTGACACATCAGCCCTCAGTGCTGTGAGCCCCAGCACCTTGCAGCCCTCAATGACAGCAGCAGCACTGCTGGGGCACTGCAGGCTCATCCCAGTTCAGCTTCCTAAAAATCAGCACAGTGCTGAGGTCAGCAGTGCTGTGCTTGCAGACTCGGGGCATTCCTCTTGTATTAATCTTGTTTTTCACTAATTTACATGGACACAAAACCAAACCAGACGATTCGGAACCCTGCCACCAAGTCTTGAGCAAAAATAATGCCAACAGTGTCTAGTTAATGTTCTTTGCGGTCACACACAAGAGGACACAGGTAGTTCTCACACTCACGGTCCTGCAGCTCCTTGTTGATGTCAGTGCTGCAGAGAACATGTGCTTTGAGCAACACTTGCTCTTCTGAGGTCAGCAACGCATCCACACAAAGTCATTAGCAGAAACCAGAGTGACTTTCCCCAGTATTTTTCTTCCAGAGCTCACACTGTCACATCCAGTACGCTCTGACTGATCTTTTCACCTCTGGTTGCAAAGCAAGGACACATGGACCAGCAGGCACACAAGGAGGTCTTCTCTGTACAGCACTGTGCTGCACTGCATCTCATCCAGCTGCAAAGTCACGGTGTGATGCAGCATCTTCCCTGCAGCCATGGGACAAATCACTCAACAGAGTGCAAACTCTGGAGCCAGCTGTCCAGTCTGGCTGTGTTGGTACCCAAAAATACCGAAATATCAGAGATGATGAAGCAACTGATCAGAAACTGCCTGGCCAGCCTCTGCGGGGAGAGAGACGGAGGGGCACCCAGAAAAACTCCTTTGATGAGGATGAGTGATGTGTTTTATTTGGCACCTCAAAACTAAGGCCCACCAAAACAAGGACCGAGTCTCAGATTTCCAGCTCTGGCATTCTGACATTCTTATTATTAAAAAAACAACTGTAACGATTACTAAAAATAGTAAAGCTCTGTGCATACAAAAACCCCACCTGCTCTAAGAGTTTATATATCCAATTGCTTTCCACTGAAATGAAACATATTGAGCATTAGAAAAAAATGATCCTGCAGGCAAGTATAACCTGATTCCTACACGTGTCCTTACTGTTTAAGGCTCTTTTTTCACTCTTCCCACCTAAAACCTCATAGGAACTACCCTCTCTGAGAAGGCACCAGCCTGCCCTGCAAAACGCAAGGGAGAAATGTAACCAAAAGGAAAAAAAAGGCCAAGTCCAGACGCGCTTTTCACATGCCCTGGGATCAGTGGTGTGTGACTGCAGTTTATGTAGGAAGAGCAGCATCGGATCCAGGTCTGGAAGCACTTTCTGAGTTCAGGGGTCTGAGGAGGCAGCGGCCAGGAAGGCCTTGTGTGTCTGCCCTCTGTATGTGCTACCGAGCAGGAGGAAAAGCTCCCAAACTTCCATGAGGGGGAAGGGGAGGGGAAGAATGGAACACGCGCAATTTACTTTTAAATGGATGAATAAGGCCTCATTGTTATGAATCCCAGTTTACTTTTCCTGGTCAGGCACTTGAAATTTTATTTATGCTTAATAGACTGCATTTGGCATGTGTAAAGATGACAGAGGCGTGAATTATGAACGACCTTCCACCCCTGCAGGAAGTTGTAATAATTGAAATAATAGCTAAAATGCGCTCCCTGCGAGCGGGGCCCGGGGCTGCGTGCTTTGAAGCGCCCCGCGGGGCACAGGCCGTGTCGGCAGGGCCCGGCCTTCCCCAAGGCCACAGACACTGAGAGGGGAAAAAGAGGCATTTCTGCCCCTGTCTGTGAGCTGCCGTGCTTATGTGTCACTGGGAAGTGGGAGGATGAGCGGAGAACTGGCTCTGAAATCGATGGAGGAAAGCTGAGGAGAAAGGTCCAAATGGCGAAAAGTCAACTCTCGGTCTGTGGTGAAGAACTGCTGAGGCTGGAGGGCTGTATTGGGAAAACGGAGCCCTGTTTCAGGATGTCCTCCTGAAATGGCACATGGAGTGCCCTTGTCTGTCAGGACACCCTGCTCTGCATCCCCTCCCAGTGATGCTCATGCCTTCCTCCATGGCAGGTTTCTGCTGCATGTTAGCCCAGGGTCTGGGTTAGGGACTGCCACATCCAGACAAGCTCCTGCAGACACTGGCACGATCCCACTTGCTCCACTGACGGCCGCCTGCACCCGGGCCCACACGGCTCTGCAGAGAGGGCACGGCCCTCCAACATCCCACAGCCACTCCTGAACACCACTCAGCGAGCAGCCACCCCACTGTCTCTACGAGCATCTACAAACTTCCGAAACCCACCGTGCAAGTGGGACTTGACAGCTCTCATCACCAAACGGTGCTCCTGCTTGCAGACAGCGTGCCCTTCTGCTTTTATTAATCATCAATGAAGAGCTTATCGCCTTGCAGAGAGGCGACAATTAGCTGCCAGTTTGGTGCTGAGCAGTTCCTTGCAGGTCACGTCAGGACAGGCCGAAGCTCGAACAGGATGCTGGCAGCACTAGGCTGCAACAACACAGGCGCTGGGCAGGAGGCTCAGCACAGCATCACCTCTAATTGCCACAAATGGAAAACTGCAGCTGATGAGCTCCTGGTTCCACCAGCCCCATGCTAGCACGACCTCGCTCCACTGGAAACAGGTTTTCAGTGGGAGCTGGATTAAGCTTTATTTGCTTAATAAACTAATAACTCGTAGGAGGAATAATGACAGAATAGGGCCCCGCATGAGCTCAGTGCACACATGCCCTCCTGACCCATAACAGCCAAAACCTTAATTTCACTCTCTGACAACAAAGCCTCAAAACTATTCGTTAAATACACAACTTTTGCAGGTGGCTGTGTGTCTGGGGCTGCTGGAGGAGTCTCCGTGTTTCTCTGCCTCAGAGCTGCACGCCGTGCCGGGGGGGCAGAGGCAGTAAAACCTGAAACATGAGGCTGTGCCTGCAGATTGCAAAAGTTTGTAAAACTTGTAAGATGTGATCGGATCTGGTGCAACCTACAGCAGTAGGTTCACTCACCTCCGATTGTATCACTGACACTGTGCACATCGTTAAGGGTGTTATTCTACTGTTATTTCTCCCACTGCAGGGGCATATACTCAAGTACATGGGAAAAGAGCACGCATAAAAACAAACCAACAAAAAACCTCCTATTTCAGCTCACGCAGCAAACCAAAACCTCAGCAAGCTGACTGTGAGCCACGTGCAGCTTTCCATAGATAGAACAACAGGAATCTTCCAGGAGACCTGGAAGCTCAATGCACTTTTACAGCATTATGTGGCCACATCACTGTCACAGGTCTGCAAGCAATAAACAAGACAGAAACAATTTCACGAGCTCTAATTCAAAGCGCAACCAACAGTTCCCTACACAAACAACAACAAAAATACATAAATCTAAAGAAAGAAAGGAAGAAATAAAGAAAAAGATGACAGCTTAAAGGTGACTGTGATCCCAGCTTAAAAACGTGCTTGGGACTTGTCACAGTCCCTGACACACCATCGCTACAGTTACTGTATTTTCAACCACACTTTCATTAACATGTGTATTTAAAAACAATGCTTCTGCTGGGATGACAGCACTGCCAGAAAGTCTACCAGGGCTAATCGTTCTGAAATCACTAAAAAGTGGAACTAATAGATATTTAATGATAGATAACAGAGGGGGCTTGTCCAAGTTAGCAGAAACTGCTCTTGACTCCCGACTTTGAACTAAAAAAACACATTCCAAGCAAATAATGGTGACAAGACTTTGCAGCTCTGCACACACTGCGGCCTCTTTGGGGAAAAGGAAAAAATGAGAGTGTGCTGTTTGTGGAATTTTATTATTCATATACATCTTGAATTACACGCGATCAGGTTAGATTGGGTACGACAGGAGATAATAGGAAGACAGCAAAGAGAAATCCTAGACCAACTTTGTTTGAAATTTAAAAAAAAAATAAAAATGCAGCTTTTAAACCCTCCTCCAGCTCCAATCAAATGAAATACGAGTTGCATCCCGCGTGCATGTTTTGACTGCATCCCACCATTATCGAGCTGTTCATCTCAGCAAAGCCCATTTCTACAGCCCTCTGAAAGAGCCCAGGCCTTTTGTAAAGCTGATCCCAAGTGATGAAACTTAACCTCAAACATGAGTCGGGGGGCGGGGAGGTATGCCTCTGAAAAAAGTCTGCTCGAGAAAACAAGAGAAAAATGTTTTTCTTTCACTCTTTTTGTGAAATGCAGAAGGTGCAGCTTAGCAGAGCGACCAGATTACACATCGGGCTGAGCTGCACCGAAATCCTGCCTCGAGCAGTCTGGGAATCATACCTGCCTGTCACTCAGGCTTGAATTTAGTAGCATAAACTTGCGGCCAACGCGAGGCCGAGTGCTGGCAGGATCTTGTACCTTTTCAGGTACGGCACAATGTTTGCTTGCGAATTTTACAGATGAGTTGAAGCAATTAGAGGAGAACAATTACTGCTGATCGAGTGTCTGTGCCTCAGGAGTGCAGGAGGGCTCCTGCGAAGGGGATGCCGTGCGGGGTGCCGAGGTGCTGCCCCCAGGGATATGGGGACAGGGGGATGTGGGCTGCACCCCATCTCGGCCCACACCCTACACTTCTGGGGCTGCATTGCTTCTGCGACGCTCTGGCTCGAGCTGCAAGCACCGTGCATGCTCTCTGCTTTACCTTGCTGTTCTCCTTTTCTTTTTTTCTGCCTGGGAGCTACAGGAGCAGACTGACACAGCGCAATGCGCTGACTTGCATTTGTCACTCCTTCTACATGGCTGCGTCTGGCCATGTAACGTCCATTTCCCAGTTTGCCTCCCCATTATATTTTATACTACCTCTCGTGAGCTCGTGCCAGAGGAAAGCAGAAGGAGGAGCTGTTAGAAAGGCTTTTTTGGTTTGAGATTCGAGAGCACATTTTTAGCATTAACTTTTTAGGTCCTGGTCATAAAACGCTGGAGTACGTGTACAATTCTGTGGGTGAATGCGCAGCGTTTCCAGAGGGCCAAATGGGCAACAATCTCCTGCTGACGGTGTGCAGCTCACAGCGAGCTACTTGAACGGCGACCCATTTTTAATTTCCAAATCTCAGCAACAATAAGCCATAAAAAATATAGAATTATGAACGGCACGGCACCGTGCAAAATAAATAACAAGCCTCCAGTGAATGAAAGAAATTATTGGCAGCCGTACAGCCACCATTACCAAATCTCAGAAATGTAAACACTAAAAAAGAGAAAGTTACAAGCGCCATAACTCTCATTCCAACAACGTCCCAGCGCCGGTGCGTGGCTGCGGCTCCGGGCAGATGCTGCTGTTCCAGCCCAGCACATACTTCCCATCGCAGAGCACCACTGCCGACGCAAACGCCGTGAGTCGCTCGGACCAATTCACGTGATTCCCTCCCTGCCCTCACCTATTTCTGCCAGCTCTCGTTATGAAACGTCTGAATTTGCTGTTTCAATTAGCCCGGATCGTTTCCTTTTCGTATCACCGCTCCAGAAATGCTCTGCGTTGAGAGAATTTATCGGTTTTTCGCATAAAACAGAATTTCGACTCACAAAACGCATTTTTCATTTACTCATAATCTTTATGGCTCCTTTAGCTAAACCAGCTGCTATATAAAAACAAATGCTATCTCGGCCGGCCGGGTCGTTCTGTGCTATGTGTGCTCCGGGCTGCATTTTCAAAGTTGGAAATTAAAACAATCCTCTGTCACAGCTCCTGCTGAAGTTAATGGGCAGCGGTTCCAATCAGCGATGTGTAGGAGCGAAGCGCACCGCGGAGCAGGCTGCCTCCCATCCATTTCCTTCACGTAAGGAATTTGATTGGAAAGAGTGATTTCTAATGGAAGCTTCGTGCCTGGTTGCGATTCTTCTTTCAATACTGTCAGGGCAATTAAGCCAGCTGAATGTAATCTTTAACATTCACCTGATGCGGTTAATTAAGCGGTGAAAAACGAAACGCCGATTAAAGGCATCGAACGCTGTGTCGCAGGTATCAAACTTTGAACGTGCAACAAGAACACCCCATCAGTTGCTGCTTTGCTATTGTATGTATTTCACTTTCTTAAAGCACGGCTCCCTCAACCTGACTTCACCCACGGAAACGTTTCATAGCGGCGCACGTTATCCGCAGACCAAAGCAAAGCCTCATTGAGGGTACACCTAATAACTCATCAGCGTAATTGAAAACAAAACGCGTCGCTGCGTCCTTCCTCCCCGGCCAGCCTCTCCAACACACAGCAGAAGTAACACTTCAGCCTAACAAAGAGTGGATTTAAGCGCGCCAAACAAAAAGCAGCAGCAAAGCATCGGAGATCCCGGCTCAGCACAGAAGCAGCGTTCGTCCTAGCAAAGTCTTTGGGAAGGCACAATAATATTTGTGCACGTGTGCATTCAAAGGCAGAGCCCCACGCGTGCAGCTCTACGGGTGGGATTATCAGCTCTGCATCTTCACTCTTGCCATTAATTGCACATTGAGGTTTCTGCTTAATGCAACAGTTTCGTACAGCAGTGCAGCTGGAGTGGAACGGGAAGCAGAAAACACCTCTCATCCCAAACCAGCAAATAATGGCTCTGTATTCCTAAGAAAGCACTCTCCATTTTTATCATGTACGGGATTAAAAATAATAATAATAATAAAGAGTATGGATTGAAAAGTTTGGGAAAATAGGAAAATTCATATAATCTGCAGCCCAAAATCAAAATTACTCTATTCTGCATTTCACTTCTGTGCCTCATCTTCTGCCATAACAGCAAACAGGCCAAAATCTGTTGTGAATTGCTGCCTTTTTTTTTCCTGTGACACCTTAAAGCTCCTTAAAATGTAAGTCCAGAAAGTGAATTCCACATACCTGATCACTTATCTGACATGCAACAAGGTTGTGCTGATCGTAGCATCCAGCAAACTTGATGTATTTGAGCCAGTTTCCTACATCTGGTTGGCTGGCGTCTATGCAGAACTTCACATTGCAAAACTCATCCAAGATCTAAAAGGAAGAAGACGAAAGGGTCAACCTTTGTGCCGCTGTCCGGGAGCACCAAGCAAGGCAAAATCAGAGGGTTTCAGCTAAGCCCATGGGTCATAATGCAGGGATGCAGTAAGAAGCATGCTCCTCTGTGAGAATTTATTAGGAACGGTCAAAATGCAGAGATAGTTATAAAAGGACAACAAATGTACTGACAAATGCCTTGACAAATGTCTCCACGTAATCGAGACGTTGTCTAATTATCGCTAAGAAACACTGCTGACTTAAGAGGTGTTTGAATTTCTTGGCATTTATTTCTGCTTAAAATTAAGGTTTTAATTAAACACGAGCTGCCGGGGAACAGAACAGCGATAACGAGAAGAAGTGGCGGTGGTTTCATTGGAGTTTTCTGCTTTGGTTCAGCATGTGTGCTGCCCGCAGCTCCCACTGAGTCCTCTCGGATCTGTGACCCCGACCCAAACTTTGTGGGGGAGGCGGCGTTATTTATCTCACTTTAATACTTGTGCCTCCCAAACAGCACTTAAATCACCCCCCTTCATTGGAGCACAATAAAAGAGCTCCCCGCGCCAAACTCGAAAAAATACATGAAAAACAACATAAACACTCATGCAAAACATGGCAGTGTTCAAGACACGGCAATAAATGGTTCCAATTATGCAGATAATAAACAAATATAAAGAGATTGCTCGTGGACAAGAGGATGTCCCACTCTGATAGTCGGACAAACCGCCGTGCTGTCCATGGGAGCACTGCCAGGCTCGGCCGCAGGCTCACTGGGGCCTGTCCTGCATCCCGCACGGAGCTGCTCCCCCCGCACCGCTTTAAACTCCCGCAAACCGAAACGCAGAGGGAGACGGGGGCCGTTTCCCCAGCGGGAAATGTTCGCGTTCACGTCAAGAGGCAGCGCGCTGCCGGCCTCCGAGCTGAACGGACGGCGGTCCCGCACCGTGTGACGCCGAGCGCACGAGAAGCCACGGACGGTCCCTCGCGGGGCTGCCGCTGTCGCAGCCCGCATTCGCTCAGGGAGCCCCGCGGAAAGCGCTCCGCCCGGTGCGGAGCTGCGCGGCTCCGCAGGCCGCTGCCCGGGTCACGGCCCCCAGCGGGGCCCCGCGGGCGGCGGGATCGGGATCGGGCCCGGCCGTGTGTCCGTCTGTGTCTCTGTGTGTCCGTCTGTATCTCCGCAGCCCTACGCGGGGCTGTTCGCAGCGCGGCCGCTTTCCTCCTCTCCTGCATTCCCCCCCCCTCCCCCCCCATCGCATCCATTTTTCCAAAAAGTGAAAACTGAACCACAGCAAACCAATCCCAAACCAATATAAGAAGAGCCCCCCCCGAGCCCCCCAGCACCTCGCAACCCGTGGGCAAGCCGCATCCCCGCGGAACGTCCGAGCGGCCCCGGACCCCTCTCTCTACTTATTTTATTTTAGGGGGGGAGGTTATATTTGATTTTCCCTTCCCAAGCAAACCCCTCTGTGCTCCCCGAGGAGGGGGGGAGGGGGGGTTCCTCAGAGGGCAACGGGGCCGGGGCAGGGCGGCCCGTCCCGCAGGGCCCGGGGGAGCCGCGCTACCCGCTCTTACCTTGTGTCGCCCGGAGCCTGCGGGGGCAGGGAGGGGGAGGAGGGAAAAAGATCCTTCAGGCGGCGGGGAGCAACATCGCGGCGTCAAACGCGGGCGGAGGCCGCGGCCGTCGGGGTGCGCTCCACCATGGGGCGGGGGTCGGGGGGGC
>JACDJE010000089.1:1679713-1734913 GCA_016647715.1 Pavo muticus | reverse complement strand
CACCCCCCCCAGCGCGCCCCCCCGCACACACACACACACACACACACCCCTATACGCTGTGCCACAAAAGGAGGAAACGCCGCTGGATAAACAAAAGGGCCTCCGGTACCGGCACCAGGCTCCGCCCGAGCGCGGCCGCTAGGTGGGGCGCGCCGCCGGGACACGGCACCGAGCGGGGACGGAGCGGGGACGGAGCGGGGACGGAGCGGAGCAGGCGCTGCGGAGCCCCTCTCTCCGTTTTAGGGTGAAAAGTCACTTTTGGGGAGTTTTCTCTCAGCGCTCCCTGGGGCTCGGCTGTACCCCTCCCCAGGAGGAGGAGGAGGAAGGGGCACACTCGGAGGGGTCACAGCCGCTCCGTGCTCACACACATACGTGTGTTTTCCTTCTTTCCTTTGGAAGACGGCTGTGGCCTTTTCTCCCTCCCGGCGGAGGGCTCGGTAGGCGCTTCCAGAGGCCCAGCTATTTCCATAGGGTCCCTTTGGCGATTGTTTATTTAAAATCAGCCGCTCTATTAGTGGAGGCAGCGAGGAGTTAGTGCTCGGTCTGCTAGCAATTCCCACCGGGCTGTAAGCTGATGCCTCTTTTAAGCCTTTAACTTCATGGTCGTCCCAGAAGTAGAAGTTCTCATAATGGAGACCCTATGGGCATCGTGCATTCCAGCACATCATTAAAGCACAGCAAAGCAGCTCAGCCACAGCCAGATGAAATAACGGCACTGTCCGCCTTTAATGGGCTTCCTGTGGCCCGACACCGCCTAGGACAATGGTGAAAACTCAGACAAGTCGCTGGTGATTTTTCAAAGCGCCGTAAATGTTCGTATTAGGCTTAATATTATCCTTACATTTATAGACCGAGCCGCTTCATAACCGCATTTTTAAGTGGGGTTTAATGTTATATTTCTCAAGGTGACTAAACACAACACCGAGCATCCTGCTGGATGCTTTGCTGAGCGCTTACGGGCCTGGGGAGGGGGTGAAGCACAGCACTGTGTGCAGCAGCCCTGCAGCATCCCCATTGCTGTGGGATGGACCCAGGAGAGCAGTGCTGAAGCAAATCCCACCCGCAGGTAGTGACTTTGAAATAAAATAAAGTATTAAGTGAAAGAAAAAATCAAGTCGAGCGGAGCCAGCAGCAGTGCTGTGTGTTTGGGGTGAGGAGCCGGGCCCGGCCTGGCCCTCCATGCCCCAACCCCTGCCCTCCCGCCAGGCCAGAGGCAGTTTTCGAGCAAAGGAGAGGGAGAGGAGGAGGAAATTAAAGGTAAAAAAAATGTAAATAAAAAATTTCCCTTGGTCTGGAAATGGGCCCAACTGAAAGCATGTTAATCTCCACCTCAGTAATTTGGTTCTTCTGGAGAAGACAGAAGCCCTGCTGCTGTGCCCTGCACTTCATAAATCACGTCTTTATGTGGACAAGGTCAGGGCACCTAACAGCTCAGACATGGGCCTTTGCAGTGGCTCGGAGGGCTCCGGCATGTTTATTCTCTCGCATAGATCTCCGAGGAGCAGTCCAGCACGCTTCTAATTACTTTTGATTATTTTCGTTTGCTCGGGTCAGGCTGGCTTTGCCGGCGCTGCTGCAGGGTGGGTTTCCTCCCCCTGGCTGATGGTGGGACATGGGGAGGGCAGTTCTGACACCCCCTTCCCGCCGTCCCCAGGAATGGTGCGCTATGGTGGGGGGACACGTGGGGGCATCCAGCTGGGATTCCCTTCCCTATGCTGGGCAGTTGGGAATGCATAGCCCCACACGCACCTCAAAAATACCAATTGCTTTTGGGAAAAAAAAACAAAAACCAACACATCCCTGCAAAAAGAAGAGAAGAGAGAGTGGTGGGTAGCAAAAATTTGCAGGATTCCTGCTGCCGCAATGGGGCTGTGTTCAGGAAGGGCAGCACATTGCCACAGCCCCCAGCCATGCCCTGCAGCACTGTGTCTGAGCCCCCCGTCCTCCTGCTGCACCCAACGTGGCATTTTATAGCTGGGATAAATATATATATTTAAGTATATATCAATGCCAGCACGCACAGCACCCTGTGGGCAGGCAGTGTGGGCTCCAGGTGTGTGTGGAGCTGTCGCCATACCCCCATCCCATCATGCTGGGTTCCCCCCACAGGTACCAGTGCAGTCACAGCTGATGGATGAGGGGAAATTTCCTGAACAGGGGCTGGCGGATGTGAAGGGGTTTTTTTGCATGCTCTGAGGCACGCTGGTGGTGTTTGAGCCTGGATCCTTTTGGGCCTTGGTTGTTACCAAGAGAAAAAGGGAGATTCACCTACTCTGTCAATAAGATGTAAAATGGGTCAGTGACTGGGACGTGGCTGCTGAGCAGAGGAATGGGTGAATTTGCTCCTGCCTTGGGGAGGAAGGCTGAGAAGCCTTGTGGAACTTGCAGTAATCCCTCAGCCATGAGATGTTACAAAACCTTTCTGCAAACAACCCATGTCCCTGGCAGCCAAAAGTGAGATGCTGGGGGGTGCACTGCTGCTTGCCCATCTCCCACTGCAAGCACACTCCTGGGGCAACAGAGAGGGAATTCCAGTGGGAAAAAGCTTCCAGTTTTTCTCCTCTGAGTCTTCCCACTGCTTCCCCTGCCAATGAATGTGCTGTGGCATGGGGTGCTGAGGACTATTGCGGTTTTCAGTTGCAGTGTTCATTGCTTCAGTTACAAAAGACCCTAGAATCCTCCAAACCCAGACCTAGTAGACACAGAGCAATTGAATGCGTGGCTGCTTAATGTGAGGGATGGCCTCCCGTCCACCCAGGAGCTGTGGGTTTTATGGCCCCTTGCCTTTCTCCTATTTTGAAAGGAAGCTAAAATTCTGGAAGATAAGAATTCAACTGGAATCCATCAACACTTCACTTCCTCCACATTTTTAATTTTCAGACCTTTCCATCTGCCACACAGTCCCAGGGCTCAGCACTGGATGGGAAGGGTGCATGCAGCAGGTGTGGGTCCCTACACTATCCCAGAGCCAAGGGATGGAGACTGGGAAAGAAACCGACAGAGCAAGGGAAACACCAGGCTGAAGGGGATCGAAAGGGTTAATAAGCAGAACTTTATACTACAAAGATTAATGTGATGCATAGCAGGTAATTCTACTTTGGTAATCAATTTTAGGAATGAGTGGCTATTTTCAAAGCATTCCTATTGTAGCCAAGGTTTTAACTAGGCGTACAAGAGTGGACATAAACACCTGTGGACTTTATAAGAGTACGAAGCAATTTATCACCCAATAAAATTCAAACACTCATTTTAAAATTTTCAGGTTTGCATTTGCTGTTTTAAATGTGCATGTGTGGATGCTTCTAGCACTGCTCACAAGCAGCAGGATGCACACTGCACACACAGAAACACACGTGCGTGCAGACAGCATATCCAGCTCCTGAGTGGGGCACAAAAACCTGCTACAGGAGGTGTCAATAGTTTCATCCCACCTACATTTTGCATTAAACCCATTGTGACAATCGACTGGAGTTGTCTAAAACCTGCACTAAAGGGGCATTAAGTCAGCTGGCATTGGAAATTACTGGAATTCGATTTTCAGATAAACCACAAAACTTGATGAACTACCATCGTTCTGGCTGAATTAACTCATCTTCCCTGGGAGCAGCGCAATGTGGAGGACAGAGGCAGATTGTCCCTTCCCAGCAGGGCTCTAGCAGCTGGTTCACCCCCTCTTATGGCACAAGGAGAGGAGCCCCACAAGGGACCAGCACTGCTGAGGCATTAGATATCATTTGTATGAGGACAGGAGATGGAGAACGCTTTATTACAAGCTCGTTACGAAACTATAAATAGGCTGAAATCCCAGCAACAATTCAAGTCATGCTCGTAGATAAGTCCAAGGGCTGGAATTCAGGAATGTGAAGTCATTTGGCCAACGGACGTGCTTGCAAGGTCCTTATCCTCCGCAGGCAGACTCCCTAGCACTGAGACACAGAGCACTTGGAGCACAGGTGCCATTTCTACAGCCCAGCTTCCCCATCTACGTGCAGGCACCTGCCCCAAAGTGGAAAGCAGGTCCTGAGCAAACGCGTGACCGGTAAATGCTTAACCAGCCATGGACATGCATGGCAGCTGGGCTCGGTGCACAGTGAAGTGCTGCTCCACATAAATTAGTCACACATGGGTAAAGGAGCAGGGTTGGTTCTGAAAACTCTTGCTCCAAGAGCAACCTGGTTTGCACAAAAGAGCTTGGCTGAAGCTGCAGAGAGGGACAAGGAACGGCAAAAAGACCATCACGTCTTCCAGCACCTACAATGTCTTCCAGGACTCACCATGTCCACCAAAACCCATCACATCCACCAAAATACACAGTGTCCACCAAAGCTCATATTGCCCACCAAAAGCCACCGTGTCTACCAAAACCCACAATGTCCAACAAAGCCCACCATGTCTACTAAAAGCCACCATGTCTACCAAAACCCACAATGTCCAACAAAGCCCACCATGTCTACCAAAACCCACAATGTCCAACAAAGCCCACCATGTCTACTAAAAGCCACCATGTCTACCAAAACCCACAGTGTCCAACAAAGCCCACCATGTCTACCAAAACCCACCGCCTCTACCAAAATCCAGCCTGTCCACCAAAACCCACCATGTCTACCAAAACTCATCACATCCACTAAAATCCACCATGACCACCAACCCAGATGAACACTTGGGAGTATTAATTCTCTTCCCATCAAGAAGGAGTGAGAGGAAGACAGTATTTCACTGGGAATCTTGCAAAGGTTCTGTGAAGGCATGCTGCAACTTCCCTTTGCCTGCTTTAGGAACAGGGTAATGAACAACAAGCATATTTTGCTCACCAGAAAACTCTGTTGGGGAATGTATTCGATACAGGTGTCAGAGTAAACCTGTTCTGCTAACCAAAAAAATGTGTCTTGATCACAATGGGTTATTAATGAAATGGCTATGAACATCAGCATATACTTGTGGCAGATTTCTTTCATAAATGAGTTGAACATTTTCCAATTTCAAGAAAGTGCTGCTACCTATAAACTGGGAAATTAAGGGCTTTTCCCCCTAAGACTTAAATCCCTCAGGGCACTTATGTTCTGGCATGCATCCCTTATTTGTTGAAGAAATTTCAAACTTGGTAATTTAGCACCATACTGATAAAACAAAGGAGAAAAAAAAAAAAGAAGTTAGGCATGTGTGCATGTGAAGGAGGAGGGAGGTGAGTGGTATAGCTGCAGGCGTTTTTTTCCCGTGGCTTTTTTTATACACAAGTCATGCTGAAGATTTTGTATGAGATTCATAGAGAAAACATTCCCAAGATAAAATATATAAGATGCATATCAATCCATAAACTGAGTTTTGCAGATGCAAAATGACCTGCAGAATTTAAATGAGGACGGAGACTGCTTTATCACCATTTCTCCATATAACTTATTTAAGCCTAAGATGTTGGGCTAAATTTGCCACCAGCAGAATTATGAGTATCAGCATTATTAGTATTACAGCAGCACCTAGAGGCCCTGGTTGAAACTGAGACCCTTTGTGCACTGAAAAATGATAAGCAGGGGTCTCTGCCCTGCTCAGCTTGCAGTTGGCATGGGCAGCGCCAAAGGCGTGCTGGATGGGAAGGTTGGCATTTTGGTTGGATGGATGGAATAGGGAGACTGGCTCATGGAGAAAATCAGTGACAGGCCAGGAATGCAATATTTCCCCATCACTTTCCTTCACTGCTTTTTATTTCTTTCTTTTGACTCTAATGAGCAGAAAGTGGGAGTTGCAAGTGCTCATTAGCACTTTGGAATTAGTACTCATTTAACTCTCTAAGTTAATTCATGAATTTTGTCTCAAACGGAGAACAAAAGTTTTAGGTTGAGGTTGTTGAGGACAGAATATATTTCTACAGAAAGGAACAACCAGACTGGATTGGGTGATTTATACCATGCAGGAGTTTCACTCCAAAATACCATTGCCCAGAAATCTATTCAGCAAAGATAACGCAGCACAGGAAAATGAATATCTATGAGCAGAGATGGGAAGTAATGTTATAGCAGTTTAAGATTAGGTTTGCTCGTATCTGAAGCCTTTTACGTCTCTATTCTGTTTGCTCTTACCCCGAGTTTAACAGGTGAAACGTGGTGACAAAGAACACTGTGAGAATCTTGATTGTGGCAGCTGCTGACTCTGCTGATAGCAGCACATCGAGTGCCTCATTTCCCCATTAACACTTACTGATGGGAAAGAGGCAGGAAAGTCAATGACAGAAACCTCCAAGCTCCAGTCAACCTGTGCTGTGTTTGATATGGTGCTGCTCCTCCGGTGTAAAGGGTAAGAGAAGAATAACACATAAAGGAGTTATGTATAAATGGGCATAGCAGACGTCATTGTCCTGGTGCCCACCAGCAGCTCAAAGGGTTCGGTGGCCATGGGCGATGCTGTCCCTCTGCAACTCCTGCCAGTAGCCAAATGGCCACTGGACACATCTGAGGTGCAGCAATTGTGGTTTGTGTGAGCTAGATCAAGAAAAGAAGGTAGAGTTTTAAATGAAAGGTGTACTGTACATTTGTAGAAGAATTTGTAGTGTTTGGTCTCCAGCTTTGGATGGCTGGAGAGTATTCCGCAAGCCAAAAATCTGTTCTTCGGTTTTGGTCTGTTGATTAAATATACTTGTTACCAAGAACTTCAAGCAGGAAAAAAATTTAAGAGAGACTTCGCTGAGATGTTATCAGCTTCAGCTGCAGCACAGAATAGCTAAAATGTAATAGCTCTTCAGATCTCAAGGTATTTCTACTGACTGCTGTATAATCAGCATGTTAAATCTGGGCATCTCTTCAGGCGTAGTTATTTGTATGATATATACAGATCAATACCTATTGATTTTATAATTTTGATGCATCTCTATGCAATGATTCAGTTTCAGATTATTTTATTTATCAAGCTCTTCTCTATGTCTTTCCTTCCAAGCCGTCCAGTGCTTCCAGGCCAGTTCGAGCAGGTCCCACTGCCACCATCCCCTTAGTCCCCTGCATGCACTTTTAGTCACATCCTAGAACTTTGTATGCAGCTCCATGTTTGTTAGTACTTGAGGATAAAGTTCTTAAACTTGCTTCACAGATACACTGGAACAGATTGCCCAGAGAGGTGGCGGTACCCCATCCCTGGAGACACCCATGGTCAGGCTGGACTGGGCTCTGAGCTCCTCATGGAGCTGTGGGTGTCCCTGTTCACTGCAGGGGAATTGGACTAGATGACCTTTAAAGGTTTCTTCCAACTCAAATGATTCTGCTTTATCGATTCTATGCCACCACCCTACTGCTGTCCTTGGAGCCACCCATAGCTCTCCAAGGAGTCTTCCCCACCCCATGCATCCCAGTGTTTCTCACCCAGTGGCCGTGCCTTCAAAATTCCCTATGCTGGCTCATGAGGATATGGAGTGGACATACTTTCCCACTGAATATAAAAATGTCTTTATAAGGAGCTTTTGGCATCCATGCTGGCACCTGAAGACCATCCTCGCTGCAGTAAGCAGCAGCGGAAGCAGGGTAGCTGGCATGGAACGCCTGGTGATGACTGATTAACAGCGACCAGTTTGACATATTGGAGGAAACCAATGTCATTGCTACTGCTGGCAAGCACGCCAGGGAAATCCTGTAAAAGTCACTGCATTGCATATATTCAAATGATCATAGAATCATAGAATCATTAAGGTTGGAAAGACCGATAAGATCATCTAGTCCAACTATTAGTGAGACCATTAGTGGTGCCACTGTGCCCAGTACTGAGCTCACATCAGAATAAATTGTGCCTGGATGCTCTAGAGATGCCCCAGCTACTTCAAACCATGATGTAGCAGTTCACTTTTGCCTAAAACTCCAGTGAAATGTGGCCAACGTTGTCCAACCAATGCAGGGCTAGGATGTGGGGAGAAGCGGTTAAACATAGGTACTTACATGCATGTGATGAATGAACTTCAGGCAAACAGGAAAGCTTTTTATGTTCAAAATATCTGACAAAAAGAACTGAGCTCTCTTCTAATGTAACAATTTGGAACTGTTTAGCAGGAGGTGCCAAAGGGAGTTGGGATGGACTGTGCCCATGAAAGTGAAGTTATGAGGGTGAGCACCTCCTAGGAGGAAAACAAAAAGGGTCCCTGAACACTGAACAGCAACTTCAGCAAGATGGCAAGTGGGAGCTAATTACAAAGTAAGGCCGATCACCATGCAAAAGTAAATGACTTCATGAATAGCTTGAGATATCATGTTAAAAGCACCTTTAGGAATAGAAAGATGCTGTGCTAAAAACGAGAGATCTAAAGAGCTGTTATTACACATCCATTACATTTTCTGAGCTGTCTCATTCACTTTTTGAAGTTGTGTATATGTGATACAGCAAGGCAAAACATTTTATGTACCGTAAGAAATTGGACACAATGTTTAATGTTCAGAAGATAAAGTTAACAAAACCACATATCGGTGACTTTTTTATTTCTCTATTTTATGGCCTTTCAGGAACTTAAAGTAAAAAGAAACAAGAAGGAAGGATAAGCAACCATGCACACTGCTTACTTTTTTCTACAGGCTGACCTGAACCCAAGGTAGAAATCATAGTAAAAAGTCTTTTTTAATGTCTAAATAGAGGATGTTCTCTTTGTTCCTTCTAAGTACCCTCAGTCTCATCATTACAGACTTCTCAGTGACACTGGCAGCAGTGACTCTCCACGCTCTTCTGCTCTACGGGATGCCAAAATGCTCATGATAGGGCTGTGATGGCACATGGATGCAATACTGCACACGCACACGAAATCCATTTTCTATGCTGAATGCCCATTTCAAAGTCAAACAGGAGCAATGCCTTGATACTAGCCAGAGTCCAGGTTGAGAACAGAAAAAGGCAATGTATGAAGAGCTGTCCATTTCCCTTGGAAGGAGAAAGCAATAAAAAAAGAGTGAACATGATGGGAGAGAGACACAGCATTCTAGAACAGGGTATAGATCATTAACGTATTGGCCTAATGAACAAAAAGTTGGTGTTTGAGTGGCATAACCTACACTGCAGCTAGCATCTCGCCAAATTCTACATTAGAGAAAAATGAGCTTAAACTGTCAAATAGGTACTGTGTCTTTTGCAGCTGTACATGTATGCTACAGGCAAACAGAGTGTCTGGCAGGAAGTAAAGGATTATTTCTGCTGATTTCAGGAGGAAGATGCAAGAGAAAAGGCAAGAATATAAGTAGTGTTTTGTAAAATCTATTTCACAAAATCTCTCAAATGGATAGTCATCAAACCACAAAATCTGAGTGTGTGCTGTAGTCAGAAGGACTACATTGAAATGTCTTTTGAACCTCTCTCAGTGTGCTTTCATTGTGTTCGTTGCTACTTTCAATTGACAAAGTTTTTCCTTTGATACATAAGTTTCAATGGGATGACCTCTGTTACAGCCATGCAGGTTTCACAGCTGTAACTCTGCGATAAGTCTAAGCAAATCTGAAGGAGTTATAGCTGACAGTGCATATACCTGCAGCCCAAGTTCACGTGGCCAAGTTCATTTCTGGTACAGCCTCCCTGAACATTTCTGTGCTCTTTTACATGGAAAGAATTTGTGCTTGGATGAACTCGTTCCTGGCATGAATTTCAATG
The DNA here is from genome assembly GCA_016647715.1 of Pavo muticus. Taxonomy (NCBI): domain Eukaryota; kingdom Metazoa; phylum Chordata; class Aves; order Galliformes; family Phasianidae; genus Pavo; species Pavo muticus. The sequence goes on along the minus strand of JACDJE010000089.1, from coordinate 1,725,316 downwards.
GCAATAGAAATCAGGTTCATCTACCTAGAGTGACAGCCATCCACCAAAATTACACATGAAGGTAAAAGGACAGCCCTGGGGGTAGCCTGGTGGAGTTCTGGTGAGGATAAATCCGTGGCATCTTCTTAGCTAATATTATGACCTGCTGAATTACAGTGAAGTGTGTGACATGCTGGGTGGTGCTGTAAGCAGCTCCCCAAGACCCAGCTCCCCTCCTCTGTGTGCGAAGCAAAGGGTGTGATTGCAAAAGCAGCAACAGACAGAAGAAAGCACACCTCTTCAGAAGCTAATTCATGACCCTTAGTAATCTTTCACTCGTTTCATTGAAATAATTTTCCAAACACTTTACAAAATTAAACTCTCATGGAGCTCACATCCTTCATGCCTGAGAAGGCAAACGGCTCCGGGACGGAATGGGCAGCCATTGCGGGAAGTGGGAGCAGTGCTTCCAGCTGGGATGCTGGCTGCTGGGGCATCACTATTCAGGTGGACATGGTGTTCACTTCCCAGCCTTCCAGAAGAGATCTTTAATGATCACCAGCCCTTGGAAATGTACCCAGATTGGAAAGAAAACCTCTGTACATGAACTGTTACACAGGTTCGACCCCGACGTGGGTGTGTGTCACCCCCTGAATCAGGAAGGATGCCTCCAGTAACAGCAAATTATCCCAGCCAAAGCCTGCTTTGGCCCTGCTTGGAAGACCTTCCAGGGCTGTAGCACAAGGTGGTATGGCTGGAGACCAACGCAAGGCATTATTTTATTTTGTTTTGGTTAGCAGAGTTGATATTTGGTCAAAGGCTTCTAGCTGTGAAATGATGAGGAGCTGCCAATTTCTAAGCTAAATGTTGTACATTCATATCCTGCTACCACTAACTCCATTATGATTAGTCGGGAGTGAACTTAGAAGGTTTAGAAATAAGGTTTGGATAAACATCCCGAAATTTTGGATGCTTATCTGAGCCTGACCCAAACCCCCTGAGTATGCGGAATTGAGCTGGAAATCTGGCAAGAATGTTAATTTCCACACTTTTCATTTCTCTCTTGAAGGCCATATTTGCAGTTTAAGAAATTTTCTTTAATTGGAATTAGCATAATACATTATTTCCCTGTGGTGAGAGCAGCTTTTCTGTAGATACTCTGACTGTTTGGACTTTGTCCAAAGAAGTACAAAAAAGGGATGAAAGTAAACACAAAAAATCTAAAGTAAGTGAATGAAACTCTTTAAGCCCCCAAAACTGGTAGATTCTATTTAAGCCTTCCCCCCAGATGAACAGCTTTGTCCAAGCTTAACATGATGCCCATACAAGTGACAGCTGTGCCCCTTTTATGGCCATTTGATAATAATCATTTGGGCAGCACATCGCTGCTTCACAGCACATCTTCTCTGTTTAATTTCATTACTTTAATATTATCAATAAAAATACCATGCTGGGATATGCCATCACATACAGTCGGTCGGTATTTGGCTCTCCAAAACTGAGAAGTTATGAGTGTCGAGTATGGAATTCATTATTTTGTAACTATTAGTTTTATATTTTAGGAAGCCAAACTCCATCCACGTACTAAATTTAGCAATATTTGCTGTGGAGATATTTAAGGAACTAACAGATGAGGGGAATTTAACTCCTGATCTGCACTCAAGAGACCCAACCATCACCCAACAGACCCAGCTCTCCTGCTGGAAACCCAGCCACAAGCCTGCCCTCCCTGCAGAGCCCAGCCCCACGTTCAGAAGGCCTTGCAGATGCCCAAAGTGGGCTTTGTTGGTTTGTTTTTGTTTTTGTGGGTGTTTTTTTTTCACATCAGGCCCTTTGCAGATCGACTCACGATACGAGGTGCATTTGGAACAACACAAACGACCTTCTTGAGCACTTTCCACATTATGGAAAATCAGGACCCAGTGACTCTCCTTCCCTCCTCTGCTCATTTTCTCCAGGAAACTAAATAGCAAACTAAAATAGCAGCCTGTGCATGTGCACCTGGGTATAAGCACAACACGTGTCGAGATTCACACGCATCCGTTAAATTAAATGCTTGATCATACTTAATAACAAACAAATAAAAATGAATCATAATAAATGATTACCCAGTGCTCACACAGAAGAAAAGCAAAACCAAGTGCCACTCCGCAGCCATCACTCAGTACTCCAGAGCAAGCCCTGTCCCCCTGTACTGCAGAATATCACACCTATGACGTGCACTGAAATAGAAACCCACGCTCCCTGCTCCGTCCATGGCAGGAACAGGGCCAGGCTGCCCAAGCGAGGAGAAAATGTCACCCAGCCTGAACACAAAGGCTGAGATGGTATCTTGCTGCTGGCTCGGTGAATCATGCACCAGGAAAAACGTATTTAGCTATTCCTGGGCCTGACAGCAGCACAGAGTCCCTGGGAGAGCGCTGATGCTGTGCACAGTGCAGGAGAGCTGCCAGCCCCTCCTTTCCCAAAACAATGGATTTTGGGGTGACATCGGATCCGGCCCTGGGGGCATTCACAGGGCTGCAGGAGATGGCAGAGCCAAAACCCTGCAGCAGCCAGTGCCCGCAATTAATGAATTAACAGGGCTGATCAAGAGAGGCTGTGTCCAGTGTTCAGCTTGTACAAGGAAGGGATGTGGTCAGGGAAGATCCCAAAGACCACCCCTGGGATGGGGCCCTATGTTCTGCATTTTCAGAAATATGCAATATAAACCCCAAGTTTCTGAAATTTGATACATTTTCATTCAGAAATATTTTTACTCTAAACTTTAGACTGCCAGCAATGGTGAGAATAAACCACCAAGGGTGTGTCTGGTCAACCCGTGGGAGCAGAGGAGGCACCTCCAGCACATAGGAGATGTCAAAGCTTGACCAAAGGCGGCAGCCAAAGAGATCCACTGCAGAATCACCAGAAGTGCTCAAAATACAGAGCAGGGGTATGAAATATTTCCATCGAGAAATCCAGGCCCCGCTGAGGGCAATAGTGAAACACTGATTGTCTTTAGAGAGAAGGGGAACAATTCAAGTGTTTGCTCAGCAGGCAGAGAGGGAACATTACCCGGCATACAGCCCATACAGCCAGTGATAAACATGTTATAAAAGAGGCATTTGCACAGAGCTGTTGCTTACAATGGGCAGTGCCACCAAAAACCATGTTGTTGTTGCTGTGTGCCACAGGAGGCCGGTGTCTCTCCTGTCCCACCAGCCTGGGCTGCACTTCCTCCTCCCGTGTTACCAAGGCTTTATAGTGGAGCTCATCAGCTGGTGTTAGCCAGTGTCACCCTGCTTAACAGCGCCATAAAACAAACAGCCCGGGAGGCTTTGTCACTGCAGCCATGTACTTTATAAGGCACAAGTCTGAATAAATATCTAACTGCTCACACCCTTTCCAAAGGAACAAGAACAGGCTGAACTGAAAGTGCTGATTTGTATCTAAAGTGGAGCTAACTCTGCAGCAGGAGCCTGCTAGAAGGAGCTACGGCATCGTTGTTGTGTGCTTTGGAGAGGCAGCAGGAAAGCAAGACAGGAAATCTCAAATGTGAGCTGGAAACAGAGGACATGCACAGTCTATCCCATCCCATCCCATCCCATCCCATCCCATCCTATCCTATCCTATCCTATCCTTTCCTGTCCTGTCCTGTCCTGTCCTATCCTATCCTACCTTTCATTGTCTAAAGGGAGGCTATAAGAAGGAAGGGGACAGACTATTTAGCACGGTCTGTTGTGATAGGACAAGGGGAAGTGGTTTCAAACTAAAAGAGGGGAGATTTAGACTGGATAGAGGGAAAAAGTTTTTTGCATAAGTATGGTGAAGTGCTGGCATGGGTTGCCCAGAGGTGGTGGTGCCCCATCCCTGGAGACACTCAAGGTCAGGCTGGATGGGATTCTGAGCACCTGATGAAGCTGTGGGTGACCCTGTTGACTGCAGAGGAGTTGGGCCAGATGGCCTTTAGGGACTCTTTCCAACTTAAACGGTTCTATGATCGTATGATCTGTGACCAAAGTAATACTGAAAGTCAATGCTTCCTGTAGAGATGTGGCAAAAGGAGGGAGCTGTCCCCCACAGACATCCCTCTACCGCCCTGAAAGGAAGAGAATCCCCATGGGGTACCACACTCACTGCATACACAAAATCAGCTGATATGACACCCTGAATTCATCCACTGTGATAACAATTTATGCGCACAGACCACGTCAACAGACCAGAAAGGGTTTAAGATCCTGTCTGCCTGATTTCTCCTGCCTAGGCTGGGAAAGCAGAGAGGAGAACCCACAGGCTTAGAGGACGTAGCTTCTATTCTTCCCATCGAAATGCTAACAATAAAGGAAATTTCAGTAGTGAGTTATTACAGTGGGATTCACTCTGATGTACTCTAAACGATGTGTTAAATGATGATTTCCAACACAGCTTAGCGCAGAAAGTTTTTCTGGAGTGACATTTGTTGTGGCACCAGTGGCCACTATGAAGATGAATTCGTGTGTGCTCTCGGAGCACCTGCCTGCAGAGGTGTTGCAGATGAGTTCTGCACTAGAAAATGACAATGCAAGGTTTGCAAGCAGCCTCAGACTGAGTCTACGATACGAGAAGGCTGTCTACAGCAATTTCCTCACTGCTTTCATTACACATATGCAGCCAAGCTGCCAGCTGTAATTAAAAATTACATGGTGATTTCTTCAACAAATGGCTGTCCTTCAGCAAAACACTTCACACATTGCTCACACAGCAACTGTGGTTGCTCACAACTTGTTTAACTTTCAGCTGCACAGGTTTTGCAGAACTGCTTCCCTTTGCTATGTGATTGTGAGCAATGACATTTATAAATGAACATAATGCTTGAAATTTTGTTCGGACCTACTTAAGCATCTACACAAAGCTTTGATCCTCAGAGATTAGCAGAGCACTGATATACAGATAACCCACACGGAGGCTAAGGAGCAGCAGATTTGCCCACTATTCACAGCTCCCCCCTGCTGCCATACAGACATCAGCCCCACTTGGCTGCCTCCCCTGCTATGGATGGCTTCCCGAGCCTACCCATGTGGGTTTGGCCTCTTGTGTTTCAAATCTTCCCTGGTCATGTGTGATCTGCTTTGGAGAGTGGGAAGGGAGTGTTTGGCTTCTTCAGCCTTCTCTGACCCTCTCGAGATGCCAACACAGGCATCTGCCAGCCCCTTTCTTTGCTTTCAGATGTTTTTTCTTTCTCTTTACTGATTTTCCATCGTCTGGCATTTACAATATACCCATAGAGGTAGAAAGGCACATATTTACCTCTCTTTCCTATCTAAGCTACTTTAAATCAAAGGCTCAGTGCTGTTTCCAGTTGGAAAATCTCTTTGCACAAGCCATTTACAAGGCCTTTATAAGCCAACATATGCCAAGGCCTCTCCAATTTCCAGTTTACAGCAGTTGAACCTAATGGGCACCAAGAAGGAAGGAGCCAGCCTTGAGCCTGTGTGGGTGGACAGAAGGATAGTCCAGAGGCAGTGCATCAACCGGCAAAAGGGACTGAAATCTCAGCTGTGTGCTGCCACATCAGAAGTCTTCTTGCATGGACATGCTAAGAGCTTGGCTCCTGCCAGCTTGGGTTTGGAGCTACTTTTCTTCAAATCATTTGGATCAGATTGATGGCAAAGTGAACAAGTATACTCATTAAGTCCTAAATATGTCTGAAAAGATATATATATAATATATAAATATATGCATCTCTATAAATAATGGCGTAAATCTCTTTGAATATTGGTATATTTCTTAGCTTGCTACTGCTCTCACTGTGACTGTTCTCATCAGCTGACACATAAATGACCTTCTACAGTTCCACTGGCCCAGGGAGCTGCGGTGCCAGGTTTGCAGCATGAAATCATCATCTAATGGCCTCTGTAGGGACTGGAAGCCAGTACTCACTGCCATTTACTGCTGGCCTCGTGCTGTCTCTCCTGTGAGTGGCCTACACTGCCAAGCAGAGGCAGCACTGACCATATAAATGCATTTTGGAAGAATCTGGAGGATGCATCCATCCCACCTGGCTCTACAAGGGCTGCCTAGGCACTTCTTGCCTCTCCACCCCTGCCTCCATGAGTGGAAAAATACCCATGGTCACACAAAGCAGTCAAGAGGCAGTGTCAGTGGGGAAGGAGGTGGAATGGGAGGTGGAAGGGCTTTTAGGGCAGGAGGGCCAAGGAGGGTGCGTGGGGAAAGCAAGCAGGGCTTTCCCAAGGCCACTCCTGCCTGCATTCAACAGCTTCACAAACACCTGGCAGAGTGCATGAGTGGAAGACAAACCTCAGCCCCTCGAGATTAGCGGGAGTTGGGAAATCATGTTATTTCTCCCCATGGAACTTCAGGAGCCCTTCACAAAAGTCTCCCAGATTCCCAGGGCTTTCAATGAGCATGAGACTTCTCTCTGGTGTCCCTACTTTTTTCCTCCGCACACCCTTTCCACCACAACCACCCGCAACAGATGGACAGGCCTGTCCAGATGTGCCAGATCCATCCAACCACGGCCGTCGGTGGCCAACGGACCCCATTTCCACACTTGGGGCTCAACCTCTGGCTCAGCAGTTCCACTCTCTGTGGAGATGCTGATTCTTTTTCTCTGCTTGACGCTCTCCGCTGAAGTTGGGGTTGGGGACTCTCCTGCTGACAGTCAGAAAGCAATCTCCTTCCTTGCAGGGGGTCAGTTTAGCCATTCATCAGCACGCCAGACGATGACGATGGGTACCACCCAGTTTCATTGGTTAGCAAGGGCTAAAGTTACACTTCCAACATTCATCAATCAGTAGGGAAAAATACGCATCAAATTAAAACTCCCAGCAAACTCCAACACCTAAGGGCTTTTTCCTTTTACAAGTGACATTTTCTTCCACTGAAAACAGAACTACTTGTGCAGGTGGTTTTTAAACACAAACAGCTGCTCCGTGGAAATGCAGTCAGGGAAAATAATTCGGAAAAAGGGGAAAGACAAAGCCATGGGTGTGGATCAAGAATCTATACGGCCCTGATTCCCAGGGAAATATAGGAAGGCAAGAGAAACCTCAGATATAAACAGTAAGGGGAATTTCCATTGCACCGGTCCCAATAAACACAGTGGCTTTAAGAGAAGAAAAATGGGATCAAGGGAACAGGCAGAGCTGGTCGGTATTACGATGGAAAGTGTGTCTGAGGGGTACAGCTTGTAAAAAGCCGCTTCATCTTTCAGTGTCAGCACAATGCCCGGCTGTATGTTAAACTGTGTTATCAGCTAGGGAAGCAGACCTAGGCTGGGATAAACATCACTAGACAGGCAAGCTTTTGTGGCCACGATTCACTCCTGCCTTTGCAGATGGCTCCTCCTTTCTTTTTACTTCATTTCCATCCGTCTGTCTTTCAAAACACCTTCTGGGAAGTAACTGTTTCTACCGCTGCCATCATTTCAATTCTCAATGCGACAATATTCATTTAAAAAGTATTTTTAAAAACTGCTGTTGCCAAACTGAGAGGTGAGCCACCCAAAGTCACAGATGACCCCAGAAGGGTTTATTATCAGAGCTGAAATTGCCCAAGGCTTTAGAATATTGGTGCTCTTTTCTTATCCCATTGCTGTTGACCTGCAACACGACAGAATCCTCCATTGTCTCCCTGTTCAGTGCACCCTCTCAAGCAAAAATTGTCATTTTCACTTCCAGGGCATTTTTTGCTGTTGGCTGTTGAGAAGCACGATGCCGACTGCCCTGCAGTAACACAGGCAAAGGTCCCTTCCAAAACACTGCTTTTTCTCCAGCCCTGCCCTCCCCCAGGGGAGGCTGTCCATGCAAACCCCCAAAGCTATTTCACCGTGCTCCTTCCAGCTCCCCTTCAAATTCTTCCCTGAATTCATAAGGATTAATCACACGGTATGCTACAAGTGCTGTCAAGATGACAACTCTTGGTTTCCTCCTCTCTCTACATATAAACATCTATTAATGCTCTCTATTCCTGTAAGATCCTAAAGCATCACTCTCCCAGCTTCTGTCGTCCTCGTGGTGAAGCCCCCACCCAAATCATCTGGACTAAAGAATGAAAAATATTACTGCATTTGTTCACGTAGGAGGGTTATGAGCTTAGCCAACGCGAGTGGGCCTGGTGTCATGTTCCTATCTGAGCAATTGTAATTTTGCCATAACAAGGACCCCAGAGCGTTACCCATTACTTTTCCCAGTGCCAACACTATATAAAATACTTTACATACAGAAATGAAGATAAAGTCTCCACCTTAGGAACTGCATTCCAAGAAAATGACATGACCAGGGAAGAGGTGCAATGAAAGCCAATCTGATATTAGGGAAGGCACATGTGCAACTTGTTAGTTCCACCATTATTTTCCCCTTGCTCTATATCTCTATTGTGTTACTGCCCTTTGGAGACAAGGACTTCACAACAGAGTAAGCATGTTTGTCAAAGCAGATCAGAGCAACAGCATCCCAGCCTGGGAAGGAGCGAGTGCCAGGCAGCCCTGGAAGGTGTGCTATCCTGGTAGCGGACAAATCAAAACCTTAAACATTCAGGAACACGGAGCAGTCAATTGCAATGCTAACATGCTGGTACAATGATTAAAGTTTGGTGTTACACATATTTTCTAATGTACTGACACCTCATTCTCATAAAGGCCGGCTCAGTTATGTTTGATTTGTACTCATATCCTATAATGTGAATATATTTGCCCAAAATTGCTTAGCAGTAAATCACCATCACAGAAATAAGCTTATATTTATTTTTAGTATTCATGAATTGCACGGTGTTGGACCACCATATATTTAACACCTCCAAAGAAATCCACCCGTAACTTTTGAAAGGAACACCTTTATATACCATTATGGACATTGTTTCCTTAACAGTTAATCACGCACTCTCTCATCAGGTGACTTTTACCTTAAGAGAGAAAAATGAACGACTCTTTAGCTTGAAACGAAAAGCCCTCTACTTGACCTTTCAGTGTGAAAAACCAGGCAGGGCAGCGTCCTGCGGGTGCTGAGGACCTCAGCTTCCCTGAATTCGGCAGAAGTTGAAGGCATCCAATTTGCAGGATCAAGCCTGTAATCACTAAAAGCTCTCTCTGGAGTGATATAAATACGGACAGTCACTTCACAGATTTAGGCCAGCATTAGGGTTACTTTAAAACCAAAGCTGTCGGAGAAAATGTTGGATCTATGGTATGACTTTGAACCCAGGTCACTAAAATCTTTCCCAACGCAGCATCTTCTTTGGGATTCTTAAGAAAGCTAAACCTGCAAAGACAAATATTATGGCAACAAAAATAAATGCGCTAGTTTTTAACCTTTTCAGGGAAAGTAATTCCTTTATTGGCTGCAGCTAAAACTTCCTACCTTTCTTTCCCTTTTTGTTGTATCTGTGAGTAATTTCTTCAGTCACATTGTTTATAAGAAGTGAAGTTATTCGTAATCATGCCTTAAGAGTATGTACACAAACTGGACATCCTAATAGAGCACTATGTATTAAATTCCTGATTGTTTGACATAAATTCTCTCTCTTTCTTTTACTCAGACAGGAAGCTTCCCATTTATTTACGAATAGGTTAAGACCCTAGTCATGTTCCTTACCATGTTCCTAAGTGCTAACATATATTAAGTAAATTTAGAGCCTCTTCTGCATAGGAAACAAATTAAACTGGTTAAACATGGAGAAAGACTAAATGTAATCTATCTTTTGTCATGTTTATGATATCGGAACGCATCTTATATGAATGTTCCAATTTGGCTGTTACAGCAGATGGGTTGCTTATGATAAACCACAACTACAGACAGAGAATGTGATAATATAAATCATAAAGAAGATAAATAATGAAATTCTTTGAAATAACATTGGTTAAATATTTAGACATTTGGTTTCTAAGCTTGCCCATACAAAATAGTATTCTCTACCGATGGAAAGAAATGCTCTCAACAATAATCGTATCGGGCCAGCTAGGGGACTTATTTGCATTTACAGACCTCTCTGGATTTAAGTATATAAAAGTTGCATATGTAAGGAAGGTACTTGCTCTCAGGGGAATATTTTGGCATGAAAACCTGCCTAAAAGAGTGAGGGAAAACTGTGAGTGATCTATTCTTCCTTAGGTCATGGCACACTGGAAAGCTGTTGTTTCCTCCTTTAGACTCCTTTGTATAAAGCACATAGGTCTGGTAAAAAGTGAGATTTGACTATATCTCCCTAATTTGTGGCTGGTCCGGCTGAGGTGGCACAAGTAGGTACCAAACCTGGGAATAGTTACAGCCAGAACTTCAATTTTCTAATTCACAGTAGTCCTAAAAATCCGGTAGTAACTTGAGCAGGAAAATTAGTGTGCAAACACAATGAGGGAGACACGCAACCGAGCTCACAACCTCTTCAAAGCAATTTCTACCATCAGCTTTACAGCCTTTCAGGGTAGTGTCTGGTCCAAGCAACACCCAAGCTCTCCCGATGGAGATGTGAGGCTTCTTGAATGCAACCCTCATCCTCCCCATGTAGGAGTTTGCAGGAAATGGGGTGAACTGCCCCCAGGAGGTGCCTCTCTTTTTGAACCAATGATCAGTTTAAATTGCTGAACAATAGTTCAGCAATGGTGTTTCAAGACAGAGACGTTTAGTATCTATCTTGCTGTCTCAGTTTCAAATACCACAAGAGTATTTTGCTCAGTGAGGGCCAAAAAGAACAAAGCTTGAGCAGCCAGCTTATTTAAAGAAGAATTATTTATGTGGTGGGTTAGAAAATGGAGCCCTTGACTTTATTCAGACTTGCATTTTTCTGGATTTTCCATGAGAGACACATCATTTTACAAAATTCTTGGTTAGTTCCATTTAATACCTAGAGCATTGAAAGCAACAGAGGTACTCGTTAAAGACTTGGGTTGTGGTATACCCACAAGGGCCTGGTTCCTCTGCCCAAACCCTGCCACGACTCAGGTCCTGGGGATCCAAGGGCTGCGAGGGCACCCTACAGCCCAGTGCATGCAGCCAGCATTCCCCTCCCAGGTGTGGACACACAATTACACACACACACCGGAGCACAAGCAGTGCCTCTTCCCATTAAATCAAGGATTTTGCCTTTTAACCCAAGTGATTATGATGAGGGCAGTGGGACTGAGGCAGGACCGGAGCCTTTTGTGCAGGTTATATTCCCTTATAGTAGAGGTTCTAGTGAGAGCACCCTATATATTCTTCAGGCTCAAAGCTAAACTTTTATTAAAACCAATTAATTCATTGAACAGGCTTGTATCGCTTTACAGTGCTTGGGCCTCTGCTTAAAAGAAATCAATTGTATGAGTACAGCTGAGAAATAACCACTATAATAGATGTTTTAGCTCTTGCTTTTACTTTTCCCTGATAGCCCTTAAGGTGGTCAGAGGTAAAAGCGAAAGATGCATTGTAGCCTAAGGGATGATTGAATGAAAAAATGGGGGATGGGAGTATAGCTATGCTGATAGACCAATTTCCCACCACTGCAAGCCAGCGCAATTGATTGATGAATCCTTGCTCTGTCAAGAGGCAGCCCTTCAGATTTGATCACATAAATACTCATTCAACTCAAATTCTGCTTGACAAGCCTCAGACAGCTTTGTTCTGTCACAGATATCATTGGAAGGAAAATGCTCCATTAATCATCCTTAATTAACTTTACTATAGTCTGCTGGAACCAATATGTTCCCTGGCTAAATCCCTGAGACTTAGCTAGATTTCTGTAGTTATCAAATAGAGAGTTGTTTTTAAAGTTCCTCTCCCTTATTGCTGTTAACTACAGGAAATCTCTCCCTGCCTGTTTTTTAGGAAGTCACCTCCATTGATCAGGATGTGGCTTAATCCTTTGACAGTTAAGCTCCTTAGCCAGAGACACCCAATTATACCTATTTCTGATTATGAAAGATTACTGTTACGTCCACAATAAGTGCTAAGGTTGCTTTGCTTCCAAAACAACCAGTTGTTTCCAGGCAGCTGGAAAGCTCTAAAAACATCATTAAAAAAATAAAAGTGATGAGAAGGGCACAGGTAAAAACATGTTGGCTTAGATATATTGCAGGGACAGTTAGGCATAATACGTACTATTTCAGGCCCAAAATAGTATTGTTTTTTTCTTCAGCTTTCCTGCCCACTTGGGCGCCCCACCACTAGGGAGGGTGTTACACACAAGAGGTCTATGCCATATACCACACATATCGTAGGCCACTATCTCTTCTCACTCAGCACTTGTGCTCTGTCAAGGAGCTGCAGCAAGCCCTGGGATTACCGTGTTAACATTTTACCACCAAAAGAAAGGATTCTCAGAAAGTTTCTGCTTCTGATGGATGCTCTTTGCTCAGAGGGATGCTGCTGAAGCACGCAGAAATGCACTTACCCCACAGAGCTGCCCCCATGTATCATAACACTGATAATATTTCTTTCATTCTGACACCTTCCTGACATTTTCTTTTAGTATGGTCAAAATCTATATTTCCAATGGGTTTCAATGGGACAGGAGGGTTCCAGCACCTGTTTGGGTTGAGGCATTGCTGCTCTAGGTACTGCACAGAGGCAATAGGAGCAACAGACAATGGAAATAAATTCCTTACTCATACACTCCCATTGACCAGAATACATTCCTCTGAAAGGATTCACTGAATATGAGGAAAGAAAATACCCTCTAAGCCATTAGATTAAATAGGAACAAGTGTGAGAATCATTCCCTCAGTGAAATAAAGCCTTATGTTCATGCTTAATCTTATAAACCCTTACTCATACGAGCAACTCTGCTCCTGAAAACCATATTAGTGAAATCATGAGAATGCTTAGGAGGATATGTGCTATCTATACTGCTAAACATTTATGTATGAAGGAGTACAACTGAGGAAATACAACTTAAATTGTACAGTAAAAGCTAATGCTTTTTTCTGCAGTTCGTATTAAGGGAACGTATTATTTTAAAGTAAACACTGCAGCACAAGGGGGAAAAAAGCTCCTGCTCTATCTCTGGGAACATCAGAACTCGTCTGCTTGCTGCAGGGAGAAGTCGCTTTGTATTATGCTCTCCACCAACCTTGGACAGTGGTCAATTTAATCAACGTTCCTTCTGACTGCCGCGCTGCTCAGTCCAAAATGGAAGTGACCACTTCAAGCTGTGTGCTTTGAGAAGCCAGCTGGACTGTTTGAAAGTCTTTGGAAACTTTGCCACTGCTTGCTCTCATTCCCACTCTATTTTTGCAGAATTTTCTCCCCGCTGAGCGAGGAGCTGATCCTCCTTTAGCTGCCCTCACCCAACCTTTGTAAAGGTAGCGTTATATATTTCTCCACCTCTAGTGCAGATGTGCTCGGGGAGAGGAGAAGATAATTGAGGTCTTAGGAAGGAGAGTTCCAGCCATGGCACCTGCCTAATTCTGCTTGGGAAACAACGGTACAGCAGGTTTATGGGCACTAACCTGGGGATTGCTCTTAGAGCAGGTTCAGAGGTGGGAGCCCTAATGATTCCACCCTGTACTGGGACCCATGGTTTTATTTCTCATTCTACCTTGTCTCAAGATACAATATATAAACCAATACATGGTTATATAAACCAATAGACAAAGTGCATAACTTTGAAAGAAAAAGAATATCCAGAAAACTTTTAAATATTTATCATCCAGACCTCTATGAGAGCATCCAGTCCATCTTTAAATCACAAAAACAAAATAAACAGGATCAGATGTATAGTGGGAAACCTGTAAATGTCCTTTCTCATTACGGAGGTCAAAGAATACATTAGTTATTTTTAACTAATGTCTTATTCGACCCCATGCAAACTTAAATCAGTTTGGGTCTGACTGATTCAAAGCTGTTCTCTGGTTCCCTGCTCTGCTGTAATAATTGACTAGGCTAGACTTTAGAAAGGTCAAAAAAAGCAGCCCCACTTCATATTATTTCAGCTAATAACTCAGTTCTTAAATCAAAATTTAAGGACTAATCTCTCAAAGCGCTATTTCCTCCCCCTCCATTAAATCCATATGTAATTTCAAATTAAATGATAGATGTCTAAAATCGTTACTTTTTGCCTAATTACTTTAAGTTACTGGGGGACACAGCATGCAGGTTTGTTAGAAGATCTAGGATTCTCCAAAAAAAAATGGAATTAAGAAAATCTAAGAAAATCTAAGAAAATGCAGCAGCGACTAAAGAACCTCAGGAAAAACAGCAGGCTATGGACAATCTAAAGGAGAAAGCAGGCTGACACATTGCAATATCCAGTGCAAGCTCAGAAGTGGCTGGGAAGCAGAACGGTAGGGGAGGTACGGCAGGGCTGATAGGACGCTTGGCAGCGCAGATGAGATGTGTTGGTCACGACAGACGTGCTGGGGTTTCCTTTGAGCGACAGACAACAAAGGCTTCCGTTTAAACTACCATCTCTCCATTCTTTAAATACATAAATTCCAGTAGGATACCAGCATATGGCTTATTAAGTGCAAATCTAAACATTGAATCGTGCCAGCAGTTTAACATAACAGTTGACATCTAAATAACAAGAAATCTATGCTCTAATAAGTTAGACATCCACTCTTTCGTTTTCACAAAATACTCTGATATTAATTCAAAGGAAAAAAATGAAAGTGCTTTTATTTCTTTGCATTAGTTTGCAATGTTATATTCGCTCAGGAAAAAAAAACCCAAAAAACACCTTACTCTGCGTCCAGCACGTTATTTCATTCTGCTGCCTTTATCTGACTCCCTTCAACAGAAATTTGGCCTTAGTCCCAATGTAGAAATGCTGGAAGTCACCACAAACCTCCCTTGTTCCTGAGGGTGAGGATGGGAGGTTCTTTGCCCAAGCGCATCTGCATGCAGATCTGGGGGACGTTCTCATTGCACACATGGTTACTACGCACATCTCTTGCTTTGGTGTCATGAAAGCTGATTTCGAATATACCATTGGGCATGGCATGATGGGTTGACGTAGCACTGTTTTCCCTCTCTCCAGCTCTCATATTATCTCCCCCAAATTGCCTTTTCCACTCTGATGGTGGTTTTCTTTTTAAGACACCAAACACTGGGTTTTGACTGTAGTTTACGGGATGCTTACTTGGGGCTGCAATAAACTGCAAGTGGTTTGAGGTTGGCTCTTCGAGCTATAACTGCTGTTGGATTTTGTGTTGTTTTTTCTGCCGAGGGAGCTTTTCTTTCCTGCTCCCCCGTGGCCGCTCCACGCTGGGCTTTTGTTTAGCCTCTCGGCACAGCGCTGTTTATTTGCACTAACAGCACCAGTGGTGCTCCCCGTGGGCTGTTTGTCCAACGGCCTGTGGAGCCTCCATCATTTTATTGTTGACAAGTGGTAGGTGGGATCCAAGCTTTTGTGGTTACATTGTTTATTGATAATTACCTGTTAATTATTGCTGCTGCCAGCTTCCTATAATTTACTATAATCACTGTTTTTTCTTGCTCTTAGAAATACATGTGAAAGAAGAGGGATAACAAGGAGGGCAAGAGAAGCAAGTTGGCTCAACGGTGATCCCTCCTTCCTGAGTTTTAAAGTTGCACGGTTTGATTAATGTAACATGGCTGCAAGTAGGAGCAGAATCCAGCCAGCTCTCAGCAGCGCAGCCCATTGCTACAACCAATAGCCAAGGACAGCCCTGCTCCTGCCTCCTTACAGGGATGGATTTGGTCCTTCCCAGGAGGAGAAGTAATGGTTTAAAGTTGCAACAGGGGGGTTCAGGTTGGATATTAGGAAAAATTTATTCTCAGAGAGAGTGGTGAGGCATTGGAACAGGCTGCCCAGGGAATGGTGGAATCACAGTCCCTGGAGGTGCTCCAGAATGGTGAAGAGGTGGCACAGAAAAACTTTGTCAGTGGGCATGGTGGGGGATGGGTTGAGGTTGGACTTAGTGATCTTAGTGATCTTTTCCAACTTTAATGATTCTATGATTCTTTATAAAAGTATTACATCTAGGAAGGAACTTTATCTTTTTTTTAGATACTTCTATAACATTTTTATTCTAGGTGCCTAATTACACACTTCTTGGCCTAAATAGCAGCCCATATTCCACTCCATGTGCTCATCCACCACTGCCCAGCTCAATCCCTCCTCGTAACTCAAGTTCTGTACAAGTATCTGTGCAGCTCAATCTGGTTTACCATTGCTGTTTGATATAATTGGAATCAGAAATATTTATATGTACTCATGTACCCTACAAGTAAATTTATAAAGGCAACTGTCTCTTTTAATCTATAGCACAGCCGGTGTAAACAGTAATTTGAAGGAATATTTAGATTTATTACATTGCTTGCTTAAAGATCAATGTTTAAAATGGATATATATTGGATTAATCCAAATACACAACATATCATAAAGCTATTTGCCCAATAAATTTACAATTCCAGCAGACATCTTAATCCTGTTTCTGCTTCCAAGGAGTGCTCTTTTCTGCATACAAACACATCCACCCACAAAGACACACACTCGCTCGCAAAGTACTATTGCAATTAACCTCATTTATAAACCACCAACTAGCCCTGTAACCTCAGCGTGATGTACATTTAACCACAGAGAATTAAAGTCCCACAAAGGGGAAGGGACAAAAAGCAGGGTGCAGTGCTGGGGCTGGGGCTGAGGCCATCGTGACGATGCATGGCAGTTTGAGCCCTCCACCAGCCAGCCCCAGTGCTTGGGGCATCGCTCCGCCTCGCCTCGCCTTCCCAAAGCCACCCTCGGCTATTTGAACTCCACTTCTGTGGTTTAAAATAATATCCCATTGACGTGGGATCCAAAACTCCTTCAGAGCTAATAAAATGTCACCCTGCCAAACTGAGATGATACGTGCCAACCTTTAGCCTAGTGTGAAATTTTATAACTGAGTTATAAACCCCTCAGAAAACAGGGCTTATAATGGAAAGGCTGACAGATTCTTAACTATACAGTTTCCAGTGGGTTTCTGCTTAATACACTGTATTTCTTCTCCTTGAAGATATTAATTTACTTTTTGAAATGTTCATTGCTAAGATTAAGCGTAGGTTTTTGAAATGTGTTCACAGGCAATTTATGCAGGCACACAAATGTACTCTTCTCCAGATGTACAGAATACTAATTTGAAAATGATTTATATGCTGTGCCGCACTGTACATCCATCCCCTGCTCAAAAGGTTTCCCTCTGACACAACACTGGGATCATCTCATATATTAGCCCTCCAATAGCATTAGAAATTCTTTGAAAAATTTATGAGGATTTCGGTCCATGGCATGAGCTGGAATGAATTTTGTAGGTTCCAACTAAATGGCCAAGAATGGCGGAATAGACACAGAAGACCGGTCAACAAGTGAATATACTGGAAAATAAAGGCTGGTACATATTAAGTAAATAGATGTTTCTGAGGACAAGCAACAGGAGGGCTCAGGACAACTGTGAGAAGGTAGCAAAGTTATTAACTACTTAGAATAATCACTTCTTTGCCTCAGCACTTGGCATTCTGCTGTGAACACGTGCCCTGCTGTGCACCTTGGCTGTCCCTGGCACAGAATGGAAGGAGATAGATAGTCAAAATGTAATAACTGTCCTCAGAGATGATGCTAAAATGAGTTTCTTATGGACTTATACATCAGTTAGTGTGTATTTTAACAAGAAATACTCTTACATCGACATATATTCTTAAAATACATTTCCACTCTTACACCTATAGGTCTATAGGTCACTTTTCCTTTCCTCTCTTGGTCCCCATGCAGATGGTTGGGCCTTGTTTGGCTGTGTGTTCTGTACACAGCAGTGGTTTGCTCGCCCAATATAGAGGTATATGTTTCAAGACAATCCATCTCAACATTTCCAGAGAATAAAAATCTTTTCTTTGAAGCCACACATTTTCATGAACTTCTACATTCACTATAAATAAATATAGGAGTATAAAAGGCATCAGTGATGAGAAAGCACACTTGCCTTTGAAGGTGGAAGGCATGGGAGAAGTGAGCAGAATTTTCTTTATTTTTTGACTGCAGTAAAGTTTTCTGGGCTTTGCAACCCCCCCTCAATCTCATGTGGCCTCTTGGAGCACCATAAGAGAAATAGCGCTGGGCAACTGAAGGCTCATTCAACACAGGAGATGAGAGAGAGAATTTATAGACAGAGAGAGTGAGATTTCTCGCGGAATATAGACTGCTTCATCTCTACCTCAACTTTATCAAAAATATATGACATTCAGAGTGAGTGGTTCCCGCGCAGGACAGAAAAGGCCAGATATGTGTGCCATAAACACATGACCCTGAATTGCCCTAAAATATTCCTTCTGGAGGACTGCTGGAAATGATGCAGGGACTGAATGCTCCTCCCACTGCACAGTCACGGGGGACAAAACGCAAAGCATTTCAGCTGTGCGCTTCCATGCCCATCCCAAACACCGGGATTTTAGTCCCAGACCACAAAGAGTTTCTAACACACATTCTTCTTTGGAATTTCTTTAAGTTTTGCAGAGGTATTTCAATCTCTTTATGCACTTTTAAATGTCTTTATTATTGTTTATTTAATCACTGCTTTCCTGCATCCTGGAGAGTTGAGAGCAAAGATATAGGCGCTTTCTCTGAAATTATTTAAAGCAGATTGGAATGGTGCTGGAGTAGGCTTGACAGGACTTATTAAATTCCTTCCTCTTTAATAAAGCTGGCAGTGGTTTCAGTGGACAGTAATAGAGAGCAAGCAGTGGGCCTGGCTCTGAGCTTTTCTACAAGATGAAGCCTCACACTCTACTAGCAATAAGAGCTCCACTGAGGCCATAGAGATCATCATTATATCAATGAGAGATCTATCAAAGACCTGATTCACAGTGTTTAATAGCAGATTGCAATTTACCTTTGTTTTTCACAATAAAGATTCCTAGTCATCCATAAACAATTTACTGTGAGCACAGAATTAGGATCTTTGCCAGAGAGTTGAAGGCAATTATGATTTTAGAAAAGATACTTCATATATCCGGCGGAGGAAATTCAGTAATTTGTTCTGTCAACTGGGAGAACAACTTCAATAGAAAACTATTTCATCTGCCCCTGCTTGAAATGATATATTTTATTTGAAATAATTTCCTCAGTCTGTGTCTGGAGGGTGGAAAGTGACTTGTTCTTATTTATCTTTCTTTTGGGGCTGCATGAATTTTAGACTCATGAAAGTGAGCGACTGATAGCAGTTAAGGTAGGCAGGGCATGGGCAGGTGAGCTCACAGCTTCCTTTTCTGCCAGTGCCTCTCTGCTGCAGCCCCAAATGCCTCTATATTCTGGGGAATGGCCAACCTGTAACAGGCACTGCCACTTTTAAAATACCAATAACAGTGATCTACGACTTGGATTTCCTACGGAATGGCAACTAGATTGGTTTCAAAACTGCTTGTACTACAATTTTGTAGTACACTCCTTGCTGCAGAATCCAAATGCTAATTCACACCATGAGTCTCCAAGAACAGGCACAAAAATCTGGGTGGGCACATAGTGGTGAGGTTCTGAGGGGCAATGGAGAGTCAGAGATGTGCCTTGATTTAAATAACAGCAACAACAGACTCAGCAGCAGCAGTGACTCACTCGATGTCAAAAAACTGCAGTTCTCATAGCTTAATGAGAAACCAAAGTAAACATAACAAAGAGGTGTGAATACACAACTTTCCAAGTGTACAGCTTGTGGTGGTCACCTCTGTATGTGCTGCAAAGCATATTGGCCTCATTCCACCCCATAGTGTCTGAAGCAAGAGCTAGAGAAGAGACTGAGCTTGTTTTCGTCCAGGTATAGCCTTGCCCAGTCTGGCTGGGACCGTTTCTCTCAAGCCACTGGATTTGGCCTTATGCAATGTGTTATAGCTTAAACTAAATGTCATGGTGCAGTTACAGAGCTGCAGAGTTTTCAATTGCACCAAGACAACTTCACAATAACATCCTCGAAACACCACTGCAGCACGTGGGCATGAAACAGCCACGCATCAATCACAGAGACCTGAAGATCATTTATGTACGTGTGCTCTGGTTTGGGAGGTTGAGGTCATCATTCCATGTCTGCCACATCATTCCTTACAGCACAGGTTTTTAAAGAATAAAGAAGAAATAAGATAACGTGAATCACCTCTGAATCATATTACCTATTTTCAGTAGAACCAATTGCCTTTCATCCGTGCTTTCCTAAGAAGAGACTTTATATGGTATGCAAAACCAAAGATTGTTACAAACCGTAAGTCAGAGATGAATCAGTTAGGAAGAACCCATTAAACATGAATCCATGGAAATCCTCCTTTTTTTGTTGTTAAATATTCCTACAATAAATGCTACAGTGTGACTTGCAATTTCCTCAAGTTCCTTTTCTCAGAACAATGATGGTTGGCAGCCACTCAAACTACTTCAGTAAACTTTGCAAGATAGAAAGCAATTTAGTTTCCCTTTAAGACTTCATTGCGAAAGTTATGCTCATTGATTTCCAGCCTCATAATTAAAATTCCTCATTAAACATGCTTGACAGCTGAATGTGATTCCTTTTACCTGCTACTGCTACCTTTTTTTTTTTTCTTGTGATACCATTTCATTACAAAAGAACAATAGATTTCCTTTCAGGGTAACATAAGGGCACGGTGAGTAATGTACTTTCTATCCTACAGAAAGCCTAATATTGTTAATTTGCTAAATCAATTAAAAGAAACCACTTTGGAGAAAGATGTAGGTCTTGCATATGGATCACATCAGCCATAATGAGCATGAGTTCAAAGGCTGGCATTTTGCCCCAGTTGGCACCTAACAGTTTACTCTGATCCAGGGAATTTGGCTCTTGATTTCAAACAAATGCATCCTGAAGGCTTAAGGCCAGAAGTAGCTCGATGTGATTTATGCTTCATACCTTCTCATAACACAAAACCTAAAGAGCTAAAAAAAAAAGTTGTTATTACTGGGCATTTGCTGCAACATCCGTGTAAATAGAGTTACGGCATCGGCTCAGAGCTCAGGAACCTGGCAAGCAAATGTGCAGGTGGCTCGCTTGTCCCTTGCACTGTGTTGTTTAATATGAGCTTGTCCTAAGCGTGATGGCTTGAATGCCTAAAGTTCCTCCTCCTCCGGCCAGTCTGGACAGTGCAAGTTGGCAATGCCCTGCTCATAAACTATACTGCTTTGCAAAGAGGCTGCAGATGTAGTGTCACTCTCTGTATGCAGATTGCAGCTAGGCAAGCTGGCATCACCTCCTGCACTCAGCCACCACACCGACCTTACCCAGCAGGAGACATCTGCCAAAAATAAGATGGTATTGGTGGCCCCAGCAGTGTGCTTGGTGCAGAGGGACGCTGCACACAGAGCTGAAGTGTGGGACTCACCGGTGTGGTATGTGGTTTGCAGCACCCCCTCATTTCTTAGGCTCAGGCACTCAGTGAAGGAGCAGAGATTCCCTTCCCAGTCATAAAGTTATCAAGGGGAGAGTTTGGAACTGACTGATTTAAATTTACGGGCGTTGTTGAAACATTTATTGCTGCCTAATGTACCAGGTAGCCAGAGCAAAATACATCTCCAGAGCTGAGATGGAAATGGAGAGGAGGACGAGATCACTGCTCACAGAACAATTAATTCTTACGTGGTTTGAGAGAACAATCCAATCCTGGCCATGGCTTTCTGAATTCTAATTTACCCATCTTGGCATGCAGTGTGCCAGTGAGCACGTGAGCGGAGTGCTAGGCAATTACCAGCATATTAAATACTGCATATTAAACCCAGTGCTTTTTTTCATGAAAAATAAATAAACTGCAGAACTGTGCTTTGCTGATCCCAAAGGTGGGCAAAGCCCGGTGCTGCATGGGTTTTTCTCATGCACATAAACATTAGACTTGTTTATAGCAGTGCCCAGTGATAGTTAAGGTGCTGTCAGCATTTTCATTACAAACCCCATTTTCTACACTTTATAACTTGGATATATTTCCCCCCCCAAAATTGTGGACATAATGCTTATGGATCTCTGAATATTTTAAGTCGTGTTAAGATGAAATTTGGTACCACGGGCTGTGAGCATCAAAGTGAGGGATATTCATCCTGCAAGAAGTTGCAGAAATAAAAGCTTCAAAAGGAAAAAGCAAATAATCATTCAAATATGCCTGCTGTATACCAGGCACTGCTAATTTTTCCAGGTCACATATGTGGTCTGTGGGAGGCAGGGATTACTGCTGCCTCTTGTCCTTACCCAAAACACTTTTGTCCACTAAAAGATTTCAGAAGTACCTACACAAAGAGATAGCCATCCTCTCACTACTGGAGAAGTGCAAGCACTGGGGATTGGATAGAAGAAACTGTACAATGATTTATAGCATAAACGCAATCAAAATTCTAACTCAGCATGGCTGGAACCTCAGAGGAGATGGAAGCACGCTGCAGAAGGCAGGTAGAACTGAGTGCTGGTGGTGTTGGCACTGCATCTTTTCATTGTCCCTTCTTCCACAGCAAACAAGCGACCACCAGGTCTCTTATTTTGGAGTACACACGTCTTGCTGAGAAGCTACTTGGCTGCGTCTAGCATGGGTGCTCCTGCAGTATATCAGAGAAGACACAGGACATAACCCATGTCTCTGCTCTTTGTTTTTTCTGGAAAGGAAATCCGGCTGCATGGGCCCTTGGGAGGTGCGCTGGAGCCCTGATAACTGCTGGACAAGGATATTTGCTGTTCCTTGATGCTGGCTGAAAATAAAGGCAGTCTTGTGGGAGATACCTTCAGTGGCTCTGAATCCTCCCAGCAGCCCCAGTGTGGGCCTGGTGGAACAACTGGGCTTGTCTCCCTTGGGGACACAGAAGACTGCATGTGATCAAGAAGTGGGAATGCTCAACCTCAAAACTCATCTCACTCTCCAAGCCCAGAATTTTCAGATATTTTTCTTTGGAAAAAAACCCACATATATTTTTGAAGAGCAGATGCAAATTGGAGGAGGAGCAGGAGAAGAAAAGGAGTGAAGTGGGTGTGAATCTTTGCAGGCTCATCTTTGTCTGTTCCTAAGCATTATTCATTTCCTGGAGCAGTGTCCATGGGAAATGATACTGCTCTTCGAAATACTCCAAGCATACGGCACATGAGGGAGTTCTCTATATTACGACATCATTCGCATTTTTGAACTCTATATCATCCTTATGCTTTAGGAGATTCTCCTCCCAAAGTAAACATGTTTTGGTGGGGCTCAGTGGAAATCTTTAGTGGCAGACAAAGTGATGAAAAACACATACATTATTGGGAAGAAAAACCTACGCGTTGGAACAGGTCCGAGTCAATCATATGAACATGCTACATTTAAAATGGCCAGAGTCTCAGTATCTTGTCATTGGCAGGAGGGAAGAGAAGTTTATGAAGGTGAGCCCTGGCACCCAAATTGTTCATTAAAGCCCTCCTTGCAAACATCTGGATGTATTTTGTCCAACTGAGGCAGGCACACCACGCAGACCCAGGCTGCAGCTCTCTGCACCCCTCAGGCTGCACTGTGTCCCCATGGGCTCCACAGCCCTCTCCCTCCTGGGGATGCTCTCTGCCCTAGGTACCCTCTGACTAATAGTTTTCTGTTTGTCTTCCACCCACTTGCTTTGTTTCCTTCTTAGCTTCAGAGCCTGTGTGCATCAGAAGGCCTTAAACACCTATCCCAGAGCTCCTGGCAGACATGGAGCCTTTTAAGAGGTGTTGCCATCATAGTGCCTGGGACATACAAGAGCCCATGGGCAGGAAGAACTGCACAGGGACAGATGAGGGGATACAATGACTTTGGGAAACCCCTCCTGCTCTGGTCCATCCCTGAGCCATGAGAACAAAGACACATTTGTTTGCAGCCCTGAGGCACAAATAAATTAAACAGCACAGATTATCTCCAGAGAGAATCAAAGATGAATTTGATACACAAGAGTTTATGAAAGAAAATCAGAGAGAGGTGGCAAACACAACCATAGAAAAAGTTTTTAAATTAATTTAAAAGCAACTCTGTCCTAGAAAGTAATTGAAAACATACCTGGCTCTTACAGCCATATAGGAGCTGGCCATTCCTACACCCCCAAAATGCTCCATATGGGATCCTGACCACTCATGTGACTTTTAATACCCACATGATGGCACTAAAATGGCCTATTAGATTTACAATGTCATTAACCTTCCAACATAAAATAAGAGTCTGCTCTGGTGAAATAAGAGTAAAAGAAAAAGAAAAAAGAGAAAGAAAAAGAGAAAGGAAAAGGAAAATGGAAAAAGAAAAATATAATGAAAGAGGAAAAGAAAAAGAAGAAAAAGAGGAAGAAGAAGAAGAAGAAAAAGAAAAAGAAGAAGATGAAGAAAAAGAAGAAGATGAAGAAAAGGAAAAAGGAAAAGAAAAAGGAAAAAAGAAAAAGAAAAGAAAAAGAAGAAAAAGAAAAAGAAAAAGAAAAAGAAAAAAGAAAAAGGAAAGGAAAAGAAAAAGAAAAAGAAAAAGAAAAAGAAAAAGAAAAAGAAAAAGAAAAAGAAAAAGAAAAAGAAAAAGAAAAAGAAAAAGAAAAAGAAAAAGGAAAGGAAAAGGAAAAGGAAAAGAAGAAGAAGAAGAAGAAAAGAAAAATGAAAAATGAAAAAGAAAAAGGAAAACAAAAACAAAAAGGAAAAGAAAAAGAAAAAAAAGAAAAACAAAAAGGAAAAGAAAAAGAAAAAAGAGAAAAGTGGCAAAGAACAAGCAAAAAAAGGGGGGGGGAAAGAGAAGAAAAATAAAAGAGGGAGAAATGGCTGGTCTATCTGCTGCTGGGTTTCGGGTAACCAGTCCGTGAGGAAATGCTGACAGGGGTCACTGTGGCATAATCTTTCATTCAGCCCCAAAGCTGTCACATCCTCCCCAGATGTCTGAAACATAGATATAAATTTTCATTATCCAGCAGAATAGGGGCAGAGGTACACAAAATGATTTTTTTACCAATCAAATTATACCTCATTGCTAGATTATGTGTAAACACTAATTTTGTGAAGTTTTCTTGTGGTCATTTATCTACACTCATACGTAGTAGCACTGCTGAAGGTGTAAAAAAACCAAGGTTTTTCAAATTCAATTATTGTCTTCGTAATCAGGTTGAGGACACATAAAAACTGAATCAAAAATTAATGCTGTTAGGGAAGAACTGTCTTCCCCAACAAAACAGTGGGATAGCAACATCTTTTTCATGAAAGCAGAAAGAATGTGAAACTTCAAATGGATAAGAAAAGCATTTTTGGCATTGTACAAAATCATAGAATCATAGAATGGCCTGGGTTGAAAAGGACCTCAAAGATCATCTAGTCTCAACCTCCCTGCTATGTGCAGGGTCACCAACCACCAGACCAGGCTGCCCAGAGCCACATCCAGCCTGGCCTTGAATGCCTCCAGGGATGGGGCATCCACAACCTCCTTGGGCAACCTGTTCTTCAGGGATTCAGGGGTTCAGGAACTTCAAGTGTTCTTCAGAATTCTTTTAAATCTCAGCATTTTTCTCAGGTGTACCATTAGATGTTCTCCAGCACAGAGCCACGTCATGGTTCCAACACTTGTAAGCTGTAGCTTCCCTGGAACCCCTGCAGTGAATGTGTGGCCACAAAGCCCAGTGACCACTGGCCAAGGGCTCTCATTGACAGCAAACCCTCACCGAGAGCCAAATGAGGTGTCTGCTCCCTCAGCCCGGGCACAAGGACAGTTTATTCATGAAGACAGAAAAGTACTTATCATGGAAATAAAAGCTGGGTTGTGTCATAACTTTTTATCATCCTTCAAGGCAAATTCAACTAAGTATTAGAAATATCCAGCTCTCCTGAATCCTAGGTGGTTAAGGCCAG
Source organism: Pavo muticus (assembly GCA_016647715.1). Classification (NCBI taxonomy): domain Eukaryota; kingdom Metazoa; phylum Chordata; class Aves; order Galliformes; family Phasianidae; genus Pavo; species Pavo muticus. The sequence goes on along the minus strand of JACDJE010000089.1, from coordinate 1,699,620 downwards.
TACTTTACTTCATGACGACTTCAGTGACCATAACCACTAGCTAACACAGTAATCTAAAACTGGTAAAATATTCCTTACAGGTGACTGCTTTGCAGCAGTGTAGAATCATACACTTTTTCCTCTGGTCTTGCTCTCTTCAAAAGCAGCAACAAGTCTGGCCATGGATATGGATATCTATTCTCTACTGCACACAGCAAGCAATCGCTTGTGTAATGGTTACGGTAACAGCAGAAGAAATAGCTTTGCTGGTGGCTTGGTGCACAAAGAGAGGGAAAGTCACCAAAATAATATGCTTCCTTTTTCCTTGTATGCAAGACAACGATATTAATATTTCTCCATGACACTGGTATCTCTTCATGTCACAAGGAAGTTGCGAGGCAGGATCTGTGAGACGTCTTTGTAAAACGTTGGTATGCTCAGAAATGTGAAGCCTACAGTATTATCTTGTTTATTATCTTGCTTTGGGACTGCACCAAATGCTCTGCAAGTCTGGATCACTGTCACCCTGTTACGATGAAAGATGTGCCTTTGGTTATGAACTACTCCGGAGACACCAGATTAGAGTTCAAAGGCTATTTCTTGCATTAGTAGTAAGTGCAGGAATTCTGAGGCAAAGTGATATACTTGGTGTGAGCTCTTGCGTATCACTTTGCTATTTTACTCCCTGACCACTTTGCAGCAGTCTGAGCTACTGTTTGAGCCTGAGTGCTGCGTGAGCCAAAAGTTTGGGGCATGTTTATTGGATAACCCAGATAATACTAACCATCAGCAAACACTTTGTATGTGTCACAAACCTCCCACTCCCCTTCAAGATGCTGGGATTTGATGGAAGGAGGAAGAAAAACATGACTATTATAGGACCCTGTAAGATTTAATACATCCCTTGGAAGAAGTGATGCATGCCCAACTAGAATTTCAAACAAAAGACACTGAGAAAACTCAATTTTCTCATGTAATCTGGGAAATTCCACTTGGAAAGGGAGTTTTATGGATGTCAAGAGCCACATTTCCTACTACAACACTCTGGGAATGGATTTCTCCTATCTTGGACTCAGGCAAAGCTGACAGAGCCAGCTTGGCCACCTCCCTGAAATGGTGCTCCCTGTTGTCCAACAAGCAACTACCACATCAAAAGCTGCCACAGCCGGAGTACATCAAGAAATGCATTTGGGCAAGACTCATACAAGCAGCCCCACCCCCAGATCACCCTCCTCGTGTCCAGAGACCTCTGCATTGGGTGTACAATCTTACTAAAAAATCCCACAACAGATTCCTGCCTTTGGTACTACGCAACGAGCGCACAAAATTATGCAGGTCTGCTTTAAATTAAAACAAAAGTTGTACCAGATAGGATCTCTGATACATATTGAGTTGCTTTTCTCATCTGAGATTCTTCCTCAAACAGCTAAAAACAATTAGGATAAATGAGCAGATATAAAGGTCAGCAGTACAAACAATTCTGGGAAAGCTAGATAGATCACTGGATAGTTCCTTTACTTCCGTTACCGCAGAATGAATAGATACATGTCCAAACTGACTCGCAGCAATCTGATTAGAAAGATATTCAGAGCTCCTAAATAGCTTTTGTGGTTTCAGCTTTTTTTCCTAGCTGAACTGCCTCTGCGCTGCCGGGCTGCCGCAGAGCTGGCAAGAAGGAGGTTTTTTTGCAGCAGAAATGCTCAGGGTACTTTTGCCATCCTGTGCCAGAGCCCATACGGGGACACCAACATGTGGCATTCTGGCAGAGGAATGTCATTCCTCAGAACTATTAGTCATCGGCGTAACGTCTAATGACATCACCCTGGAAGGAAATAGAACAAGAGAAAAATCAATGGACAGCAGATACCTACCTATTATGAACTATAATTGTGCATTTACCAGTCTGCCAAGCCATAAATCTAGTAGTTTAAAACCCATTTTAACATACATTCATATATGTTAGGAGGCTATTAACACAGGGGTGAATTATAGCAAACAGGCTTCTAAGCAGAGTCAGGATACGTATTTTTTTAAAATAATTATAGCGTTCTGCACTGTAGTTAAGATTCAAAAGGGTTTTGTATTCCACCAGCTTTTATCCCTAACCAATCACAATGGCAAAGGATAAATCCTCTTAAACTGCAACCTTCCTCCCTAAGCAAAGACTTGAGCAAGTACTGATAGTGGCGGGGCAACCTGCAAGTCCCTTGTTAGGAAAAGCTGGGGAGTAACTATTGCGTGGAGTCAGGGCCAGACTGAGTTCTCACTGAAATGAGTGGAAGCTCTTTCACTGCTTTTATTTTGTGTTGGATTGAATCGTTTGAAGTTCTTAACTCCACAATGGTGAGGTTAGAAAAACCTGAATTGGGCCTCCAGAGGTGTTTGGAAGGATGGCTGCCTTGACCACCAGGTACTGTTAATAATTCAGAGTGAAGGAGGAAGGAGCCACTACAATGGCATATTTTGCACCAACAGATTATTAAACATCGTGCAAATACTTCTGCTGTGGTAGCTCAGAAAAACCCCTTGTTCTCATACCAGTGGTCAGTCTTGTAAGGAAGCCTTAATAGGTTTTGTATGAGCAAATAATAATGATTTTTGGTCAGAAAAAAAACAGCTTTTAAAACACTCATTATGATGAGGAATTCATGGGAAATGGGTTTTAAAACACCAAAAAGACTTCCTAATGACAGAGAACAGATACCCACGGAAATTAGTACATGGTCACAATACCAACCAGAAAAGACAAAGTAGTAGTGCAGAAAAACTCAACTTTTAATATTTTATTCCTCATTCACCCAGCTGAGTTTACCATAAATACCAAAGAGTTTGGACAGCATACAGAGAGTGTTGCTTATGTGCACAGCTCTTGACTCTTACTGAATTAGTCAACTTGGGTTCAACCCTAACACTCCAATAAAATGTATCTTGCAGTCCCTATGTGTTAGTACTGATATGCTTTGGGAAACACAAAACCACCTTCCACCATTTTCCTGCAGTCACCACACTTCAAAGTCTCTTAAATAATAAACACATAGCCTTCATAAACTTCATAGTCTTCTGCCAAAATGGGATATTTCTGTAGTGTTTTGTTGTTTTTTTTTTTCTTGGTGTTGTAACAAATTGCTTTAACTCAGAGCAAAGATAATTTAGCACTTCAGGGTTACATTTTTGGCTTCTGCAGAATCAAAACATCTAGTTTAAACAATTTTGAGTCACATTCCCCAAAACTTACAAACTCCAAAAATTCAGTGTGATTTCAGTACACTTTCTTCACATGCACTTTTCCAAAAAGTAAAATTCTCTCTAGCTGACTTTGCTAGTTCTCCCCATTCTGCTCATGAGAAGGTGGCAATCAATGCACTCACAATGGAACAAGCTCAGAAATTCTATCACAGTATTAAAGAGATATACAATAACACATGCGAAGCTTATCGATTAATGACACAACTACAAGAGTATCTCACAAATATGAGAACAGTGAGGGAAAAGACGGAGAGGAAATAACTGATGGTTTAGCAGATGTTGTTCTGCTTCTTCAGATGAGGATGCACTAATTGCAGTGTTATGCTGGGTGCCATAAAAGTGGACATTTGTGCAAAACATAATATTTATCTTTATTGCATCATTCCTTTTGTTTAAGGTAGGAAAAGAAGAGAAATCTTACTATAAATATAACTGCTGCTTGAGGTAAGCTCCTTGTTTTCTGTGACACCCACTCTATTTCTCTGTTAATGTGAGAGCACTGAGCATGCAGCCTCCCTGCACACACAGCCTCTTCCTCCCAAATACTTATCGCAGATTAATGATGTGGTATTGGGCCTATGGCCGACAACATGTGCATGAACTCTGCTTCCACATGGTTAGCCAGAATATGAACGCTTGCTTTTGGGTCCAACCATTTCACGACAATAAATATTTACTTGTAGTATGTGAATTCCTAAGGTTGTTTTGCAGCTCTAGCAATTGCCTTGCTGAGTAAGTCTTTCTGTTACAGATGGTTGTTTGTCAAAGACATCATCTCATTTCTAAGTTCTGCTTTTCCCTTAAAATATGAGTTGTTAACTGGGCATCCCAGCTGATCCCCAATGACAGCCTTTCTTTAAAACAGACCAAATCTATTCGGGAGCCAAAATGTGGGTTTAGGAATCCAACTTAAGTCATCCACTTTAAAAATCTTTCCCGTGTTTCCTAGAAGTTTTCATTGTCCTCTTCACACAAGTGAATCCTTCCCTGAAAAATCTTTTCATAGATTCCTCAGCTCCTGTCCCAAGCACAGAAATGTCCAGGGTTACCATCTGTCCATATAGCAACACTATCTGCATCACAGCAAGGTGGCATCTCTTCTATCGTCCCATGTCGGGACTGTTTCGCAGCTGTAAGATATTTGGAAAGTATATTTGATATTTTTGTAATACACCAGCTCCAGTCCTGAAGTCTGCTATTTGCTCTCTTTCCAAAGCATGCAACAAGCAAACCACAAGAAGTGTTTTTTTGAGAGCCAGTTTAAGCAGCTGGGAGACTGATTTCAGCAGGACCTGGAGCCATCAGACAACATAAATGTGATAGTTTGGAGCCAAATGCCAAAAGTGAAGCTGGGGCTGGAGGGAGAAATATTTTATGTAAATAAGCAAGAGAAAGAATTTACGAAAACCTTGGCTTGTACTCTCCCATTACTGAAATGCTCCTGACATAAGAGTTTTATAATTTTGTAAACACGGAACTGAAGACTTTGATCCAAATCCCACTGAAAGACTCCTGTTGACTCCAGCAGCCCTTAGATTAGCCCCACAAATTAAGAGGCAGAAAACTCTAGGGATATGAGCAGCATCACCTCCAGTGTGTAGCACTGCCAGCTTGGGGGATACTACTGCTACTCTGCATTACTGACATTAGAACATAAACACACCAATGGGATATCTAATAATTCCAGTAGATAAAAGATACAAATTCCAGCTTACTCCATTCTTTTCCAAATGGGAAATGGTTTTTGATTTTGCTCTCACTCCTTTCAGCTCACAAACTGTTTCTGATCCTTTCTAGATTCTCTATGAAGCCCTTAATCACAGGTCAATTTCTAACAAACTCTCAGCCTTTTGGCACCTCTTGTTCCCTTTCAGATCATGTTGATAGCTGAGCTATTTCCTGGCCTACTTTCAGCAGTGGTGTGCAAGTTTTCTTATTCTGAGTTGTAAATCTTTCTCCACTGTCCCAGATTCATCTTCCACATTCCAGTCAGGATGAGATGGGCCAAATCATTTCCTGTTTTCTAAATACAAATGATAAATGCCCGTATTTTACATAACTTGCAGTAGTTTTCAAGCTGGAAACCTTCCTGCTGCCTCTCTCCATGTGTGACATACAAGGTACCATGCTCTATTGTGCGAGGATCTCAGAGTTCTGCTTCAATGGACACGGCCTTTTTCCAGCAGTTTTTATTCTAGAGAATCAAAATGCTTTGCCAGTTGGAGGACTGAATATCCTAACCCAGAGCAGGAAGCAAGGAAAGCTCTGTGTCAGATACTGCTCGCAGCCCAACTGCAGTGGAGGACAGTAATTACCACTCCACAGGGACCGATTAGGACTACTGAAGCTTGAGTGATTACCCTTTGCTTTGCTGACCCTACAACCAGACCTGGATCTCTAAAGTTACGCGCAGTTTTTAGAAGACAACATCGTAATGGAAGCCCAAGACATTTTCACACACCGTATGCACAGACAGTTCCAGAGGCAAAAGTGAGAAGAGCAGAAATCTGTCATATAGGATTCTTTGTACTACATATACCGTTCAGTTGCTCTTATCTTCACAATTCTTCTAAATAATGAATAGGAGTGAAAGAGAAAGAGCAATGGAACAGAACAGAACAGTAGACAGTGCTAATAAAATGTTATTATTTACCAGCAAAGCGCAGGTTCCATAGGTTTTTATGTGAAGAATGTGCAAAAGAAGGGGCTGGCACTAACTTAGGCACCAATCCTGCCCAAACAGCTAGTAAAAGCTTGAGTTTTTCACTAGCAGTTGGAGCAGTGATCAGCCCAAAGAGCAGTAGTGATGATGAGTAAAGCAACAGAACAACATTTCACCTTACAAGAAACTCTTAAGACAGGCTGGTTTGTTTTCAGTGTCTTTTGTTCCTATAACATCTGTTACTTGTTCAACATCAGGATAAGGGTTGGGAACAAGACTGTTCAGGTGAATTCAAAACATTCCCATTCACCCATGTCTTTAGGCACTGTACAGAGGGAAAAGCACTGCCCAAGTTGCAGATAAACCGCATCACGCTTTCCTCTTGCCCTTACCTCACTTCCTCCTGACAACAAATCTCAAGCAAGCAGATAAGATTATAACCCATCTGCTCCATTTTAGCATGACAGGTGTATACCTTTCCAAAGCCAAAATGCAACAGCTCTCATGCAGGTCAAAGGCTGGCAAGGCTGTGTTTATGATAACTCCTTTCTCCCCAGAGGATACAGGGAGAATTTTAGCTGGCCTGTAAACTCCCAGTTTTTAACACTAGAAGAGCATAATGAGATAAACATGAGATCATGAGAGGTACTGAACGCACTTGGGAGATAAGTCCGTCAATTATCAGGGACATCACAGCGGGCTCTATGCCGCCCATGAGCTGCATGCTGCAGCCTGCTGTCAGCTGAAAATGTGCTGAAATCATGACCTGCACATCTGGACCCAAACAGTCCTCCACCAGGATTAGAAGAGCCAGTAGGGAACACAATACTTGGCTAATTTAGAATGCTTGACAAGATAGACCTGGGTGGGAGAGATGTTTCAGACAGGGATGCCACTGCCTGTATTTGTACTGACTCTGGAGACTGTGGCTCCCCACCCCAATTTCCAAGAGATCCTCCAGCGAATAATTACTTTCTCTAGCCTCAGTCAAATCTGTGCGTTTGTCTGATGTCTTGAATCAGGACCTTAGCAGTAGCCAGAGAGAATGAGAAAGAAAATCTGTTTGGATGAAAAAATCATAGCTGTGTTTAGGTGAGTAACACATCAGCCACAGTTACGTTCTTTTGCTGCTGACTGCTATCGTGCTGCTGGCAGTATTTCTCACATCAACCTGCTCACCATATGTGCATATGCTTATGCTTTCTCTGCTACTAATTGCTTACTTTTGACAATATCATCTTTACGTGCGCACCATATTGCCATTTTTATCACTCTAAGCCTATTAATGGCCAGACTTATCGTTCCCAGTGGAATTAATATTAACCAGCTCTCTAAATATTGTTCGTGTCTTTCAGAAACTCCTGTCTTTTAGAGCCTGACTCTGGTTGTGTGTAATTGGGCTGCTGTATTTCATTCTCCAGGGCCTGGAGACAGCTTTCAAAAGTGTAACTCAAGAAAATTTATGAGAGTAATATTAATACCCAGAAAAGGCAAAACTTAGGAAAAGTAAACAGCTCTTTGGACGTAGCTGTTGGCTTACCTAGGGTCAAAATCTGCCCTCAGATAGACTTGTGCAAGTTCAGTTGGTCCCATACATAGAGATTTTTGTGGAAAGAACTTGGCCTTAGATGACTTCAGAGGTTTCTCTGTCAATCCAATTTCCCAGAGAACACTGAACACTCCTACGTGTATATGCTAAGTTATGCCTTCTGCTGGAAAGAAAACAGCTGAAAGGAGATACTCATTTGCCAGTACTCAGAGCCTCGGACAGAATTTTGACTTGGAATTTTACACCCATAGTTAGCTTGAAAAATCAACAAACTGTCCCCAAACCACGAGGAACCATGCAAGGCAAATGACAAATGTGGAGAAAATGAAAACAGTGATGTGATTCACTCTAATTCCTAACGAGGCAACCATTCTTAAAAATAAATAACACTGCAGGTAATTTGGAGCAGAAGAATACCAGCCAGCAGATGGCTGGGTTCTCCACAGAACAAACTTGAAATTAATTTAAGAGTTTTAAACAAATTTCATCACTGGGAGGCAGAGGAGAGGGATTTAAGATCTCATGCAGATCCTCATGGTCCCTGATGACAAATTTAGATGACTGCTTTGCCAAAACCACCCTGGGCAACCTAGGAGGCTGTGGAGGAGTTGGGTCACCGCTCACAGGAGTAGATTGTGCTACAGGAAAGCTTTTGGAAGCTGGATTCTTAATGGTTAGATATTGAAAATCTCCATGTTGCAGCATGCAAATCCTCCTGCGGAACTACATATAATTCTAAGAGCAACTGTGAACTCTTGCAATTTTGAAACTTCTTAGTCTCTTTTTCAGCATAAATGTCAATTTTTCAGGAGGGCAGATAATGGAAATCAGTTAGCATCAAGATCTTGATCTCTCTCTCTCTTCAAGAACACAGTGTTCCATGTCATGTCCCACATTTCCAGCGGGGGCTGGAAAACTGTACAAATACTGAAGTGTAATCTAGAAAGAATGCACATGGTGCAGACAAGATAAAGCATTTTGAGGAATACCAACTCTAGGAACAAAAGCACTGATTTTTGCTCTGCTGTTGTCCCAGTCAACAACAGTTGTTTTCCTTCTCTATTCCTGACCCAAAGATGAGTCTCCTTTCCCAGTGGATTAAATCAGCAGAAGACAACCAGAAGATAAATTCCAGGAATCATGCTATCAGGGACCATGGCTTATCATGGGAACAAGAAAGAAGTTGAAAAGGGAAAGAAAGTCATTTTTTAAAATAGAGCCTAATTTTGTAACGGTCCTTACACCATTACAAAGTTAATACTAACTTAATTTCACTGACTGGTGAATGTCCTGCAGTAATATTTGGACTGCATCATTTTCTTTGAAGTCTTTCTGAATTAAGGAGTGACTGGAGGAAAGGAAGGGTGACATCACTCTTCCTTGTCGTTTTTCTTTTCTCTCGGCTCATGAGGATATTACAAATTTCTTGAGTCTTTGAGCTGAGTCACAAGGAGGACAAAAATCATTTCAAAACAGTGGGTAAATACAGCTATTTTAGATGAACCGGTGTCTTGACCACCACTGCATTTTGTTCTGCTTTCCATTAAAAAAAAAAAAGAAAAGAAAAAACAGATAGGAAAGCTTTGCACATACAATTATAGATCCCTAAGGGACAAACTGGGAGCCCAAAGCTAGCACATGCCCAGCTGGCTCAAGCTACTGTTGGGAAAGCATGCTGAAATGAGAATCAAATGGAAATTACAGTACTTTGATGTAATAGTGTTCAAATGTGGAACAGTCATTGTGATTGATCTGTTTTATATGTACACAAGAACGGCTTCATGTGTAAATACAGGAGCAGAAGTAGAAGAGGTGGGGTGGACAAGCTGACACTGACTCATAACAGAGCCAGAAACCCAGACCTATTTGTTGCAGCAAGAGGAGAGGAGCCGACTCTGACTCGTCCCAGTCTAATGGAAATTTTGGGAGAAAAACTCAGACCTCATCACCATCATTATCTATCCCAGCCCAAGATTGAATCAACACCAATTAACCTCAAACTGCACAACAGACAGCACTGATCTGAGCAGTGCCTGCTTGGCCCTTCTCCCAAGCTGGGGCTGATGCCAGGGTATGAAATTTCAGCTGCATTTTGATGTTGAGGACATTGGTACAGGCCTGCTTGGGTGTGTGGTCCGGCCAGCATGCAGACTGCTCGCTTTCATCCACGCTGAACCTTTCACTTGACTTTTGACCTTTCACTTGGCACTGTCCTGTCATTTCCTTGGTTTCACAAATTTTAGCCTCTCACTTGACCTGTGAACTGTGACCTTTCACTTGACCTCTGATCTCAGAAATTCTGGAAGCTCATACATGTAATCGCGGAACAAATAAACAAAGCGGTTGTGAGACGCTGCTGCTGAATGAAGCCCAAGGGGCCTGGGCGTGGGAGCCCAGCCCTGCTAGCCCAGCCCACCCCATGGCCATGGACAGCCCTTTGTTCCAGGCCATAGCAAAATTGACATCCCACAGTCACGTAAGAGTGGTAGTTTTACATAAGGGTGAGGTCTTCGGAGAAACTTCAAGCATGTAGATCTTCATACATGCTTGACCTAAAAGCATGCAGATATTTTAATGGTCTAGTCGTTTGTTTTGTCTCACACACCCAATTCTGTTCAGCAATCTGCAGGTGAAAAATGCAGACATTGTATGCACAACTCATAACAACATTGTTAGCCCAGAGCAAACCCCACATGGCATGTTATCTCCTTCTCTTTTTGGCAGAGAGGATGGAAGAGATGAGAAGGGAGATGTAGACGAGGGACAAGGACGTTTTGGTGTCTGGTGCATTGAAAGCAAAGCAGCTTCTCTTTGGTACTGCAGGGAAACAGAGCAAGTGGCCAAAGCAGCTCATGTAGAGAGTAATTGTACATGAGTAGGAAGCAAGGTGACACGGCAGATAGACAGAAGCAGTGCCAATCTGCCAATCCATCGCAGATGAGATCTCTAACAAAAAGGAGCTGTGGGACCACTGATTTACTCTGACACGTAATGTAATGAACCAGTGCATGCTGTCACTTGAATTCAGTGTGATTTTACGTTTTGAAAGCAAACTATTTTAAATTCATGGAAAGAAAGACTATGCAGAGAAAGCACCTGGACAGAGAGAATGATATTTGTGTTCCCTTGGTTATATTAAAAGATTTCAGAGTTTAATGTGAAATTTTGCACGTTGTGTGAAACAAATTTCTCGTTGCACACAAAACGAATACACTTCACTTGTAGATGATCAGTTCTTGTGTGACTTTCTAACACAAAATCATTTTGCAAAGTAATAAATTATACATGTTGCATTTCCAACAATGCAGTCTCTTCTTTAGTGTCTTCAGGGAGAGATCAAGCCTTTTTTTTGCTTATTCAGGAAGCGGATTGTCAGGTCTGGTCGGGCTTCTTCTCACTTATACAAAGCTTTTAGTAAAAGCCCAACCACACACCTGGCTCTGGAAATCTATGCTGAGGTTCAACACCAGCAACCAGCATTTATTACTGGTCTTCTCTCATATGATTTTCAGTTATCTTCCAGCCTGTCTGGAATTGTCAAGAAGAAGGTACTGGGAGAAAAAATCAAATGGTGTGAGTCAAGGGAAGACTGTTAGTGGAGAGTTTTGAGGAATGATCTTTCCACTGCATTTGCTAAATGCTTTCATTAGCGATTTTATCAAAGAAAATAGGAGTGCGTAAACAAAAAGGGTAGAAATTGTTTGATGTTTAGTAATACAAATAGCAAGGTATCTGTTATAAACCTGAAACTCTTCCTTCACCCTGTGGAATTGAGGAAGACTCACGTTGTGGTTGATTAGGGATGACTACATGGTATCAGTGAGGCACACCTGCCTAAGGGTCAAAGTGTATCTAGGATAAATTAAGCCAAGGGATTATTCACTATATTACACAATGCATTGCTGAGATCTCAGTAACACTACAAGCAATAGAGTCACTCACAGTGAATAAAATGCAGTCTGGAACAGGTTCACAATAGGGTTACTTGGACAGACCATCTCTAAGAGGGAACAAGAGGGGTTTGGATTGTTTTGTTTAAGAAAACAGAACAACCTGGCAATTCTTACCCAGCTCTGCTTCCCACCAGCCTCAGTGGGAGTAAAGGCTGTTGGCTTCCTGACATTACTGGAGGTTTTGTCCCTGAACACAATGGGAGCAGAATCAGATCTTGAAGAAGAAAAAACAGAATTGGACCCAGAGGAGCCAGGGCTGGGAAAGCCCCAGCACGTTCTGGTTTGAATTGAGCAGGGCTATAAAAGGCCAATAAAACTCATATTGAAATATGAGCTGAAAGAAGTGCTTATCACTGAATAGGGTTGGTCAAGACAATTAATTGATTTTAAGTGCTGGATATACATAATATCCAAGTAAATAAATCTGTGTTGCTCTCTCGTGACTAAACCTGTTTTCAAAAAAGCTTCTCGTCTACACAAACCAAGTAATAAAGAGCCCAAGCAACATTTTTCCCACACTTTGGATTCAGAAGTTCTTTCATTATGGTGTCAAGAGCCTGGAGTTCCATTTCCTGCCCCAAATTTCGCTGACCAGAGCAGCAGCATTTTAGTGTCCGTATATTTATCAAGCAGATAGTAAATTATTTTGTTAGACACCTCGTTTTATTTCCAAGATAAATCTCAGGAGTTAGCTTTTATGGAAACCAAGAGGAAGAGTCCAGGGAGGCCTGTCTGAAGCCTGTAAGCACCTGAGCTCTCTTTGCCTGTTTAAAACTTCCTGAATATGCTCAAGATCCACTTCCACCAAAAACTAAATAAAGTACCTTTGGCTGGTTCTCCTACAGTCAGAGCAATTAGAATCTGTGATGTGCGTTTGCATTCCTGTTTCTCCCAGAATTTAAAAGAAGGAATTAGTTCTTGTATAAATGAGCACGCACATCTCTCACAGCCTGACCGTATAAATATTACATTCAGGTTCTCTGCAGCAGTATTTCATGTAGAATGGACAATTATAACTTTTAGACACCGTATATAAAGCCTTAGTCTGAATGAGCACTGGGAATGCTTTGACTAAAAGCCAGCAGGAGCGTTGTATAGCAGGAAGAAATCAGATTTAGCAAACATTTGCTCACATCCCATGGAGGTAGCATGGCTGTCCGTAGGAAGAAGGTGGACACTAATTGTGTGGTTATCAGCTTTCTGAAGCAGGAATGGCCACAGGAGCAGGGCAGAGATCTGGGCACACGGAGCAGTTGACACCCAGATAAACTATCCTGGATTCAATGTAAGCAGCAGTACTGTCCTCTGAAAACACCAAGAGCCTCGCTCATAGGAAGTAGGAACACAAAGCAATTCAATCACAGAATTTCAGTTGTTGAAGTATGTTTCCTGCAACAATGAGGAAGCAGATACCTAAAGGGTTTTCCTAGTATCATTAGATAGTATTCAATTCTATATTCTGCCCAGTGACAGTTCCAGCTCAGGAGCAAATGTGTGGACACAGCGTGGGGACCAGCCTGGATGCTCCAGGCATGGACACACTCCCTACTTGTGGTCCACACTGCTCACACATCGTATGTGGGACCTCAGGTCATTCACCCTGCTCTGAGCATCCCCAGTGCAGGACCTCACTCACCAGCTCTGTTCCCAGAGGAGCCTTCGCCACAGCACCAACAGAAAGTACAAATAAGTTAATGAAACAGCACCAGTTTTTTTCTGTGCAGACCTGGACTATTTCAGCCACGAGTGACGTGAGCAGCCACAGGTGTTGCACTAAATAAAGTAGTAGAAAGTGTCTCCATTGTAACAGTGGAAGCCCTGTTTCAAAAATCCCTCTCTGCTTTTTATTATTAATGGTCGGATTCCTTTCTATCAACAATCACAGATGCATTTACCTTATTTTTCAGCAAAAATATTTTGATAAGAAAAGATCTACTAAAAAATTACTACTGCTTTCTGGTCAGCTTGTACTTGAATAAGCTTTCAATCTTTTCACAGAAGGAGAGAACATAAACCTGTGATTCAGAAGAGAGAGGAAACCAGGGGTTACAAAGGTTGGGAGGCCAAGTAGTATGAAACAGACCCCCCCCGTCAAGCACAAAACTTGGCAGGATAACTAGAAACAGACCAACCCTAAATCCAAGGGTTCATGAGCAGTAACATAATTAGCTGGAATAAAACTAATATTCTAGTGTTAAATTTCACCTCGACACAGAGCAGCAGTTATTAGGGAGAGACGGGTGAGAATGAGGAAAGATGTGTTTCATTTCAGAAAGTTACAGCAGGCAGGAAGGAGCACGGGGCTGCTTCCCAAAAAGCACTTGCGGATGCTCTGGGCGCCTTTATCAGTTGTCTGCAGCGCCTGGCAAAGCGCAGCCCACCGAAATCCTGAAGCGTTTGTTCCTGGGAAAAGAACCACAAATACATTGGAAAAAATGTTGAGCAGGAAATGTTTGACCACTGTTACATCACAAGATATCAAAAGAATTTCGCATTGGCTACTTCCTTCGCTGGGGGAGGCAGGGTGTTCTCGGCTCCAAAATGAAACGGCCCTGAGGCCCCGCCAGGACCGAAATAAAAAGCTGAGGTTTCAGGAACGGGAAGCAAACTTTCTGCTTTCCCTAATAAGCGAGGTAGCAGCAAAATCTCAAGCAAGGCACACGGAGGTATCAGCATGGGGAAGGCAGACAAAGAGTGCTGCTGCACGATGGGTCCTGTGCAGAAAAGCGCTCAGCGAGCAGCATCCACGCACAGCGGCCAGCACAGCCCCGCACAGCACTGCGGGAGGGCCTGACTGCCCCTGGGCTCCAGAGCCCGCAGCAAACCTGTTGCTTTCTGGAGCCAGAGAGCCATGTGTCCGCCTCCCCAGACACAGCGTGACAAATGCCCAGAGCCCTCTTGCGGGCTCACCTCGGGCGAGCTGCGTATGGTTTCTTTTTGAACAAGCTATCTTTTAACACTTGAAACTGGGATGATTTCACAGAAAGAGCGCGTCTCAATTCACGAGCGGCGTCCCCTCACCTCCCCCCCACAGACTCTACCCAAACAAAGCTACTAATGTGTGGTCATTTTCTTGGCAGCGCGGCCGCGTGCTGATAACACCGCTGCCTGCTCCTCTCCCAGGGGCTCGCGGCTGGAAGGCTGCTCCGTACCTCATCCCCCGATGCTTCTGATGCGGGTGATCCTCCGCCTGCACGGCGCCAACCACAACATGCTACCCACCGTGAGAGAGCAGGACACAGGCTGCTCTAGTCAGGAGTTATCGTCTATCATACTGATTGACGAAACCAAGAGTGAGCAGAAAAAATAAACACGAACAGAGGCTGCAGTGTATGGGGCAGTCAGCTGGGAGTTTTAGTATTTGGCCTTGGTGATCCTACTCTCATGGTAGGTTATCTTTTCCTTGTGCTATCATTTATCATAACTTTGAGGGCCAGAGGGAGAAACAAACCTACAATTTTTCTATTGGTTACATTCATTAAACTCTTCTTTTTTTAGCACCACTTCCTTTGCTCCTAATAACAATCCCACCCCCTCAATCTGTATTCCCCAAAGAACAGTGAAATCAAATCTAAGCAAAGCCCTCCCCTTTTACTCCTATTACAATAATAGACCATTGCAAGCAATTAACCTCTGTTATTCCGGCGGAGCTGGGTCTGGCCCTGCTGCAGCCCCTTCTCCCAGGCCCCGACGGGAGCTGGGCGCTGACGCTGGCCGTGTCACTCACGTCTCCTTTGCACGTTGGGGCAGCTGAGTCGGGCGGGCACAGCACTGGCCCTGACAGCCACCATAAAGCACTCCCCGAAGTGTCAATAACAAAGATGATTTGTATGTGGCTTGCAGTCGTCCCCTCTCCTAATAGCTTTCTCATTCCAGCCCAGAAACAAGGAGCAGAGAGCAGCTGCTTAAAGCTGATACAAGCATTTCTTCTCTCAGCAGGCCATTCTTGCATAACCATTTATTTTGCAGAGTTTTAAAGTGCCTGAAGGATTTAATTATGTACATAGACAACCCCTATAAACTCTATTCTAGGCTTTTTATTGACTTTTGTGCTGGGCAGCTCTTAGGCATTTCAATTAAGTGTTTTTATAAGAAAAGCAACAATATAGTAAAAGAAATATATTCTTTATAGATAGTTCCAAACAGTTTGCTCTGATTGAATGAAGTTTATTTAATCGACGAGGATTTAGAGCATCTCATGCTGCAGTTTGGGATAGAGGTCTGCTTGGGCCACAGCTCTGCCAGGACCACTTAGGGACAGGGGAAAGTAGCTCGGATCTGATTGCTTAACCCTAACAGCGTGCTGTGAGATTCAGGCAGCTACCTGGCTCTGGCATGGGAGTGAGCAGGGCAGAAGAAACGCCCCTGAATTCTGTAGAAAGGCCAGCGTCACCTCTATCTGCTTTCTGAGCTATTTACAGGGCTTCTGCAGACCTGCCTTCATTACGGTGTAGGATATTTCGGTCACAGCAGGTGGCCAACAGGAGAGCAGGCCTGTTTGCGAAATATGGAATACTTTTTTCATATACTTTAACCAGAAATGTGCACCTCAACAGCTCTCCTAACTGCTCTAATTTCCCTTTCTCCTCTTAATCTGCTCTGCGAGCCATGAGCATGCATTAAAATCTACCTAAAACATTTCACCCAGAGGCAATGTAATTCCGAAACAAGCAACCAGCATTTCACAGCTCTGGAGTAATAGATTAATTTGAACCTAATGTTGCCGTCGTTTACTGCTCCAAATGTTCTGGTGTAGACATAGCCCCGGGGCACAGCGCCGTGGCATGCGCGGCTCCTGGAACCAGAGCTGCAGTTGGCTTCACATCTGTGCATCACATTTGCCATGTGCCTCATTATCCTGCGCCCCACTGTGCCTACCTGTCCCAATCAGCTTCCCAGCCACAGGCTATCCAATTTTTTCCCCCAGCTAAGAATCTTTGTTCTCTTTCTCACTTACTAAATTTTTGCGAGACCTCTGCACCCCAGCAGTGGGGATTCTGCGCATGTGAACCTCCGAGGTTCTCTGGGTTCTTAATTCTCCATTAGGAACAGGAAAATTACAACACTAAGTCTCCGACATGTCACTGCATAAATTGTGCCGTTTGCAGAATCTAATATAAAGTCTGTGACTAAGCACATAAGCATGTAATAAAGAACCGGGTTGTTTGTTTTGACTTTAACAAGTTCGGTCTGCATCAATTATCTGTAAGTAAAGAAAGAGTAATTTCCAATTCCAGATAAAAACCCTTGTCAAAGAAAGAAAAGATTATTACATCCAAAATCAAAACCAACTGTTCCCCGAAGTTTAAAGAGCCAGCCTTTTAAAACTCATTGATACAAGAACACAAATACATATATTTGTGCGTTCGTATGAAAATAAAATCAACTTTTACCGGCAAAATGGGCCTGCTGAAGCATTCAAAGCTTTGTGTTTAATTCTTCATTTATAGCAACATGTGCAACAAAGGCACCTAAAGCCACAACGGAGTAAAGAAGGGAAAGTAATTTGCACCCTGGGCAGCAGCAGGGAGTATCCCCCTCCCCATATCAGTGCTTGAAGCCCAGAGGCTCATCCCAGAGCTAAGAGCTTGTGCTGCTTTTGCTTCAGCACACAAAGCACTTGAATTTGCTTTAAGTTTGTACACCCGGCCTGACTCCAGCTAGGAGAAATGAGGAGTGCTCTTTGCCTCACAGCCCAGTGTTCATCCTCTTCTGAGGGCGCGGGGAGGCCTGGAGCCCACTGTGCATTACGGTCCGCTTCCTTCCAGCAGTGTGAAGAGGCCTCTGTGTGGGTAAAACACACATTTCTGCCTGCTTACACCCCCAGAAGGGGACCTGACACGACTAAAAGCCCTACATCCAAGTACTATTAAATAGAATAAACACTTGTGGCATGACTGCACTTCTCTTCCTCTGCAGCCCTGAGCTTCTCACTGCAAACTTCTCCTAGCATCGTCTTAATGGCAACTTTTAGCTGTCAATTTTGCCACTGGTCTTACCTGCTGCAGTTCATGAACTATATTAGATTTCTACACATAATTCCAAAGCACACACACACTCCTAGCATGTTTCATTACATGCTTGAATTAATTTATTCTATATGGAATTTGTTACCTTTACAATAAAAAAAAGTAACCATTCATTATTGAGAGCAGACAGATGGAACATGTTCAATTTAAGACATCAATAAGAAGGGGGGGGGGGGGGAAATCTTATAATCCATGTGGCGCAACCTATTCCATCTGGTACTTCCAACTTGTCTGCCAAGACTTTTTTCCTATATAAAAGTGAACATTTCTCCTTAGAGCGAACGGAACATTCTTGGGCATTAGGACTCTGTATCTGATTTATGGATAACAAGCAACAACACACACTTAACATACAATATTTTGAAAGCATAATCTGTTTCATAAGGTAAAGGTTCTGGGCTTGACCTAGGAGAAAACAAAACAAAACAAAAACATAACAAACCACAAACTCCAGGAAATTGTGTTTATCTGAAAATGTTATCTAGGCAGTCAGAACAGAAGCTGCAGCTTTTGCTTTAATGAACCATGAAAGTGATTCAGCAAACTGTTTTAGTCTCTTAAAAACAAATATTAAGCGACATCAATACTGAATTATACAACAAAAATGCTAGCAATCCTTCAACAGGAAGAAAGAACTTTTTAGCACTTGTCTACTGACATCCAGCATCCAGAAGATAATGCCAAAATCAATTTTAACTGTTGGATTAAAGGCTACTCGATTAATTGCAATTTATTCCCAATGACTGTTAAGATAATGGAGTTAAAGGGATCATTTTTTGTAATTCCAAGAGCATTTAATCAAATAGAGTCGTGCTTTTTTCTGGTGTCTTTATTGACAGAGCACTAAATGGATATTTTCCATAGGCCCTATTTCTACTCCTAAACTACATCTCCTAATTTCTCTCAGTCCTAGCAATAACACCAGCCCACAAACACCCACTTCTGGCAACCAACCTAATGAGAGAAAATGGTATTTCAAACCAAAAGTGAGAAGGAATTCAATAATCCACCCAAACATGGTAGGCACTGATGAACAAGTTAATCTGTTATAACGATGCTCTGCATTCATTTTTGTCTTCTAAGTAAGTTATAGGAGAGACTGGGAGATGTCAGTTTTATAGCCACGGTGGTGGCTGGTAGATGTGGCACCAAGGGACACGGTTAGTGAGCATGGCAGGGATGGGTTGATGATTGGACTAGATTATCTTAGTGGTATTTTCCAGCCTTAAAGATTCCATGAGTCTGTGGTCATGAAGGTCTGGGGAGGTGTCCCGTGGTTGGGAAGGCAAAACTGAGAGCATCTGCCTGGTGTACCTGATTGCTGCCCATTATCCACTCTATAGCTGTTACATATAGGGAGTATTTTGCTTGCTAATTTTATGGGATTTGGCTGCAAATGCGTAATACTTGCCTTCTGTGAATGCCACTGGCTACTTCTGTCTTTTAAGGGAAAAACTGGTGCAGACTGCTCATTCCCTGTGCCTGGGACAGGGTCTGTGCCAGTGACCTGGCCTCCAGCCCCTGCGCAGTTGGTGGGTCAGGGGCTGAGACACCCCTCAACCCATAACACTCATGAGCATTGGTCATTGTAGTGGAGATACTGAAGATGTGCATGCACACACACATGTTCACAGCCCTATGGGGGCTGGAGAAGCCATTCTGGGGTGTGATGCCTGGATTAGTGCTGACCCCACTTGATCATATAGATATATATATTATATATTTGTACGTATTTATTATTAATAATAAATAATAATTTATTATTATTATTATTACGCTATTATTATTATGTTATTATTTCCTTTTGACCATGTTTTTTCCCAGCTTTCACACTGGGATCTGACTCCCAGCCCAAAAGAACGGTGGGATCCTTCCCCTCATTGAACACACCACAGCCCTGCCCCAGGAGCCCACCTCGTACCCCCCCCAGCACACAACGACCGCCAGCAGCCCCTGTGCTCTGCATGGAAGGAAGGGGCTGGGTGCCCCGCAGCCCCCTCCCCTGGGTCAGGGCATGCTGGGAGGGGAAATCAGCTACAGAGCAGACAATTTTCAGCTTGACTGGTTTTACTTTCTCTACCAGGCCTCACAAAAACAAACTGACAAAACAAAGGACACAAAATTAATGACCCATGTGTTCTGTCAATTGACTCTTAGTAACAGTGGCTAGTTCACCTTAATTTTTTTTTCACTTTGAGCAAGTAGCCGTAGGCTGTGGTTAGGGTTCATTTAAAAATTCTTCAAAGGCATCACCTGGTTTTCAATAATTTGTTAGCTGTAGTTTCTGTGGCTAACAAACAATGCAGAAGAGTTTATTCAAATTTAAAAAAAAAGTAAGAAAAAAAGAAAGGAAGGGAGGGAGGGAGGGAGGAAGGGCAGAAGGAAGGAAGGAAGGGTGAAAGGAAGGCTGGAAGGAAGGGTGGAAGGGTGGAAGGAAGAGTGGAAGGAAGGAGGGAGGGAAGGAGAGAGGGAGGGAGGGAAGGAAGGAG
>JACDJE010000089.1:1566610-1679430 GCA_016647715.1 Pavo muticus | reverse complement strand
AAGGAAGGAAGGAAGGAAGGAAGGAAGGAAGGAAGGAAGGAAGGAAGGAAGGAAGGAAGGAAGGAAGGAAGGAAGGAAGGAAGGAAGGAAGGAAGAATAGCAGGGAAAAGCACACTATTCAGGATTTCCTAAAAATATTTTGCCCTCTTCATTTCCTTTCGAAACACTGTTATTTATAAGGTTGAACTTTCCCTCACTAGCCAGCTATGCCACTGCCAACATTTTATTCTTCATCAACCACCCTAATTTCTGAGCCATGTTTACCCATGTTTTAGGCAGAGGTGAATTTCTGCAACGAGCAGTGCCACTCACAGGGCACCAGTGCTGCTGTCTGTCCTGCACAGGAGGTTCCCAGGCCCCTTTATAGCTCCGACACCAGCAGCCAAATCCTTCAGCCCTGCATAGCTAAAGCACTGCACCACTTTTTAAATATTTACCCCATTATATGAATGTCCATTGAAGGGCACTTACATAAATGATAAGCACTTACAGCAAACACTTTTAGAGACCAGGATCTGTGGTATGCAGAGGAGATAAGGCTGTTTCCTGCAAATCCTTATTCACAGAATTAGTCCTTAATCAGTCAAATAGACTCCCTGATATCAACAGGATTTCTCATGTGAGCAGGGATGGCAGGATTGGGCTCTTACTGTGGCATTTTAAAAATTCAGCTCTATTCCCTATGAAACTGGTGATTCTGGTGGGAGCAGAAGCATCCCAATGCATATCTCCTGCCCAGGACTCTTTGTATTGTACAGCCCAACAAAACCCCTCTCAATATCCAGAGTGTGTCTGCAGTTGCACACGTGTAAATTGGCCTCATTACTCACTGGGAGATGTAGCTTTTTAAAATGCTCAGTGGCAATCCATATACAAAAGAATTAATGGGAATTTCATAGAATCACAGAATCATTATGGCTAGTAAAGATCACTAAGGCCACCAAGTCCATCCCCAACCCTTCTGCACCATGTGCCTCAGTGCCGCATCTCCACGGTTCTTGAACGCCTCCAGGGACGGTGATTCCACCACTCTCCACTCTCCACTCAAAGAGAATTAAATCATGAACCATTAATATTGTGAGGATGTTTCTTGCAATGGAAGGAAATGCCATGAAATAAAACGATGTATTGAGCACTATCCCAGTGCACAGATCCACTGACCCCACTGTTAAGGTGGGAGCCCCCAGCTGTGCATCAGCAGCCCCATCTCTGTCCCTCGCTTCTACGTGCAGCCATGAACCAGAGGGATGCCAAAAGCAGAATTCTCACCCAGCCAGGCGAAGTCACTAACTGTCCATAAACTTCCTAGAAAGCTGCAAGATCTTACAGTGCTGCTCATTCCATGCCACTTTTGGCACTGTTTGTCAACATTTCCATTACCAGCCTGTTTAAAGGCTTCATGATGCGGCCACAAAAGCCACTTCAGCCTGGAAACTGGTGCGCATCTCCCCACCCTGGGAGAAAATGACAAGTCCAACAACGTGGGGTGTGCCTGCCTCTCTGCTACCAAACAAGAGCCCGAGAGGCTTCAGACATCAGCAGGAGCTCCGCCTGCCCAGTGATGTACACCCTGTCCTGTTTTACACTGCCTGCACAGAGAAGCTGTAAATTGTTAAAGAAACATTTATTTGAATTCAAATTACACACGCACACGTATGTGATCCCCTTGGCTATTTTGGATGAATCGGGGAAATTTTGCCAACCTTCCTTAGTTAGGCACTCAGCTGTTGGTGACAGATACGGGGGAAAAATGCCAAAAGACCTTTTTATAGCCCACCTGGGTCAGGGGTGTTCTGTGAGTCACGGGGCGTTGGCATCCAACATTGATCAGTCAACAAATGAAATAACGCCCAATGGCTTCCCTCATCCAGGGGTCCCGACAGCAGTCCCAGGCATGGAGGTGGCATGGGGAGCTGTTTTTTATTTTTTTTCCAGTTGGAAAGTCACCTGCTTCAGCCCGAGTTGTCAGTAAACCACACACCATGAGACGTCTGCGGGGCGAACAAATAGTTTCCTCCACGGTGAGATAGGTTTTGTATTAAACAGAGCTGAGATGCTGTGTGCAGGAATGCTGAGGGCAAGCGCAGTGAGATGCAATGGGAACACTGAAAAAGGATACTGCAATACTACCACTACAGAAAGCAATATTTTGACACGGCCTGTCCATTTAAAAATGGCTTAGCAGGATACTTAAAATTAAAAGGAGTTTGCCTTTGAAAGTCTCCATGTCAAGAGAGCACTGGTACATCTGCTACTTTTTCTCATCTGTCTCCAGCACTCATACATTGAATGGACACACACAGCAGCCACCGAAATAATGTGATATTGGTTTAAATGATCACTGGATTAGGCCTTATGGTCTCCATTCAGCAAAGCATTTAAGCATATGTTTAAGGTTAAATACATACTTTTCATGCTTAACTCTACAGGGATAAGCTTAAGCATATGCATCAATTTAAGCAGATACTTAAGAGCTCCGCAAAATCAGGACGGACATGCTCGGACACGTGTTACGTGTGCGGCATTATTTAACTGTTGCCTGGTGCAAAATCTCTGGTGGATACATGGAATTAGGGGAAGTGCCCGCATCCCACGCACGGCCAAGCAGGGCAGGATAGCATAGACGCCCGTGGGCAGAAATAGAGGAGCTGATGCCCAGTGGGTGTAAAAATAATCACCAACCATTTTACTCCAGGAGATTTTGTTTGTTTATCTGTTTCATCTGAGGTATAAGGAGGAAATTCTTGATGGTGGAATTTGGTAAATCCCAAAATATTTAGCCTAAAGCATTTCTAGACTTGTACGATAGAAAGTTTTTGGGGAATGTTGAAACCTTATCTAGTTTCACCAGATTATTTTAAAGCTCAAATCAAACCAATATAAATAATGGGTCGAATTACTAACCTGCAGGGAATGTCATCACAAATTTCCTGGAGTTTTCCATGTAACTATAAGCATGACTGGTCTATTTACTGAAAGTAGTATATACTGTCTAACGTTCACTGAAAACTCATGTAACTAATGCAATATGATAACCACTAGGGTGCTACTGTGACGTAAAGGATATATTACAATTTTATCCAATTCAAACAGGGAAAAAAAATGGTTTTAATCGTCCTGCCCTCTAAACAAATAGTTCGCCTGTTCCACTGAACTTGAAATTCAAGGTTATATATAAGTCATCCCGCAATAAAAATAGTGTTATGAAATAAACAGCGCTGCGTTGCACTGTGATTTGAATCTTCAATTTTGGGAAATATTTATATGAAGCACGAGTGCTATGCGTGCTGGGGTTGTTTATGCTCCTCAAAGGCAGTTGCAATGCATCGCGTTGTTATGTGCAGAAGCTCTGGTGACAAGCACATAGATCCAAGGCACCGGGACTAGCTCTGAGGGAGATGTGCATGGGGCAATGGGTCTCGTAGCCACAGTTCATGCACAAATGCCCCAGCAGAGAGGAAAATGTCAAAATGTCACTTCTTTCTGTCATCCTGCAGAATCTGTAGAGGTCGCCTGGCCTGCAGGGGTGGCCTTCCCTACTTGCAGTCCATCAGAATGTGACCTGACTTAAAAGTCCACTGCATTAGCAATCACTTTTAAGGCTTCCCGATCACGTGTAAAGATAAGGAGGAAAGTGCTGTTTGGGTAGTGAAAGCAGGTCCTGTCAGGCACTGCCTACCGTGGCCCTTCCCCTTCCTGCTGCTCACTTTCCGTCCTGGAGAGGAGGAAAAACACCTCCACCAATTGCCTGTCAATGGGGTCTCAGTGGCAATGAGACACATATCTAGGTCCCCCTGTACTTTATTTCACAGAAGAAAACTCATCAGTAGATCTTTCTTCTCTTCTTGGAGACACTTCACTCAAGACCGAGGAAGGATTACTGCTGTCATAGTGCTGGAAACACACCCAGAGTGATGGAGATGCTTGCTATGACATCATCCATTTCTTAGTTTCCATGAGTACTGAAGGGTTTGTGAAGGAAACCAGAAAAGTGACTTAGGAAAGGAGCATCTGGGAGCAGATCACAGAATTTCAGGGGTTGAAAGGGGCCGTTAGAGATCATCGAGCCCAACCCCCTGCTAAAGCAGGTTCCCTACATTAGGTAGCACAGGTAGGTGTCCAGATGGGTCTTGAATATCTCCAAAGGAGACTCCACAACCTCTCTGGGCAGCCTGTTCCAGTGCTCCATCACCCTCACTGTAAAGAAGTTCTTCCATATGTTTTTGTGGAACTTCGTATCATCAGCAAACTTGCTGCAGGTAGACTCTTAATACACAACCTCTCCATGTAGATATACAAGACACACTCACTCACTGTTCACCAAATACCCTCTAAAATACAGAGAAGAGTATCAAATAGCACATAAAGAGCATGTTTTCATTCTCTGAAACGTAAGGGCACCATCTTTGCTGCCTGACCACTGCTGTGGCCACCATCACCAAATTTGATGCAATGGCAAGCAGTGCCTGGCACATTGAGTAGACACATGGAACATCCAGCACCCAGTGACAGCGGCTTTGGCCAGGGCAGGGTGTGATTTCCCCACCCCTAGCTGTCTGTATGCACCACCACATAGGCTCGTGGATGTGCATCTGTGGCAGCTTCTCAGGAGGGGGCAGCTCCAGGCTGCAAGGGTTGGCCCAGGGCACGGTTTCTTCTGCAGCACACAAAGAAATGCTCCAAGCCAAATCCTTATGATTTACTACCAGAAGCCTTCATCAGAATATACTATGTATCTCATAAAATAAACATGGTAATGAAAACCGTTTTTACCAAAGCCCTCAAACCTATGAGCATTAGCAGCTGCTTTCTGTAAAGCCAGTGTTGATATTAGGGACAGATAGATATCAGCCTGGGAGATGCTGTGCTCAGCTCTGTCAGGGTTAACGCATCCTTAATGGAACTTAGCCAGGCTTTGGAACCCTGCGCAGATAATTGATGTGTACATACAAGTCCAAAGTTCTAAATAACTGACTTTGAAACCCAAATCTGACTTTTAATGAGATGCTCCTTTGTCGTAAACAAAATCAGTCTGTCTTGTGCTTGCTTTAGAAATTGGGCTAATCTGTGACAGGCTGTTCTCATTTTCCAGTTATCCACTAGGGAATGTGTGTTGGCACTCTGGCAAATAATTTTTGACTCTCCCCAAATAGTGTCATTGCTCTTGGTTAAATCTGTGAAAATTATATCTCTGTTTCTCATTGCTGTGACCTGCTGGAGCATCCTGCATGGCTTGGAGTAGATTTCTTTATCAGGCTCCATAATGGGGCATAGCATAGTGCCATTCGGAGGGCTGCAGAGTATCTGCACTGAGAGACAGCAGCAAAAAGAATAGAATCTGCTTTTTGAGTTCCCCTCTATCTGTACAAATAGGTTTGTCCATCAGAATAGCGTTGTGTATCTCTATGGTTACCACGGGCAGTGGTTGGGTGAATCCATGGTTGCAGACAGGTTTTGGCAAAGTTTTCTGGTTATCTTATCACCTATTATATATGCATGATCTGGAAAAGGTGAAACCAAGCCCTGCTCTCTTCCACGCAGCACCCTAAAGCTCTAGAGACAAAGGAGACAACTGGGACATAAAAGACTCAGTGTTGGGATATTACTTTGCTGAGCATCCTAAGAAGTGAATTAGCCCAAAGCAAGAACAGGAATGCTATCAAAGACTTGGAGTAATACACATTTCTGAAAGCAAAAGAAACCACCTCTACCTTGGCTTGAAATGGTCTACTTTAGACCAAAAATGTTAATATTTATGGAACAAAAATTAAGAGATTAAAATAGCAAATTGATTTAAAGTAAAAATAAAATCTTAATGTACTTCATAAACACCCAGAACTACAGGTTTCTTCGTAGATAAACAGATGTATATATAGGCGCACACACACACATTTATATTACTGAGGTCCTTTTGACCTGCCACACAATCTTAGGGGTTTTTCCTTCAGTCAAAATGAATTAGAAGAATTAATTGAACAAATCAAACTAAACTTAGTCACAGCAGAGCTCATTGCCTAGAGAGCTTCATAAATCTGATGACTGATGGGATGATGGCAAATACATCCTCATTACCATGCTAAACTCAGTTTACTAAATAAATTAGTCATGTCATCGATGTCGTCACCGCATTCCTCTGCCACTGCGCAGCCGCCGCCGCTCTCCCTTTCGCTCCCCCAATAATACCTGCCAACTTCAAAGGGGCCCTCAGGGAATTAATGACTCAATGTTTGCAAAGTGTCTTGAGATGCCCCAGATGAAAGGTGTTTTATAATCCCCTCTCGGTTTGCACAGCCCGCGTCAACCAAGAAGTGCGAGGAGTTGGCGGTGCTGCAGCTGGAGGGTCTTTCCCATGGCCAGAGTTTCCTGAGGTGACCAAACAGCACATGCTGGTGGGCTGGGGTTGGGGGGTCTATTTCCATTCCTGGCCAGCAGACATGGGGCTGTAACGTCCCCCATGGCAGAGCATTTTTGCCCCCCAGCTGAGCATCCTGTTCTGTTCCCAGCAGGTGCTCACATCACAATCCAGCACGTCACCCCATCACTACTCACGTCCTCCAGAGGTCCTGCCAATGCCTCTGAGCTACAAGTGACAGGGATGCCTTGATTTTTCATGAGTTTTAAGAGACGGCTAATGGGAAAATAATTCAAAGCAGCTATTGGTATTAATCTTCTCCTTCTCAAGTGACTGCCAATTTTCCAGACAAATAGTTGAAGTTTCCTCTCTCAAACGGTTTGAGAACGGGGGGAAAAGAGTTTGATTATTATTAAGTAACTCTGAATAAAGCAAGCTGGGCTATCTTGGTCCTTTCTCTGGCAAAATTCCCAAGCAATGTTCCAGGAAGCTGCTTGTATAAGCAAAAACCAAGCAACTGTCCTAGCTTGCCATGCGTATGTGTGTGTCTCACTGGCTTCAAGGGAAGGTGCATTTGCAACTAAACTTCTTTTCTAGGTGTAAATTGAACACAATCATCTCTGAGGAATCTACCTATAAGCACCAGGACTTTACCTTTGCACTCTGCCACATTTCTATTCCTCAGTGCAATTCTCAGCTGTACTTCACAGGAGGAAAGGTATTATTCAGTCTGCTTTATTTTAATATGAATGAGGGATACTATACAAGGGAAAATTGTTTTTAATATTGGCCCTGAAAACTACAAGCCAGCAGATGGCAGTTTAAGCCACACTCAGTCAAAACAGCATCATATTTTAGCTAGGGCCATTATTGTCAGATCATTTCAACACATGTATTTGAAGATTTGACTCTGAGGATGGCAACAAGTCTAAAAAGGCTGGCTGGGAGTGCTGGCAGGACAGGCAGCTTCTGCTAAGAGAAGTTTGCACACAGGCTGTCTGCTCTGACGCATGTGAGCAGAGCGGGGCTGGGAATGCTGGAGGAGTGTGGCTTCATTTGCGTGTGCATGCAGCCACATTTTCTCCACCTCATGCCACCATATGTAATTTTGGCTGAGCTGCCAGCACTGTGCCTGGACACATACAGGCATTTGCAGGCTCTTGGGTGTTTTGAGAATGTTCATTTTATATCTTCTTTGGAAGGAGAGGTGGTGATATCCTAGAAATGAGGCCTGTGGAAAACCCTAAAAATGACCAGACTTTTGTCTCATCTCCCTCTCTGTGATGCATCACTGAGTGTCCCTCAACCAAGAAGGCAGATCCATCAGTGCTCAAACAGTTTCCCTGCATCCCCGGCTGGCATCCCATTTGTCTACTTCCCACTATTGAACAACAGACAGAAAATGGAGCAGAAAGGGCTTTAATGCCCATACTGGAGCATCCCCTGGTTCTGCAGACACAGGAGGGAGCGGCCCACAGCCCGCCGGGTGCACAGCTCCCCTCACATTCCTGGATGATAAACCTTTGATATGCCTTACACTTCAGTGCCCTGAAAATGTAACTTTCCACATTTATGAATACAAACAACGCTATTATCTCTGCCTTTCTAATATTTAACTAAACTAAACACTCAGGTAAAATGTTATCTGAAATGGTACTTCTATAAATGCATTAACTTTGTCTTCCTTTGACTTTTAAGATATCTTTCCTTACTAATACATCTGAAAAGGTTGTTTGGAAAGCCTTCGTAAAGTGGCAGAGCAAACACATGAAGGGCGTTCTTTAGGAGTTCTTTATTATTAGCTTTCCAATGATGCTATCTTCTTGTACTTTTCTTAACGAGAAAATAAATAGAATTTGTCTCACACACAGCTGTGTTTTTCTTCAGCTAAGGAATGCACAAAAGGAAATTTAAAAATCATGCATTATCAGTGAGCAAGCTAGTTAAAGTAAATAGATTCCAGCCAACCTGCTTCTAAAAGATTAAAGGTTAATGATGGAACTTACCTTGTCCGACAGATTTGTGAATAATCAAAGTCTAGGAAAGGCACGTCCAATTTTCAGGTATTACCTGCCCAGCAAATGTCAAAAGCAGACATAGGTCTGCTCACAACCAAGCAGCCACATTTTCTGTCACATCAGTCCATCCTGTTTACTGATTAATTGACATTTCAAAACCATTTATTAAAATACTTAATTGACCCCAGCTTAATCTTTTAAGAAAGTCGGTGACTGATGGAGGATGCTAGTTTAAGCAAACAGTACGATCTCAAAGATCATTCTTATTGTACCCTGGATTATGTCATAAAGCCCTGAACTCAGGACCAGCACAGGATTCTGGTCCCTGTTCAGTAGTCACTTATCGCCACGTTTATGCTAAGTAAATATATCTGGATTTGCTAAGTAACCCATAAAACAATTACCTAGCTCTGAATTGTGTCTGTGCAATTCTAAGACAGCAGAGCAGAAGAAGTGTGAGCTTCCTCAAGTTAATTTGCAATGTGGGACAGACGGCACCCAGGCAAATACACACACTGGGACAACTGTCGGACACCAGCCCCATGAGGGCACTGGTTCTGGGCTGGGTGTTTCCAAAGCTATAGGAGCCTCCCATGACGGGGAAGATAAAGCCCTTATGCTTCTGTCTGGCGTTATTTATTCTGTTTACCTAAGAAATCTATTTTAATCCCTGTTTCTCTCTTTAGAAGCCTAGAGCCATCAAAGGCTTAATGTCTTTCTATACCATTCATGGGCAAATGAATATTTTAACTCTATTCTTTAATGATCATTATAGATTTTTAAAGCCTGGCTCATATATCCTTGCTGTCCCTTTCAATGTATGTTTTAATGACATCAAGGAGAGTTGTAAGCAGAATGAAAGTGGGTCGCCCATGAATGAATCTGTTCTAATGGTGAAATGGTGCCATCAGGTCAAGGAAGCATTTTCCCTTTATCAAAACTCGGTTCATCTGAATCTTTGAATGCCTCTTTCTGTTCCCTCATCTGCTCCTTACCTAGATAAAAGTGGGACCATTTCCATCTCTCCACCCTTCCGCTCTGATGATAAAGTAAATAGCATAATACAAGACATCGATTCCTTTTAACACAGAAGCATATGACTCACTCGTTTATCTCTGCACTAAAACCAGTGCCACATAACACCATAAAATCTCTTTGAAAACATCTCCGAGACCTACTCAGGGCCACCAGTATCCAAACTTTCAGTTAAACTCCAAAGTGAGGAGCTTGGGAAGGGAGGCAGGTGAGAGCCCAATGACACGGCATGCATGTGAACAGGCTGTGGCTGTTTGATTGGGGTATCTTGGCTAACTGGTGAATTCCAGAGGAATCGCTACTCTTAATCACATATTGCCCTATCAGGACAATGAAAAATCCTTTGGAACATTCATTTTCTGCCACAAAATATTGCTACTAAAACAGCGCTGGTAATTACAAAGCGTTGTGGCATACACACTATCTAAAAAATGTTTGTATTTCTTTAATTGCAGATGTAAGGGCCTTCCACAGGTTATATCACCCTAGGATACAAC
Organism: Pavo muticus; assembly: GCA_016647715.1. NCBI lineage: Eukaryota > Metazoa > Chordata > Aves > Galliformes > Phasianidae > Pavo > Pavo muticus. The sequence continues at coordinate 1,669,528 of JACDJE010000089.1, read as the reverse complement.
ATGAGCCCTGGGTATCACACAGGCCTGGATCTGAGCTCGCACACTGTGGGAGAATATCAAGTGATTTCTGTCACACAACATTGCCCCAGTGAAATTTGCCCTCCAGCCATTCCAAAGCCTTGTCCTTGTATAAACCACGGTGGTGTCAGTGTTCAGGAGCCCATGGAAAAGCTTTCAGCACTGTATCGCTGATTGCCTCAGCTCAAGGAGCGAAACCCTCGGGAGGCCGCTGGATCTCACCTGGATTCGTATGCAAACCCACCTGGCTTTGATTTAAAACAATAAACCAGGGCAGGTTTTACTGGAAGCCGAGCCCTGATTTGTGCTAGAAGTTTGCAAACCTCAACCTAGCTTTCAACAGGCAGCATTTTCCATGTGAATTTGGGCTTCCTGGCAAATATTTTGCAGGGCTGTGGTTTCTCATTCCTTTTGCTCCTGGCCTTCTCTGCTGTAGGGTTTTGTGTCATGATAAGACAAAGCAGAAAGTTTAGGACATTCTCTGTTTCTTTTGAATGTTGTTGAAAGCAACTTCTTCTAATGCTAGATCGCGCCATTCCTATTTCTGTCAAGGTAAATTACGGAAGAAATAGTTTCATAAGCTTCAAAGAAGATGCCTGCAAAACAGGTGATTGCAGAGAGACGTGGCCAAGTGAGGAACATTAAATATATATATTTTTTTTGCTAGCAAACAGTCAAAACTTAAAAGTATCATGCATATTAATAAGCAAAACTAAGCTGTTTATTTTTTGCAGTGCTTTGACATGCTGCAGTGAAGGAGAGTCCACATCTCCTTGGTACAAACTGGACATTTTTGTTCCCTCCATCCAGCTTTTTTCACCTATGGAGCATCCATGCATGAAACCCAGGTAGGTGCCAATTTGCAAAATGCAGTGCAAAAACAGAGACTGCTCCCTTCATAGCAGGTTACAAATGTTGATCTCTTATTTTACACAACTTGCATTATTATTTTATATGAATTGAGTCTGCATTTTACAGTGTTTAGATCTGATGCAGCAGCACAAGCCTATGCTGTTAGGCACAGCCTCTGGAAACGCTTTGGCTTGGTTCATTAGAGTGAATATAGGCCAAAATTGAATCAGCTTTTAGCTGAAATTACAGAAAGCATCATAAATGCCAGTGAGGATCAGGAAAGACCCTCAGTCTGCACAGTCACCTTCAGATTCCCCAACCCCAAATTACACCTATAAGAAAGATACCTGAAAGCAGAGTTAACCACTCTTATTATTTTATCTTAAATCTCAGAAGAGCTGATATTTTGCTTGCTGTTGAGGAAACCTTTAATGAGACCAGGGTTCCAAACAGACACAAAAATCAGTCATTCTGAATGCCACGATTTGAAGTGGAGAGAGGGCTGATGGGACTTCTTGGTAACAATACTGGAAAGGTAAGTGAGCTGATTGAGATGAATGCTACCTTTAAGAAAGCTAGAAGCCTCTATTCAGCAAGAATAGGACTATTCCATAAAAGAAAAGGGAATCAATTACATCCTTTTATGTATTACAAGGCATGAACACTAGTTAAAGCAACAGCTCTTGACCCACAAATATAACCTATTTCTGAACATCAGATTATTTCCTAAGAAAACATATGTCAAAACACACATCCGAGATGCTGAAAATATATATATATATATATATTCTGTGCAAAAAGAAGCTTTAGCAGCTCAGATGACAGTTATCATGAAGAAGCATACAGTGCATCTAATAACCACCTCTTCTTCGTGGACCAAGGATATAGTTGGGACATGGCTACTAGGCAAGAAGAAAAATTACCAGGGAAACAGGTTAGAAAACTCAAAAATTCATTCATTTAGAAGTGGATGAGATGATTTTAGATCAGATTTCATAAACTGAGATAACGTTATAAAAAAGACAGTTGTGGTAAGAAAAATACAGGATGTCTGCGTTTCAGTCAGAAAGATATTAAGGGGATTGTGCCAAGTATCAGTGAAGCCTGTTTTGAGAATAACACGTGCAGTTTTTGACCAGTCACATCAAACCATTTGTGTGGATGTGAAAAATGTGGATATGGATATGATAAGTTTTATTTAAATTAGATTTTTACAAAGAAAGACAGAAAGAAATTGAAACGTAGCACTCAGTTTGTTTTCACTTAATAAACCAAGAAGTAGGGCTTTGGAAATTACTGACGTAATTATTGTAACTGTTTACTTTATATAAGCAAATAGTGGGTTAAGCCTGTACAAGAGTGGCTCCTAGGAATCATCAAACAACTTCTGGCCCTAAGAAAAAAAATGTATCAATATTGGATTTTAAGCCCATCTTGAGAGACTGATCAAATATGAAATCAGTTCCTGAGAGTACACTTAAGTACAATGCCTAAACTCTTTGCTGGTAGGCAACACATTGATGGAACCTTCACTTTCCTTCAAGGGGAAGAAGTGAAGAAGATAAACCCGACGAGCTCAATCCTGCACTCTAAACGTGAATCCATTCAAGCAAGCAGATGCCTGGTTTCTAAGTGAGCACGTTGATGGCACTCCCCTCAGCACACCCAAATGGCCTGTACTGCAGACACTGTTCTGGACACGTTTGTTGTCTTGCTTTTAGTAATTAAATCACTAGCAGTACTCATAAATAGTCTACAGATTCAAAAAAATCTTGAAACAACTATATATCCCTTATAATATTTAAAATACATTTTGGCCACATTCAAATTGTGGTTGGACTTGATGACCTTTAAGGTGCTTTCCAACCTGAGCAATTCTATGATTTTGATTCGAAATCTACTCAACTCCATGTAGTTTGGAAGGGGTTTGAATCAAATTCTTTTCAAGAGTCCCCAGTGCTCATCAGCCCCACTTAGGAGCTGGGGAAGACAAGAACTATAGTGCAAGCTTTTTGGTTTTGTTTGAGCTGGTTGAATACCTACAGACCTGAATGAGGACTGTCAAGGTAATAAAATGAGATGTCTATCTGCAGTCCAGAGAAAAAGGAATTGCACACATGGGAAGAAAAAATGCAGAATTTAAAGAGAAATCTGCCACAAATTTTAAGCTTCTGGAGCCTTTGCGGGGAACTTCACCCATAATTGACGCCAATGTAAATCACAAGAACTTAACAATTTTCTCCTAAAATATAACATTGAATTTACTGGTAATAGCACACACGTATAATTTGGGAATAGTACCTGAAGACGTCATTCATTTATTATTAGTTGTCACCGCTCACAGCTTGCAATTAAATAAAATGAGAATCTATTAAAATTCAGTGTCAGCTATTAGTAAAGTCCACGGCAAAAAGGACAGCAAGAAAAATCATACCAGCTGGTCTCTGGTTACAGGAAAAGGCTGTCAGGGCAGGCATTGCCTCTACCTCACTAACATCACCTCCAGCTGCAGGACAACAGGGGGTCCCTCTCTGCTACACCCATAGGCATCACCCCAAATGCTGCACAGTTCTGCTGACTTCAGATGGACCCGTTACTGAACTGGGTAAGAAACTGCCTCTTAGGAGTGGAAACTGGGCAGCAGGATCTGGTGGTCCTGAGCTCATGGAGCCATCTGCAGCGGCGCGTGCAGGAGGGAGATCTGCAGCCTCAGTCTGAAAATGCGGTGCCAGGAAAGTAATTCTGCTGCTCACAGGTGGCATTTCTTTGAAAGCAAAAAAGCAAACCCACAAATTAAAATCCTTACGCTTCGCACAGGGATTGCTCGTGCTGATAATTAAGTCCATTTTGCGTATTGCAAAATCACACAGAGTGTCACAGTAAATTTTCTCCCGTTATTGACGAACTGTTTGCGGATTCAGAGATGAGTGGGCCTTTTTCTAACTCCATATTATATATGTCACCTCCACCGCTGACCTCATCCAATAAACTTAATTGAGGGTGGTTCGTCTTAACTAACTTCCATTTTCAAGGTGTTGTCACACAGATTGAAATGCGTGCACTTGTAAAACCCGCACCCTCGGGGACAGCTGGCGGCCGTACAGACCCGCAGGTGTAATGCTGTGCTCCGCTGTTCCCCGGGTGGAACATTGCTTTCTATGGGGCTGTGTGATAAAAACCAACGAAGACGTTTCTCCTCTCGCACAGACAGCGCGCCAGCAGCAGACTCATGCTCTGATTCAAGTGAATCACGCAGCTGCGCCTCCCCAGAAACCACTTGGAAAGCGCGCCGGTGCTTTGGCGCACGCAAGGCGGTCATGGAACGAATGAGCATGCCAAAACACAGCAAAGCTTAACACGCTTCTGAGCTTTTAGTATGTTATTAGAGATGAGCAAACACGTACGAGAACAAAACACACAATCAGCTGAGCTCATTCCAGACCCTTTCGAAATCCATGCAGGGAAGCATCTCTTCCCCTGCTTCCCACTGAACCCCAGAAGACACATTATCTTGGCAAATGTGCTGTGGAGCACAGGGTCAGCGGGTCTGGCAGTGTATGCGGGGCAGCAGCCTGCACATCCCTGCACTCCGGGCGTCCTTGGGGAGCCAGCACTCGCCGCATTCCCCATTCTTAATGGGGTGTAATGGGGAACACGTTTCCCTCAGACCTTCCCGCTTTGAACCCAAACTCTTCTTTTAAAGCAGTTTTTATTATACTTCGGCATCAAATGTGCTTTGTTTTGCTAACTGTACCTGGCATTCCTTCCACTAAGAGATTTCAGCCCAGCGTTTGGGACAGACGAGGCATGCCTCTGCTCTCTGCATGGGAATAGTGGCACGATATACACTCATTTCTATTCTCTACTTTTTTTCTTTTTTTAATCAGCACAAAATAGTTGGATGGTACAGTTAGCTGATACTAAATCTGAAACAGAGCAGTAACTCAGAGCTGGAATAGCCTATCTTCATTTTTGGCTCAAAAAGTAAATTCAAAGCAATATTTGTGTTTTTGGATCACTCCATAAATGGGCGGAGATTTGTGCTCCCTTGGTTTAAGAGTCACGTTGTACAATTTTGCCTGATGCAAAAGCTAAACCTGTGAGTTGATCAGTTTAGAACAGCAGTGCGTTTCTTTATCCAAAAGCAAAGCATCACCGAAAAGAAAAACAAATGGTAGATCCACTCCACATGCACTCCATTGTATTTATAAGGGATATCCTTATAAAAATGACAGTGTTTGTAACTGCATCTGCATATTATACCAGTTGTAACACCGGGGCATCCCCAACAGGCAGAGACTCTGACAACGCTCCCAGCCTAAAAAAGTCAGACACAGATACACAAACACATAGCTGAAATAACTGCTTACACTATGTTAGATTTAGAGTCGCATTCACAAGACAAAAGGACAGAAGCAGCTATCCAGGTTGGTTGCATAGCTCAAGCTGTCCCAGTTTAGCCAGACACCCTTGAAAGCAGTTGAAAAACCTGAATTTGGGGCCAGCAGTGAGCACAGCTCAGGGTTTGTGCGTTAGTAATGCAACTTCGGTAGCACGTTGCAGCATGTAGGAGCATCTTACACTCGGTAAAAGCTCCACTCCAGCTCTCAGTGCTATTTTTGGTCACAAAAAGATGTTAAAATCCCTCTGTTTAGGCCACTAGGCTGAAATTAAGATAAAAGTAGATTCAGTTCTTCATCATATTACAATATTTCTGGTGTCCTAGATGCCTATTTGACCGTGTTATAACACGGAAATCACTGTTTATAGAATTAGTAGAGCTGTGTAGACATGGGAAATGCCAGTTTTAGGGATTTCTCAGATATCAGTGAGGAAGAAAACGTAACTTGGAACTGAAAGGCAAAACGCTGATGCTGGCCTTCAAACAGTTACCCAGAAAAACATCCTGGATCCAGACTCAAGCTCTTTAGTCAATATTTCATTTCATAGTTAATGTTGCTTAGGGTAATGAAATCACTTTGAATTTTTGATGTAAAGCCTGAAAAACGTTAAGTGAAAATGTGTTGTATTACATAGTTGCATTTAATAAAAACAGATAATTCATATCTTTGTAGAACCAAGGAAGATGCTGATGCTAGAGAAAGAAAAACCTGCAAACAGTGATAAACTTTAAATGTCACCTCCACTTCTTATTACTTGTGATTTCTTCCCTAGATGAGACCAAGACTTGGCAGCTTTGGGCAGGTGGTCAGGGCTACTTGGAGCCTCCACGCGGTGCTGTGTGGCTCCTGCAGGAGCTGAAGGCAGAGGCGGAGAATGCTCGCCTGACCATTCTCCACAGATGCAGTAGTTTTAGGAGTTTATGGCCAAACTCCCTGGGAGAAATGCCTACACCATGCTTCTGTTCCTTCTCACTTCCCCTGACTCTATGCATTAAAAACCAAGGTGTAAAAACCAGAGCCCAATTTAAATATCCCCAGGCCAAGCCCAGCAGCTAAGCCATCACTAGGTGCTGACTTGACAAATTTTCTGGGGTTGATACGTGCAAAGTCTTTTATAGAAAGCAAGCCAGCTTGTTTCTCTCTTCTTGCTGTTACAGGCCAATTTCCAGCCTCCCTGAAGACTCGGATTTGTCGGATGTGGCTTTGTTTGTGAAAAAGTAACATATGCAGACAAAATAACTGTTTTTCAGGTTTGATGCTGATGTCCAGCTGAAACTAATCAAAAGTCCAGGCTCTTTGGACCCCAGTAGGACAAAACTCCTAATGAAGATGAATGTAGGACAATAGAGGGAATGAAAGGGTATCTGGTCTCATCTACTCCGCAAGGTAGATTTACACTCAAGAGAATAAAAATGATTGAGTTGTGTCCTTTTTAAATGTTATCTTTCTATCTCTCCTATTTAGCGCATCTCAGTGCTTTTTTCTGTTTCTTTAGAGCTCTACATAAGATGTCTTTGTGCGTTTCCTCCAAGAGCTGCCCTGGGAGATCTATGAATTAATCTCTCTCCTCACGCCAAACCCGTGGCACAGAAAATCTATTTCTCCTCCACTACAACTGCAACATTTTGCAATTAAATTTATTTCAACTTTTCCAGTGTTAGCTAGCTTTGAAGATTTACCTTTGATGACTTGGCTAACCCAGCCAAATCCCACCTGTGTACCTATCTATGAGTCTGCTCAAACAAGCTCTGCTCTCATTCAAACCCGTAAAGGAAAAGGGTCATTTGTCTGCAGTGACAAGCACCCACAAGGTGGGTTGTGTTTCTTTTCATGTTTTTTGTGGAGAATATGTTAAAATGAGAAAACCAGCTGAGTGCTGAAAATAGCATATAATGCTATCTGCCTGAGTGGGACCACGGGCCTGAAAATTTGGCTGTGAACGTGAAAGAAATCCTTAAACCTGGTGTCCCGTATTCAGCCTATCTCATACTTAGTGATTCCAGAGAGGCTGGTGCACCACGAGAGGTGGGCACGATGCTGGGATTTCCTTTTCCACGCCAACTGTTGAATTCAACTATACCCTGAAACAAGTCCTTTCATTGCACTTCTCATTATCTCAGCTTTTATGGCTATGCATTTTATTGGCTGTGAAATTATCCAACCCTTAAAGAAAAAAAGTGCAAACTATGAAATCTGCTGCATCTCCGAAGGGCATCTAGGTAGTTTGGGACCTTTACCAGCAAAACTTTAATCACTAAAAACCTGTCTCCTTGCCCTGCCTCACTGTTTATAATCTCCTCGTTTCCTCAGTGCTTAATCTTCAGTGGCTGTGAAACCAGATGGCTAAACAATTAGATAAATCGACAGCATTGTTTACTTTGTCTCTTCTGTAAGCACTAAACAATAAATCTCACAACTTTCTCGCTGCAAATGTGATGGCAAATGCCAAATCCCGATTCAGCAGCAGGACTCCTATTTCCTGGGCTGGTAGAAGACAGAAAATATCATATTTCTACCTCATTCGACCCTTTCAATATCCCCGTCACGCTTCACTGCTTTACAAGGCACCATTTCACTGTTGCAACAAAGATTACAGCAAATCTAACAGGTAAGGCCTGGAGCAAACATGGAGCGGAGTGGACCTGAACAGAAGGCACAAGGACTGCATGTCTTATCTGCTCCCCATCTCGGCATTTCTAACCACAAGGACTGCCCTGCTGACAGCCCTCCCTGTCCTCAGGCAATGAATCTGAAATGAGATATACACACAACAAATAATAAAGGTGGTTTTCTTTTTCTTTCTCTTATTTTTTTTTTTCTGAAAAATATAGACCGAGGTAATTAAATTGCTAACATGATGGATGGCCTCATTTTATATTTGAATTCAAAGTGACTTGCTATGGCATATAAAAAGTGACTCCCTACATAAAAGTATGATGCTCTGACTTAAGCTGAAATAGAAATGTAGATATTTGCCTTGAATTCTGAAAAATCAAGTTTTGGTGCTGTCTTCACAGCAGTTTATAGTATTTGGATGTTTTCCCAAAATCTTAGAACATTTTGGAGGTATTAATAGCTGAAGCTTCAACTGTAAATCCCATATGTAGACAGAAATCGAGGCACTCTGAGATTGTAAGTGGGTTTGAAATAACTTAGAAAGAAAATTGCAGTTACCCTGGGAAGGGTTTTCAGTTATTTAGGTACTAGACATTATACAGGCATCATACAATAGTATGGCATTGGCAGCACCACCTGTACTCAAAGCTGCACGAGCTCCCCTCACAGACCCTATTTTCAGCTGTATTGACCTAAAGAGATGTTAAGAATATGTTATCACTATCACTGTCGTGTAGCAGCGATGTTTGGTTTCCTCTTCTGCCTTTCCTCCTGTCCTGTAGGAAAATATACTAAAAAGCACCCAGCGTAGCTTCAGGACTTCTGCCGAAGCTATTAAACAAATTAAGGATTTGATGTCGTGTTTGAAGGCCTATGTTAATGTAAAGTTGCAGTTGTAATGCATCATAATTTAAGGGATCTCATTTTTGTATTTGCTTTCTTTCTGTGAGAAATTTGTGATCCATACCGCAGACTGTGGAAGCTCTTGGCCAGCAGCCATTGAAGTATTAAACATAAATGGCTTGTTACATCAGCAGTTATTTGCTGTGCAGCAATACTGTTTTTAAAAATCCACTCAAAAAAACTATAAATCCTAGTATATATTTTCTTGCTTTTGCCTGACGCTCATAGAGTTAACAGGCAAAACATTTCCATAAAACTTCCATCCAAAAGAGCTAAGACGTTAAAAACTCACCGTCAACATCTGTTCATCATTTCATTGTGCGGCCACACATGAGATAAACGTGCTTACTCATAGGAGCACAGTACCTACCCGTGACCTCAGCTGTGACATCAAACAGGCACGCGGGGGAATTATTCTCCCTTTTGGCACCCACGTGGCTGACTTCCACGAAGTGGGGAGCGCGAAAACGCTGCCTGACAAGTGGTGAAACTGCGGGATTAACAACCAACATTTATCAGCTCTGTGCTGTCGAACGCTTTACAATAGGAAAAACATGTGTGTATAAATAGGTCCATCCCCCAAAATTAAGCAAACGTCATAACAGGCTGGTTAACAAACCCTTAATTACACTGTCACTCGTATTAACTCCGTCGCCCGTTAATGGAGTAGGTTCCAGTGGAAGCAGCCACATTCTTAGGAGGGTTATTTATTTTATGCCCTAATTAATCAGTACTGACACTCAACCACAACCTTCCTCCTTCCTCATTATTTAAATCAACCATTTATATGGATGAGCCCCCTTGCTTTGTGCCTTACATTAATGCGCTAACACGTGCCCCCGAGGGAGCGGCTGGTGCTGTTCCGGCGGGTGCATGCCTTGATGCTGCCCCGTCCCACACTCCCTGCGTCCCGTTTGCCCTGGAAACAAGGACTCATCAATGGGAATGACATTTGGGTGCTTCAGGGTCTATTCCTCCGCAGTGCTTGGGGGGAAGCAGCTTCCCAGGGCCAGTCCCATCGCCAGCATTAGGCACATTTGCAGACCATGGAGAGTATCTGTTTTCAGGAGGGCATCACACAGCAAAAACCTTTATTTCACATCAGGCACATGCTTAAGCGATTTCCCGAATCTGGGTCCTGATCCTAAAATTGGAAGCGACAGGTAGAAGTTCCCCTGCCCCCCAGTTGCCTGTCCTGAGGCTGCCAGTGAAACAGACTGGCTGCTGGGTCTGTGGAACGGAGATCAAAGCGTGGAGGCTTTGAATTCAGTACAAGGCCATTTGAAAAGCTGAAATTCAGAATATCTCATGCAAGGCTTTGTGTAGGAGTGTGTAGCCTCATAGAATTCTGCTGAAATATTTCTATTTATCCCCATATTTTCATGTAGTAACTTCTGGAATATTTTGTATCTCAGAATGACCGAAACAAAAACTAAAGAAAAATATTTCTGATTGAACACTTCAAAGCTTTTCAAAATTTCAATTTTTTTTTCCAATTCCATTTTTCTTTATCATACACCTTTTTCAGGCTTTATGCAGAATGCTCGTGTCCCAGAGATGCACACTTACAGGCTTCCTGCCTTCAGTGCAGACCCTGCCCCAGTTCAGTCACCTCCAAATTGGGATCGAGCTCCAAAAATTCAGAACCCCCAGGAAAAGGAGGATGTGCCGTTAGGACTGGGAAAGCCTTAACAGGTCAGAAGAATGTGTGTGTTGCCCACAACCAGCTTGGTGGAAAGCTGGGGAAGGCACAGGAGGTCTCACACTTTTGCTACGGTGGATGTGTGTGTCTGTTCACAGAAAAATCTGCAACTTGTAAGAGGACCATTCAGGTTTCCCCATATCTAAGAGCCCCCGACACCTCCCTTCATCCAGGCCATGCTGCAGGTCCACCTGGAAACGCAGATCCATAACTCAAACCTCTTATCTACAGACACTTTCGAAGCTGCTTTTTCTAAAGGAAGACAAATGGCACAGGGCTGTGCATACTTTACTTGAGTGAAGCTCAAACACAGCTTTGGTGAGCTTTCCAAGGACAAAAGGCATTTGAACAATTCAATTCAAAGCTGATAAACATGGCTGTGTCAAGCAGCTCGCAATAGCTACGAGGGGATTTGCAAAATTTCTGGAAGTTTTAACCTGGACTAAATGGAGATGCTCAAGTTCAAGAAAGCATTTTCAGAGGTTTTAACTTGTATTAATTTGAATAAGTTTAGAGGAAACTTTCACTGTTTTCCCAGCACAGCTTTCTGACAGCAATTCCCATGCCAACTTAGATAACTGCAAACCAACGCAGCTTTCAAAACGAGGAAACACAATCCAGTGCTACTTTGCAAAACCAAGGCCATGTGCAGCTCCATTAACTTGTGGTTCGAGGCCAATAATTAAACCAGCCACATTCCATCCAAATAATTTTCTGACTCCCCAAACATTTTGCCAAACCATGAACTAATTTTCACCATGAAGGCGCTGAGATTTAGCGCGTTTTTGGAGACAGTTGCTCACTCGGCAGAGCTCCAGGGGCACTCAAAACCTCACGGTGCAAAGCAGTCACAAGTTGCCAAGTGCATGTTGTCCAATGAAACCCAGCGTGTGAGAAACCATATAAACCAAACCAGAGCTGTGCAGCTTTTCCATAGACTTCATACCCAAACCACATGAGGGTGCAGTTTGGGCCTACTGCCCACACCAAGAAGGGCTCCTGAGGCATTCTGCAGCTACAGGAGATATTGGCAGAATGGAGATTTCAGCCAACCATCTGGGTTAAACTCTTGTGTGCTAAAAAGGCCTTGGTCAGAATGTTTCTCATTTCTTAGACAAAACCCTCATCCAGCACATGTTTATTAGCGATGAGCCCTTTATGCGTGTCATGATGTTGAACCTTTCTGTCCAAAGCCCACGGGTTTTGTTTGCAGTGTGCCATCATATTGCATGTTTGTTCATTTTTCCAGCCACATTACTCTGAGCAATTGAGGTATGTTGCTATTACAACATGCAAAATCTCCACACATGAACACTCACTTAAACTGGCTGACAAGCAAAGCTTTTAAGGTCCACAATCTTTATAGCTGAGCAAAAGCCAAAAAGCACAGACCAACCAAGTGCCCTGTCCTGCCCCCATTTAAGTCAACAGCAAAGCACTGGTCCCAATGGCTCAGTGCTGACAAGTATGAGAATGGCCAAAGAAATGCACATTAATTATCATTACTATGTCTGTTATTGTATAACAGACTGTGATTCTGTACTTTATCTCCTGGACCATTATCTCCTGCCATGTGATCTAAGTGTTGATACTGCTAATGTAAAGGAACACAGAACAGTAGTCATTTATCCTGCAAAAGACCTCGTGCTTTTCTTGTTCTATCAATCATTAAACAAGTAATGTCTTTTGTGTTATTGCCTTGACATTCATTAACACTCACGTCACAGGAAATCTTTGCAATTAAAATCCTTATTGACGATCTGTGGTTGCTTCGCATTGGCGTGTAACAAGCAAGATAATAAAAAATGAAAACAATAGTGTTATCATAGGTAGCTGAGGAGGTTTTTCCTTTTTCTTTCTGTATGTTAACTATTTTAATGTTGCTGGTCTCTATTTCTTTTAATTTGAACATGGACTTCAGGGCTCTGAATGCAGGCAAACCACTTTTTATCAGTTCTGAACATCTGAACACCCCGCTGACATTAATCCTGTATGACTAGTTTTAGTGGAAGCACTCAGTCTTGGGAAAGTCAGGCTATATGAGGACAAGACAAATGTTTTACACTCCATGCTACTCTGCCCCTTGGAGATGTATAATGGCCACACGTGCAAACCAGTGATACAAGAACACTGTGCTCTGTCCGCTGTTCAAAAGAGGTTCTGCACTGATGTTGTGCCCGTGTTGTTAGAGACAAGAAGAGCTGGGGTGGGGGAGGACCCCACAGGTGACAGACACCTGGCTGAGCAGCAGGCCAGGTCTGGTGGGAAGCAGAGCAGTGGGAAACCCCTTGAACCTGACTTAGGGTCCAAAGCCACCTTATCCTGTTAGAGCTGCATGCCATCTCACAAACTTAGTCTGGTTAATATGGACGCTGCATTCTGTTGGGACAGAGAGTTGAAATCTTCTAATCTAACAGCTGACTACTGGGAGGCATCACTGTGTCCTTCCCTCTTGCAGAAGGGGTTGGATTTTGCACATGCTATTAGCACTGCCTGAGTTGCTCTTCGCAATGGAACACTGTTCTGTGCTGGGCAGTCCCTAACTGTGGCTCAGCTTTGATGCTGTGCCTCCTGCAAAGAGAGACCTTGTCTCACTCAGCCGCACTGTCTGAAAGGGGCCTCCTAGCAGATAATAAGCACAACCTCAATCCCCATAGACATTGACATAATTGAAAAATTACACCATTAGGCTCTTACATTCTTAGGGATTGTTTTAATTACAACCCATATATCTTGAGCATATTTACTGAATGTTCCACATACACAGAGGCAGTTGAGAAGTGAACGTAACCGCAGAACCAAGATAGAAAAAAATCATATTCATCCTTGTCTTACTTCTATGTTGCAGTGCTAGAACACTTAAATGCAGAGATATCATGGCCAGAAGGGACATTAAAATAATCTAATCTGGCACTCTGCTTAGCATCATCAGCTTTTTATAATTTCTGGTAGGTGGCAATACTTTACATTTACACGGCTATAAGAGAAAGAATCAGACCCATTTACTTCAGAACCTTGTTGCTCATGAAAAGGGTTGGAACACACTCCTGTGTACATTTGCTTGTCTTGATAATTAGCTAGACTGAAGTAAAACTCCAGAAACAGCCCTAAAGTACATTGCACAAGGCCTCATGGAAATATAGATGTATGAATAGTCAGAGTGCTGACAACTACACAGAGCACTGGACGTGGTAGTAGTCTGACTTCTATTTTGTACCGCAGCAGTTAAATATATTCATCTCTCTTTCCCTTCTTCTGGTAATTTAAGCATTAGTAGTGTTGATAACCAATCTGGACTGCCTATGGCTTTTCTTTTGACATCAACAGTAATAATCTGAGAAGGAATCCCATTTATAAAACCGTCCAACAAAAAAGAATGTAATGAAACATGACAAGTGTATTTCACTGAAATATAAGTAGAAAAAAATATTGATTTTATATGTTACAGGTTTCTACATTATTCTTATTTTATGCCACTGACTAAATTCTCTTTCTCGTACCTTGTAACTAATAGAATTAAGTGACAAAATTAACAACATTTTTCCATTAAAAGGAAGTTAATCCTACCTTTGGTGTTCACTCTTGCTCATTGGGTCTGGTGGGAGAATAGACTTTGTAGTACTGAGTCCAACACCAGCATCCAGTACGCTGATCTGACAGCAGACCTCACTCCCCTTGGTGTCTCTACAGTTTCCTAGGCTACTGTGCAGACCAGAATACCACAGTTTTTAACTCATTCTTTCAGGACATCTAAACTTTGTCAAGGCAAAATAGCATGATGCCCTTGAAATCTGAAACAGGCCTCAGGAGAAATTCCTACCGCAAAGAATCGTCTTTAGGAATCCTATATGAGATAAAAAGTAAAATTTCATGTGGAAATACATTCAGCAGCTCCCGCTGCCACTAAAGGGCTGGATTTCAGATTCAAAACATAGCATCTGCATCTTTGGAGAGAAGAGTCTTCTCCACCAGCCCAAGAGATGTCAACTTTTTAAAGGGTGAAGTAATAGCTTTGATTGTTTTATCAATTGATTGTTTCTGGAGCTCTTGCTTCTCCCTCCTGTCTCCTCCAGTTTGGTGACAGTGATTCCTGAATGTACAGATCTACCTATTTTGGGTTTGTCCAGCTTAGTCTAGTTTGAACCTACGTGAGTGTAGCACCGAGATGAAAGCACCCTGCAAGGGCTGCCAACATCCTTGAGTGTGGTGGGATGGTTTCATCTATGATAAAGAATGTTTCAGTTTAAACCACTGCAAATGTACGGGCACAGTATAGATGGTAAACTCATACCATGAGACAGATTGGTCCTCGTGTAATGTCATTGAAATCCCTTTCAAACTTGACTGTAAAACCCAGTAAACCCACAGAGACTGGCCCCAAACAACCTCCGCTCTATTCTGGCTGTGCTGCTGGTCCATGCACCACCTACAGCAAGTCTTTTTATCTCACTGCTCATCATCTCACCATGAGTAATGTGACGAGCATGTTGGACAGAAAGAAGAGACCTCAGGTATTTGGACATGAAATGGATGAGTGTTGTGGGGAAGCATACTGCAAGGAGAATGTACAATACAAACAGGGATGAGATAAGAGATATCTGATTCACAAAAGATTACGTCTTTTATATCCAATATATGGGTGGCTAGCAGGTCATTTAGCAGGAATTACAAGTAATAGAAGCGGGCATGAGGAAGCAATATTTTAACTTGAAAGGACTTGTAGAGGGATGAGAGACAATTTGCATAAAACCATACAGAGCAGATTGGAACGGACAAGCCTGCTGATATCAAACACACACCAAAGGAAAATTACAGAAGAACAAGGAAGTTATTGTAGAGAGTACTTCAATATCCTAACCATACATGAAACCAAGAAAACCTCTAAAACCACCAGAACAATTGCCTAAAGGGCTTAGCAAAAGGACCCAAGCTTCTGCTAGAAAAATATCACTTTACTGGTGACAAAAAAGCCT
Source organism: Pavo muticus (assembly GCA_016647715.1). NCBI lineage: Eukaryota > Metazoa > Chordata > Aves > Galliformes > Phasianidae > Pavo > Pavo muticus. The sequence goes on along the minus strand of JACDJE010000089.1, from coordinate 1,654,061 downwards.
GATCATGCTTTCTCCCTTTTAATTCTCCTAAGCATCAAAATACCTATGCAGACAAGGAAAAAAAAACAGCTTAGGATAAATGCAAAGGTTACTGCTGTATCTGTGTTATCTAATAACTAACTTTTCTTTAACATTGTTTTGTGAACATGAAAAATAAGTCAGTGCCAGAGGTATCTTTTCTAACAGCGAGTATTTTGGGAAGTTTCTTGTCTCGAGTTGTACAGAAGACCTTTAAAAAAATAAGAACACAAATGGCTCTAGTTTCCAAGAAGACTGTAAAAACTATTATGATGATAAGTATCAGTGTTCTAAAATTACAAGTCCAAGATGTTGTTTCAGAGGCACATGTCAGAAATGACGGCAAAAGGCAGAGCAAAATGTAGGCAGAAGTGTGAAAGAAATCTAGGCAGAGGTGTGAAAATAGTTTATAGTTTTTTAAAAAGAGGTAAGAATGTAGAAAACTCCCAAGCTGCAGCTGCCCAGCCTTGAACTTGCTTGAGCAAGGTCTGATGAAGGCCCTGGACAGCAAACACCGTTCCATAGCCACAGCCTCCATTCATGGGAGAGAGAGGATCTCTGGCAGAGGGAGGGATGGAGGCTGTGGATGCAGTGAAACAATCATGTTTGGAGGAAAAAGCCACTGTCTCTTCAGCAGTGCCACACTCATTTTATTCTGTCTGTATTCCAGAGGAATCATATTCTTGATGGATGAAGCCTAAGAAAATCTCAGTCCAGGTAGAGAATTGTAATGCAATAACCTGTGAGTGATTTATTATAGAGTGATCAGATGCCAGGGGATGCTGGGAGGAGAGAAAGAGGCAAAAGTCAGCAATGGGCTAGAAGGCCTTGTTCCTGCAAGCAGCAAGGAGCCCTTATAACCACAGCCATTGGATGGTGCCATGCAGACAGGCCCTTTCCTCCCACTGCACTCCTGAAGAATGAGAGGTCAGTAAAGCATTGTGACAGCCATGTTATTTTTCCACTGTGAAAAAATCTTCAAAGTTAGAAACTGGGAGGTCAGAAAGATCCATTGTGGGCTACAGTGAGTAAAGATTTGGTGCTCATGGGACCTGAGAACTCATTTCTGAGGACCATTCCTCCATCCAGCCCCCTGCCTGGCCCTCCCCCGTGGCACAATCCTACAGAAATTAGAGTGAAACCGGAACCTTTTAATACCAACGTAGTAAGGTGAGACACCACTCAACAGTGCTGAGTTTAAGTCTGGCTGGACACAAAGGATGAACACACCTCTGCAGCTCAGCATCCAAAATCCTGAATCTCATTTCTGCAGGATGACACTTGGGAGGTGACACACATGAATAGTGCTGTTAGGCACAGATAACACAATGCCACTTAGGTGTCTCGCGACAGGCCCTTGCCAGTAATGAGCTTTAAAATAACAATGACTCACTGTAATACAAACTGTCACAAGAGCGCGCAGGAAAGGATATGAGATAGCTCAAGGACGATGGCACATAGCCTGCCCCTGTGCTCTGCTACACACCCCTTCCCACGGGCAGATGAAGGCACAGATAATACAACAAGATGAATAGACAACTGCATTGAAGTCCTATGAATCATTTCAATCCTTTCATCCCCCTTCCTAAATAACCTTTCTTCACTGTCAATAAAGTTTCAACTGTTTCTTTCGCTACTGCCCCTCCTTTGAGCAGCTGCTTCTGTGAACTTCTGTCTCTGTGGATTTCTGCCCTGCTTCCTCCTGGCTGCTGCAATGGGACCAGGAGCTGTGGGGTGCCCATGTCACCAGCCTGAGGAGCTGGGACCTGTCTCCAAAGTGGTAACTCATGCCCTCCTTGAGATAAAACCACTACAAGGCAGCTTTTATGCAGCTCTCTGTCCATGAAAATGGCCTTCAGAAGGTCCTTTTCTCATCAATATTTCTTCCCTAAAGAGTATATCCTGGAGTTAAAAATGTGCATTTTCTTACCTGCAGCACTGACAAACTTGGATCTGGAGCCCGAAACTGCAACCAGGTCTTAAAGCATTGCGTCCACACACGGTACAAAGAGCAGAGCACGCTCCACCGTGCTCCTCTGCTCCATCACTCAAACAGGTGAAAAACCTGAATCCATGCAAAGGAAGAAAACACCAGCAGCTTTTCAAGGGAATATTGAATGGGACCTTGCCGAGCGAGTAGCTGCTCAGAAGGAATGTTTATGGCAGAGCTATAAACTCATGAACAAATTAAAAGGATTTACAAGAGTAATTCAGTCTCAAGCCAAACCTACTGAACGGCAGGGGATGATTCTCCCAGAGTAGGAAGAAATAATTAGTGCTGTGCTCTTGGAAGAGGCTTTAGTATCATTTCTTGCCCCACCTATTTTAAAAAAAATAAATCATCCTTTCAGTTACGCCAGCAAGTGCACAGGAAGATCATTCCTTATCTCTCCATTGCTTCACCTGGCTCTTTTTATAGGCCCTTTGTTCTCAGTTCAACCCACCTGTTACAAGATGCTTTGCTTTCTTTTTTTTCATTTTAATGACCCAGCACTTTAAAGTCCAGATTTTAACTATATCAGACACTGAACTCAAAGCCTCCATACAAACTGTTTGAAGCTCAGTGGGCTTGCATATCTGTTTTGAGCTAGAGATGGCATTTTATACGCTGCCGATGTTACCTGTTATCCCACTTTCTCATCACATGGATGGAAACCTGACTTAGATGCCTAACCTGAGATGTGCAAAGGTCTACCTGAAAAGGATGCCTGAAAAGCTCTCTACAAGTCAATGGCAGCAAAATCAGCAAGAAGGCAGCATATAGAGAAGGTCCATGAACAAAATTCAGGGCCCTTAAAATTATAGAAAATAATACCAAAGACTAAAGATGAAGAGAAATGTTCTTCCTATGAATTATTAAATTCTCATGTAGATGCTACACTGCTCTCTGTTAAATCCCAGAGGATGACCCAAAGTCCTTTTCACAACCTGCACTATCTCCAGCATCACCATTGGTATTTAAATCACAGAGGCTTTCACACATGTTCATTCAAAAAGCCAAGGCACTCACTAGGGCTGTGCTGGACATGGGCTGGGCTGTCCTGCTTTTCTACAAACCAAGAAGACAGGGACCAACGCACAGAGCAGGTCCACCTTGTGTTTTTCACCAACCCAGAGAAACTCTCCAGACTTTTTCCCTTTAGATCACCAAAGGAAGCATTAATCAAGCAAAAGATGGGAAATTATGACACTTTGCTGTTAAAGTTCAACCCAAGTGGCCAAGGCAGAGCTGATCGCAGTGTACAGGTGACTATCCATCAAATGACCACATTAAAATGTCTGGCTTAATCAGGACAGCAGCCAAGGACAATATTTTTCTGCTAACTTTCACAACAGCAGGTACAAAAGCAGTCCCCTTGAAACACTGGTCTGCAAGCATTCAATACAGCATTTGGTTAATGAAACAAAATTCCAAATAGGAAATGACAATGGAGATGATAACAGCCATACTGTCAGTAATACAGTTGCAGTTGAGCTTGCTGGTAGGTATCGTTGTAACTACTCTGCAAAATACTACTTATGTGGGAGAATATCCTTACAAGAGAAGAATATCCATTTAAAGAAGAATATCCTTAAAAGGCAAAATGAGGTGAATATTCCAAATTGCATCACGTAGCCATTAGAAAAATATTGGATTGCAGTCTGACTTTGTGCTCTGCACATTCCAACCTCAATACAAGGAAATGATGACATGTTGGCACTGTTAACAGTAAAGATGCTCCACATCCATGGGAATCTCCCAGGTTCTTCCAAGCCACGTCGCTGAGCTGCAATGGCTGCAGAGCCGCCCAGCAGGGCAGGTGTTTGTCCACAGCACAGCACTGAGGCCTGGCACCACTGCGTGACTCAGCCACTCACAGGATGTCATTATCAGCAGCAGATTAATCAGTTCCCAGCCCAATTGTTAATCAGAGCTCTGCACTTGCCCTCGCTTCTCCTAAACCAGGTGTTCCTCCTCACTGTCACACCTAGCAGTCATAACTGGGGCTGGGTCCCTGTCTCATGTCTGGTAGCACTGAGCCTTTTGGGGGACAGTTTCCAGGAGGAGAGCACAGGTTTTTTGTCAAGGATGAGAGTTTGCAGATAAGTGGGCAGGGAGATGAGAGCCACGTCACCAGGGTCACAGCAACAGCCAGCTCAGCTACTAGTGCAGTCCTAAAGGAGGAAATGTTGCTAATTACGTGTTTTTCTGGAGGAAAACCTACTAGTCTAAGGGGAAACTCTGTCAGTGGCATTGCAAGCTGTTAGGAATATCAAGCACTAGAGCCAGTGACCTGGACAAGCAGTTAAAGGATGCGCTTAAAAGTTGTTCTGGCACAGGCTCTTGCTTAAGTGAAGCACATTTATAAGCATCTGCCAACTAAGTGAGGATTTTTGTCTGCCTTGTGAGCTAATTTATGACCTATAAAAATGATAACTGTAAACACAAATAATTTATTCTACCCCCTAAAAAATCTCTTTATCAATGACAACTGTCTCTGCTGTGTTATTTATTGCTGCTGCTCTTCACTTGGAGTGCTTTGGTGGAAAGGATCATTATATAATTAAATGTATATAGATAGAGCAGGACACGCAGCACGTCAGACATCTCTGGCGAGGGACATTACATTTAGCCATGCACATTAGCCAAAGTACATTTCCCCACTTTGCCCAAGTAAAAATATTTGTCAGGCAATGATGGATTCTTATGACATTATACAATGAAAGAAAAGTTCAGAACACGTATACAACAGCTTCAGTTCAAAAGAGACTGCAGCAACAAGCTCAATAATGGAACTTTTAAGTTATATATACATGTAAACCAAACGGGAGGCTGAGAAACTGCCTTTCTTAGATGGATGAACTGTTTACCTGGAGAAGGAAACACCGTTAATTCTTGTCCTGGACAAAGCAAAGATGCACAGACTGACAATCCAAGCATGATCTGCTGGACAAGGCCTTGGGTGCAGACACACAGCCCCAGCAAGCAGCTTCCAGGAGCCCAGCTGCACAAGCCCATGGTGGGGAACCCTGCCCAGCAGGGGCTGGAGGTGAAGCCCCTATGATCACATGGGAGGAGGTAAGAGTGATGGGCTGCTTCCTGCTGGGTCTGCATGGCAATTCTGTAGGGCAGCTTTTCCATATGGAATATGGGAAGGAGGGGTTGCTTTCCAGGAGAGCTAAAAAATATAACACTTTGATTTGTACACAGTAATTTGAGATCCCGGGATAACAGCATAGAGAATTATTATTATGACAGAAGGCATTTTTGCTTCTAATGCAGAAAGAAAACAAATAGCAAGAGAGTGAGGTTCAAGAGACCTAACATTCATTTTATTTTTATTTTTGAACATTCTAATTTTTCAATAATTGAAACCACGTATGTTCAGTTGCATAAATGCAGCAACCCAGCTCCAGCCCCTTCTGAAAACCAGTTGTCGGCTATAGAGGTAAGTAAGAATGTGCCAAGCAAAAACAAAGAAACAAAACACATATATATAACGAAAAAAGAATTTTTATACTTCTGTAATTCACAATGATTTTCTCAATCCGGCCGGGATCTGGAGAAGTATTTGACAGTGTCTGGGCTTAAAGCCATGGACAGCATCCACTGTTTAGTGTTGTATAATTTACAAACTCCCATTCTTTCAACAACCCCTCTGAAAATGAAATTGTTAAGTAAATATACAGCATGAAAACAACTCTGAAGAACAGAGCAGCTCCTCTAATATCATTCTAAAGGTGATGGCCCCTGGAAGAGAAAACAAATTTCTGCAATCTGCCAGAGCTAGAAGAACATCAAACATACCAAGCAACATAAAAGCTATGAAAAAGGTTTTGCATGCCTCATTTTCAGCACACAGAAACCTCATCTGCAGTGGTATGCAGCGCAGAGATGGGCCCTTACATGCTTATGCCATCCAGGTAAACAGAATTCATGGGACTGTGTCGGGCACCGATACCATCAGATTACAAAATGACAGTAGTCGGAGAGAAGTACGTGTGTTTGCTGACACTGCTCGTACTGCTGGGCCACTGCTTTCCAAAGGTGCTCATTATTTCAGACACTGCTCCAGCTGCCTCCCTCGGCTTTCTGGAAGGTGTGGCGGTGCTTCACTCATTGCTCACAAAGCACGGAGCTGCCCGGCAGCGCCCGGCGGACACCATCAGTCTGGAGCAGGGCAACAGGCAGAAAGCATCGCCTTTCCCACAGCTAGGTCAGGAAACTTAAGAATTGCTCCTTCATTAAACATATTAGAGACTCGGCCTTGTTTGCCTACTGATATCCTTGAAGGAAGGGAATACAAAGATGAGGGTGTGAATGCTATCTGCTGTATCACTCTTTCAGGCTGCTTGGACAGTTTTATTTGCTTTATAGTAATTCATTGCCAGCTTCACACATAAAAGTTAAACATGCTTTTTAAATGATAACACTCAAAAGACAGTTTCCAGAAAGGAAAAAAAGAAGTAACAGAACGCAAATCTCTACTTAGGAGGGGTGAGGTAGAGGTTATGGAAAAGTGTTCCCAGGTTTTTCTCCTCATTCCAGTCAGCACAGTGACCCAGGCAGTGGGACAGGCACCCACAGCACCCACAGCTCCCTGCTCCTCGGCCAGCCCAGCGCTGTGATTGCTCCAGTGGTGGCAATAGCAGCTTATGAGAGCTCTGCTTAAATGGAGTTATGAAAATATCAGCCACTGATCCAGAAGTTCTCAACAATTCAGTGATGCGAGGTCACTCCTAATTGCCTCCATCTTTCCTATTCTCTCTCCAGAGAATAATTACTTCAAGAAACAAAGTCCTGGTTTATTTTACTAAGATCCAGAAATTCCCTGCTTTTATAACAACAAGCAACTCCCCTCTTCTTCCGCTTTGGACTAAGGAGAATATTACCACTGTCAGTTATGTGCCGGGGAACTGTTAACCCTTAACATCCGCGTGGTGAAAAAATAAACTGCAGAAATAATCGCCTCATATGTTTAGAATTACTCCATACTGTTAAAACGATCGTGCGTTTTGCTTGTCTGTAAGTGGCAAGAACAAGACCTTGCTTCCAAAGCGTTTATTCTGTAGCTTAGCCAGAATTAAAATTCCCGTGGAATTGCTATTTCAGAGCAAGCCGCAGCATTTCAAAACTTCCCTTTTGATTTTTCAGATTCAAAAGGGAAAGAGATTATGGTAAAGCAGCCTACAGTGCCAGGCTTAGGCACAGAACAGCGTGATTTGATCGTTGCACTGAGCTCGAGAAGAAAGGCCGTGTCACGGTGGTAATTGTGAGTGAAAAGTGGAATTTTAGCGCTGGTTCTACAGTAGCTGTTACATGTCAGGGGAGAATGGACTGGCTCCCTCTAAGAATTCCTCACTGGTATTTTTATAGTGTAATTACTGCTGTGACGCTGTAGTATTGCATTATTAACCATTCAACCAAACTTTATTTTGGGCAAAAACAGCCCTTGCTCAGTGTTCTTAGGAACTTGTTGGAAACAATCTGAGGGAAGATTGCCTCTCAATGGAAGGTGGTATCCATCCCACATCCTCTTCTCTGAAACCTTCTGAGAAGGTTGAAACCTGCTAAGCCATCTCTGTTATTCAGGTCTTCCTCACAGTTATTCCCTGTTAACTGTTCTGAGGTCCACAGACATTTTGGTGAAATCACTGGATGTTCTGAATTTAAACTATTGACATTCACATTGGCTGGATTCTGGAAGCCGGGCAGTACAGACATATGGTCATCATCCAGCTTTGGCTGCCTGAGGTGAGAAAGGCTTCCCCTAACCATGCCCTATCCATAGCTAACATGTGGGTACCGAGACATCTTGAGCTACTGGGAAGACTGGAGGGAGGAGTTTAACTACGAGAGACATCTCTTATTTCTTTGAATAGACTCAGTTGTAAATTAATTTATTAAACTCTTTCTCTCCATCTCTAAATTCACAATGCAGATTTTTCAGCAAGTTGTTTCAGGGTAGGCGGTCGTGCTCTTAGAAGTGTACAAGAGAACCAAAAGTGAATCTTTGAGGCTCATCCATCACCTGGAAAGATTTCCTGGTCATGAACATCATGTGAAAGGCTTCAGAAAAGAGAGCATGGAGGAAAGAGCTGCACTCTGGACAAACTAGAAGGATTCCAAGGAAAACTTATTTCTAGAGGTAAAATGACAACGAAAATCAAAGATTACATTTCTCAGGCGTAAATAAAAATGAATGTGTTGCATCCTAATCTTAAATTAAAATATACATTTACCAACAGACTATCTGCTTCTCATCTTAACATTGATATATGTTTTATTTCTCAAGGGAAGTGGCAACAGTTGCTGTAAGAAAAGTGAAGAAGCAATGCAAACCCCTCTCTGCAGTGCTTTGTGCCTCCATCAGTGCCTCTCCTTTCTTGAGTGGAATCATCAGTAGGGAAAGCACTTACTCTGAATCTTCAGTGTTTGGGAGATTTTGTAGACCAAACAAGGGTATTTTTTTTTCACGTGAAACCCTCATTTGACATCAGAACCCTTTCCTCTGCTCTAGGCAGCTATCTAGTTTCTGGATTATAACGTTTTCTTGCATTCCTTTCTCAATCCACTTAATATCATCCTGTTTCTAAATCCACTTGGCAGGGCTGAAGCATAATCAACGAAGTATAAAAAACAGCTTTTACTGTCTGTCCTTTACTGTCTGCCGTCAGGACAGTCTACACTCTGTTTAATGCCTAAATGCTGTGTAACCTCCTCTGTGCTGTGCTTCTCTCCAAGGCCAAAACTGTTCGTAAGAGAACACCCCCAGTACAGCACAGCAATGCTGATATCACAAATTAGCTTTTCCCTGGGTGAGGAACAAGAGAGGAGTTTATTATGTTGGCCATCAACATCCACTACAGCCAGCATTTCATGACAGCTTTTATTATCAGTAGCCTTCTATATTCTCTTGCTTATGACTTTCTGACAATGCTTCTTTCAGGATAGCACCTTCCATGTGTAGCCTGAAGCTAGAGAAATATTTTTCCAAATAAATTTGATAACAAATCTCATCACCTGATTTTCAGGTTCGACAAGTATTTTAAAAGCCCTTTACATCACGTGTCTGGAACAAATGATCTAAACTTAAGGTTTGAAAGGTGAGGTTGTGCATGTTCCTACAATGGGATATCAGAAAAAATAAAGACTTTGCATGTCAGTAGGACAAGGTACATGAAGATTGCGGTGCTTTTGGAGATAATAATGATTTTAGCAATGCAGCATCCTGTAAGACAGGTAAGAATTCTGATCCTCGCTTAGAATGGGAAAGTTGGAGCACACACATGAACAGAAAAGTGCACAGGCACAGGAACCTGCAGGAAGGAGGGAGCTTGGTCCTTTCAGCAAACTGCTTTTTCCATTTTCCTTTCCATCCAGGAAAACCACTGTGAGACCACAACGATCAATCTCTCCAAAAGAAAATCAAGAGTATTTGCTGGAGAAACAATACCATTTTTTTCAGCAATTCATAAAATCTACCATTGCACACATGGATATGCATAGGGTCTCCATGGAGGAATCCACATAATTACCTCTTCCCTCTGAGCCTCTGCTAAGTGTTAACTCTGCAAACAGCTTAGCAGTGCAGCCCAAGGCCACTAACTCCTCTGCTGGCTTCTCACCCTTACAGCCTCACCTGCAGCTGGGGATTTTTTAAGGGAAGGCACTGGATTTCTAGTATTGGGATTTAGCCCCTCCAAAATTCCCCATCTACTTCACCTCCTGCCACGAGGCTGACAGCCAGCTCATGCTCTGGGTCCTTACAACTTTTTGGATCCTTCAAAATCATTAAGAAAGTGGACAGGAGAATGTAAACCTGGTGATCCATTACACACCTATCCACGCACTGCAAGAACATCTGCATGAGGTCAGGCACACATTGTCTTCAACATCCCACCTAGATGGGCAGTCTACAGGTGCAGAGGAACCAATGCAGAGCCCAAACTGGGGGGAAAAAAAAGATGGGTTTGTTAAAAATGTCACGTACTTAGAAATGATTTTATTCATTGTAACGTGCTACAACTCCAGGAATATCCCTGATTCAGCTGCACCTCTTAAGGCAAAACTACTGGGGGAAAGAATAAAGTTATGTGCTACCAGTATTGTTCTATTGAATTGGCTGCAGTATTTTCTACAGACATGAAGTTTTTGGATAATTAATGATTTTATTTCCAGAACATAGCTGCACTTTTTTGTTATTTTGATATCATTGAGAAAATTTCTACTGTGTTAGAAGCAAGACGCCCTCATTGTTAGAAAATGTCTCTACCTTGATATCAGTGGCACATATGGGTGTTCACATCACAAAGTAGCATATCTTTCTCTCTGAAGAAGCTCTAAAATAACTGTATATCAAAAATTCTGTGTGACTGGGACAGTCTCAGGCATGTCAGACCACCAAAAGCACAGCTACCTGCAGAGAATATGTTTTTCTAATTAGTGAAGCAAGCTTCTGGCCCAGGATGAGTCAGCACACTGCCTGCTGAAGTCTCCCCTCATCAAACACTGTGGTGAGTGCAATCCCTGTAGACAAACACACAAGTTGCAGGAAGCTGTCTCACCCTGTACCTCCCAAGGACGCACAGTCAAAGCAAAGGTTAATACACACAGCCCCACACTGCCATTTCTTTTCAAGACAAAGGTTTTATCTGTGTAAACAACCACATCTTATTGCTCTATGTCTACAGCATGGCGGCGTTAATTGGAAAACACCGTGTACTGTGTACAGATGAACCAAATAACAGCCTGCCTCTCCCAGGAACAACACCTTGCTGGGGGTGAGCGTGCATTTTCTGTGCCAGAACAGCACGTTCAGTACGCCCGCTGCATAGCCGATCACCTGCATACAAATAACGTCGAGCACCCATTGTCAGATCTGCCATTGGAAATGGTTGTTTTGTTATTAACAAGGACGCAGGTTGAAAAGTTCATTTGGATTTGTGTACCTGTCTGGGGCGGCCAGTTTGTGAGCCAGGAAGCACCATCAGTGGTGTAATGGTCGTTTATGATTTCCTTGAAGGCTGTGTCTTATTGCAGTCATAGTTTGAGAAAGACAGTGGACTTTCTACCTTCTGATATAAAAAGGATAATAAGAACTCTGTGCAAACTTCAGCTTGTTTAGACTGGGTGAAACTAGCACATCATCTATCAATCTGCTTTTCTGATCGTTTGAATATTGGAAGCATGGATTAAGCTCTTCTCAATGAATATAAGAAAGTTTCTGCACTTTGGATGACCCTGCTGAACTCTGCAACACTGACTTTTCAACACCCCTGCTGAAAAAAAGCCACTAAATCTTACCAACTATCTCTTTGTTGTCTCTTGCTTTTTCCCAGCCCCTCCTTCCGATCTTACCGAGCCAGTTGAGCTGCACTTTTCACCTCCTCTGTTGACATGAAATGAAGTAATCACATTTATTTGAATATTCACTACAGATCTTGTCGTCGTCTCAGTTTATTAGCCAAGAAGATAGTGTTTCAAGAGTAAGTCTTAAAACTTTACAGCATGGATCCACTCACTCGCTAAAAGCAAAATAAGTGAATTAAAACCTCAATTCATAAAGCAAATAAATGTCATGTAGACACACTGCTGAAATCAAGCCATGAAAGCTAATGAGCCTGCAAAATAAAAGTACAGAGCCTGGAAAGGGTACGAAAATCGTCCTCAAAACACAGCAGGTGCCCGTGTTGGGATGCTGCTGCAGCCTGTCCCTTCGTGGGGCACTGCTGGCTTCACCCACTCACCATGGGGACATGAGGGGCACATGTTTTTCAACAGTGGATTTTAATTTCTGGGAATTTGATTTCCCACCTAAATGGGAAAGGATAGTTACTATCTTTGGGTGAAATGCTGCTAAGTTTCTGTGCAAGTCCCAGTTAACTCACATCAGTGATATGTCTGCGCTGAAAGAAGATGAACCCTTCTTAGAGAAGATGTGATTTAGAACAAGTAAAAGGAAAACAAATTTTAAGCACCTTTGGGAGAGTACAAGAGAAAGGGCATGACCTTGATTTGTATCTGCTCTGAGGACAGAGGATTCTGTCTCCAAGTCTGTTGCTACAGCACTTTCCTCAATCTCTAAATTTACTGGGGAGTTGTTAAGATAAGGATGGGGATCATGGTGAGAGGCAGGGCTTATTCCCCTAACACGAGGAGTGCCTATGCAGCTGCTCTGTCTCTTTGATATTGGGCAAGAGAGCTGGGCAGAATTTGTATCTACGAGATCACTTCTGGAGTTCCTATGGAATTTTGAGGCCAAAATACCTCTTCTGAGGAGAGGATGGTGAAATGAAGCCTGTGGGGCGCAGTCAGTAGTGGAGCTGAGATGCCGTGCACCTCCTCAGAAAGAGGCTAAAAGGTTAAAAGCCTGATGACAGATGATGTTCAGAAGAAGAGATTCTTTTCCTTGCAGAAGGACAGCATCCAGAACACACTGTTTCATAAAATGTGTGGACTGTAATAGCCTGTTGTGGTCTACAGCACATAACAAAGCTGAAGGTCTCCTATTCTGCTGAAAACACGCTCTAACAAGGCTGGTCTGAAAATGCACATGATGGACCACATAAATTGCTTGTCTCCTATAAAAATTCAAAAGGCTTTCCAGTTTCATCTTTTAGGGTTTTAATCTTTTAAAAGCATGTTCAGATTATGTTCATTTGATTTTAGTGAGATTGTGCTCTAAAATAAATGGCCTGTGCGCACACACCGACACATGTGGAATTCCTTTCCAGTAATCCTCAAAGAGGCTTTTGATTTTACTTCTGATTCTCCAAAAAAAAGCGCCAGCGAGCAAGTGAGATGTGCACAGGGATTTAGATGGCTCCAAGGTCACCACATACATTTACATAGGAAACATATGGATATGGGAAAACTTTCCACTTTGCTGCAAATGGGTTTTTGAGGTGTTTTCACAGAATCTGATTCTCAAACGGATAAAAACCTCACAAATCAAAGGCCAAGTGGGGGGGAAATTGTGCCCACATGAATAAGGCAGCCCATTAATGTGATCCCAAAGCCCACAGCTCTGGGCATTGATCCCACTGCAGTCAGGGGGAGCTCTGTAGCATCCTAGGGAAGATCCTCATCCACCTCCCAGCACCATCATCACCCTCAATGATGCAAAGGAGACAAAATCAGCTGCATGAGCAACAAGCAGCTAAAATGCAGCAGCTCTGTGTCCTCTTACTATAACGTACCTACAAGAAGGTGTGGGAGGGGCAAAGGGAGTTGGAGGAGTGCTCTCGTACAGATGCTGAGAAGCACCACGCACCTTGCCCAGGGAAGATGACACTTCTTATCCCATTGGACTGAGAAGCAGGATGGCTCTGTGCCCTGCCCAGATCTGCCATTCAGCGCCGGCTTCACCCCCAGAATAAGGGAAAGGCTGCAGCTATTGTCTGGGCTCCCAAAGTCTATTATTAGAGAAGAATAAGCCTGAAATGCAACAGCTTTTTGGTGAAGGAAGCTTCACATGACTCATCCATCACAAGCTTTATTATTGCTTTAGCCCCTGCTGCAGGTTTACAGCCAGATGTTTTAGGGACCTCATGTTTTCATGTGAAATATTCACTCCGCTGTGCTTCACGCTGACAGGCAGGTAGCTGTAAAGTCAGACAGAACTGGCAAGTTTTGCCTCAACACGATAAAAAGTCTGTTATTAGTACTTTGTGATTGATGACGGTATGTTACAAAGGTACATTAATAAGTATAATATACTCTCAGTATTTTATTGCTGCTTTTATGATATGACAGGCAAACCTACCAAAGTATATTTAATGTATTCACATACCCACATCGTGTGTGTAATTTACACAAACTGTAGAGATGGCTTAAAATATATTTAAAAAGGACACAATCGAGGTTGGGAGGACTCATATTTAACCCTTATTTTTATTACTGTTGTCTCTCCTATTGGAAGATTTTTGCATTCTTCCTAATCTCTGTATATTCGCAGTTTAGGACAAATGAAGAAGGGGAGATCAGAAAACAGCAGTGCTGCAAGTGAAACTTTGGGAGAACCTCCCAAAATATAAAGAGGTTTCTGCAGTCTGAGGAAGGAGAGAAGTGGTGGTCAAGAGGTGCAGAAAAGGAGCAATATCAGTCCCAGGAGTAGGATGGGCAGAATGAAACATCTCATCCTTTGCTGAGCCCAGATGCAGACTTGGTTTTTGGCAAACTGTGCTCGTTTGGCCACTGCTGGCAGCAAATGCTTGCAGAGTAAAGCAGCACGTTGCATCAGCCTAAATCTGTATATCAATTACCAACTTTAGCAGTCTTAATTCGGGCTCCAGGCAGCAGCTCCTGCAAAGGGGCTGCAGTGGTCATGGCCGGAGCTGATGCAGAGGCCCCAGCAGCCCCTAGGAGGAGTGTTCTGCATACCGGCTCTGCTGACTGCCTGCAGCTTTTTCCTTTCAGAGCACGGAGCAGCTCCAAGCCAGACTTGTCCAACTATTTTTTCCTGCATCCCCATGTTATCACTTTATCCAGGTAAGTGATCCCTTGTCAACTTTCCCAGCAGATGCTCTTCGGTTCTCTGTAATTTCTTTTCCTCTTTCTCACACTGAAAATGAAGCCCAAAGAATCAGCTTTTTGGCCCAACTTCTTCCTGCCCAGTTTATAATAAATTTTCCTCCTTTTATTTCAATGCAGACTGAGCTCTGCTGCTGGGAGAACACTGCATGTTCTTTGGGGCAGGAATATTTGTTCCGTGTATGAAAAAATTCCCCTTTCCCAGTATGTCAAAAGACATCCTAATAACTCATAGACACGCTACCAAAAAACAAACGAGTTTGGAACATCTGGATAAATGTGTGTGTGTGTGCCAAAGAGGCACTCTGGGCACCTGCATTCGTTGGCAGCAGCTCCTGACTGTCGGAGAAGCAGATATGGATGGGCACATCCACAAATTCCAGGTAAAATACTCCAGGCTGCAGATATCTATGTTCTCTGTTTACCTACATCCTTCTGGAGTCCACAAGAGCCCCATTTTTAGCAGCACCTTCATTTTGGGACTTTCTGCCTCTTGCTAGCATGAGCTGACCTTGCCTGCAACATGTCCCAGCTGCTCTCCTGCAGGAATGGGATGCTCACCTCCTCTAGCAATGGATCACATGGGCAAACCTGGTGGCCAGATATCAGAGGTAACTCCTGACAACTTGAGCTCAAGGAACTTGCTCTATAACATCCAGAAGAGCAGGGAGATAGGGTGCATTACTCTTAAAAACTGTTTTAAAATGTATTTGTAACATCAGAGAAAAACATCATCTGTTTCCAAAGAAGGTGGTCATCCAGACCAAAGAAGGATTGCTTCCTTGAACTGTTCCCAACTCAATACACATCCAAACAAGCTTTAGGTCTTTGGGTGTCTTTTTCCCTTTAACATTTAAGCAATTCCTCTCTACTCCTGCCCACTTGGGATAACATAATAGGAGCAATTTTTTACTGTTTTTGTTGCGTTCAACAGAACTCATTTAGCAACTAAAGTAAACCCAAGCAGTAACTAGAAAATTATTCGCATTTCTTGGAAGAAAGCGTGAGGCCATTGGGATCAGCAGCCATCAGAGCCACAGTGTTGGCCATGGCATCACACAGCAGGGCTGTGTGCTTGTTGGGGGCTGTGGTGACACACAAGTGACAGCCACCTCATGACGAAGGTGAAGCCCTCTGTTTCTTTTTGGCACGATCAGTAACCATTTAACATTATAAAATCCCATCTAACAATGAGCAGCCTCTTTCTTCATCCAGTTCACCTCAGAGACATGTTGGCTTCAAAGCACAGATGGGTCATTACCATATGACTGTTGTTGGGCATAAATAACCCAAAAAATACCTAACCCAGCTGGAGTCGAGCACATTCTGAAACAGTGAAAACAAAAGAGGGAAACTTATCCACCCCATAATTTCTGCAGTCAATGGAGGCTGCTGAGCAGCACTGAGAACTGGGCTGCCTGCTTAGACACAGGAAAATATAGCTTATAAACCAAATGCTTAGTGAATTTGACAATGATGATTTTCTCCACAACCAATTTTTTTGATCCTTTTGGTGATATTAATGTAGTACCAACTATAAGCTACCACAAAGGCTTGTCCTGTATCCTGCACTCTGTGATTCACCTGGTCACCATATCTTATTTTCCAGCTTTCTGTGTTACCCTCATTGAAACAATTAGCAGCTATAAGTGAGCAGCCATGCTCAAAGGGCAGCTCAAACTGCACGATGGTCCCCTCTGCTCCCTGCCAGGCACAAGAGCCCATCTTTTCACAAAGTATGACAGAAAGTCTTGTAATAACATTTCCCAAGTGCAACTTGGGGACCATTTGGGAGGAAAAGGGTGAAGTCATAGAGGTAGTATTACCCATAAAATGTGTGAAGTATTAATAAGGGTAATAAGTCTTCACCAGAAAAGAAGAAAGAAGGGAAGGTAGGGAAAGGAAGGGAAAAGGGAAGGGAAGAGGACGGAAAGGAAGGGATGGGGAAGGAAGGGAAGGGAAGGGAAGGGAAAAGGGAAAAGGGAAAAGGGAAAAAGGAAAAGGGAAAAGGGAAAAGGGAAATACGGAAAAGGGAAATAGGGAAATGAAATAGGGAAATAGGGAAATAGGGAAATAGGGAAATAGGGAAATAGGGAAATAAGGAAATAGGGAAATAGGGAAATAGGGAAATAGGGAAGTAGGGAAGGGAATCCTACCAAGAAGTATATCACTATTTAGTTGGATAACCACGTTCACAGTGGGAAGTTTATACTTCAGAAGAGAATACGGTGACAGATACTAAACTTCTTGAAATCTACTTCTTTCTGTAGATCAACAGAATAGAGCACATGTGTACTTGCAGTTGGCATTGTACACTGATTTGTCATGGCTTAAAAGAAGATTCAAATATATATTTTTTCATTAGCAGTTTGTTGACACTGACTCTGTCTTCCTCAACCAAATGACTAACCAGCTGGTTTTGCCAGACAGACAGTCAGAGGACGAGAATGAACTCTGACCCATTTAAATTAAGTCTAATATTTATTGTTCCAGGCCAACAAATGGTCTTGGGAAGTAGTGACTTTGACCTGCTGTGTACATACAATCATACGCATAAAGGAACCATACAGAATAGAGCCCAGATTGTTTAAAAGATAAGCCAGTTCCTCTGGGGATGGGGGCTCATGTCGCAGAAGTTTAAATACAGACAAATGTACTGATGATTTTATAAATTAGCCAAGATTAGGGAAATTATGACAGCTATATGTACAGAAAATTAACTCGAGAACCAGTGGCCATCAGCATTAGACTGCTAATCACTCTGATTTTGCTAATAAATAGACAGTTGTTGGAAGAGCGCTGCCCTAAAAACATCAGTATATTTTAATAATCAGTCTATGCTCTATGCGGACACCGCAGGAAAAAGATTTCAGTTGCTCTCTCTTACCCTCTTATGTTACTATTTAATTTCTTGCGAGTCACACAAATTTTATACAGATTCTGTTTATTACTGGGTTTCATTTTCAGTCTCTGCTGATGGATCCTGTAGTGTCTGGGGCTAGTAATTCCAACATGATTATTGCAGGGCTTATTACTTTCCTAAATGCACATCTGCCTTTACGTCTTTTTCATTCAATGAAGACAACCCAATTAATATTTTGTTTTGTACAAATCTCGTTTTACAAAAATGGAATGAAATTTTCACTTCGGATATGGGCTACCTACTAAAAAGTAAAATACACAGGAAAAAAAACCGTGAGCTTAAGCAAGCAAATTAGTCGATGTGATCCTTCATATAATGTGGAAACTATCCTTTCATATTTCTTCTGTGGGTCCTTTAGCATTTTCCCCCTCATATTACCTTAACATACTATGAAAAGCTTGTACAAAATTGACAACCAAAATATCAGTTGATTTGTAGTGGAATGGAAGTAAAAGAAAGGAGCATCATTGCCACCCAGCACAAAAGCAAACCCAACGCCACGAGCAGCATGGTGTCACACTGTCTTGTGAGCCCTGAGAGCCATGGCATACTGAAAAGATCCTGTAACATTATATTAAACCTTTGCAATTTTGCATTCCTCGTGGTCGCAATAAGTTTGATGAGATGAGAAAGAAAATAGGACAGCAGTACATGTTCACCATCAAAGCACATTAAATAGCTTTACTACATATTGGTAATAAAAGTATTAAATTCCACTTACCTAATTTTTTAATGTTCTTACAGTTGACGTTATATATGTATACCCACGCAGGCACATTTTTCTTATATTTAACCAGTAATAACTTTTATCACCACAATTTTGCTATTGATTGCTCCTTTAACAGCAAAATGCATCACAAACAGAAATGAATGAAGCTGTCGGGAAGAAAGTTCTATAGTAGCTCTGCTGTCAATTCCCATCATAAATAACCATGACATCATATGAGTCTTATCTACGGGTTGCTGTTACTGATCAATGGCATCACTCTAGTAGTGTAAATAGCTTCTAATGTCCCATCTTCCACCTTCAAATAGGTTCTGATTATTTATGATAGCTGTTAGGTTACAAGTCTGAGCTGCGGTTTGGATTTATTTTCTACTTACAGCTGCTGTGGATTTCAAGTTAGATAGGATTATTTTTTAGTTAAGATGATGAAATGGGATAGAACTGTCAAGAAGACTGGAAAAATCTTCATCTCATTTACTCTCTGTAGCAATTTGACTGTGAATCCAAAGACCTTAAAGGCTTTTCATTAAATAATTCAAAATGTTAAAACAAAGAGCCCTGGTTACTTTTGCTAGTTGAGCCTACCCTAATCAATTTACAGTTAAAAAGAAAAGGAGCAATATCTTTCCTTGTTACTAAACTACGAAGAAGTTTCATTATATGCAGAATCGTATAACACAGGCTTAGAAAATTGTCATGAAAATACAACAGCCCACAGGAAAATCTACTTGTCAGCTTTTCCCATGGTGATCATGAAAAAACTAATGATGTTTTACTCACTCACTCAAACAAAAACTATTCACCCCCTGGCTAGTCGATATTTGGAAAGATGATATAATCTCTATATTTCTTATGATAATGAAAGACACGTCTGCCTGACTACAGAGATCCAGATTTTACTTTTTTTTTTAATATATATATCTATTGCATTCTCAGATCCCCAAATGATTCTTATGATTGAGAACCTTGGCTGTGGACATACAGAACAACAGCGCACTGGGAAACAAACGGACATAGATTCCACCTATCCCAACAGAATAGAGGAGTAAATGGCAGGTGAACTAACTCATTATTCAAATTTCCAGAGCCAGGTTCCTCTCTCACGTTACGTTCAGTGAGTGCAGGGAGTTGAGGGCTATCCTGGAGGGAACTAGTCATTTTTCCCAGCACCAACAATAATTAATAAATGGTTAGTGTTCTCCAGGTCATTTGTCTAAAGAAAACACCCTGATGACACTGGAGGGAAATCAATAAGGATAAAAATGCAGCAGTGATAAATATTCTGCTCCTCTTATCCTTTGATGACCTTCTGAGGGGTTTCAGATTTAAAGACTCATCCCACTACAGTCTTTTATTCCTCTCTACCATAATTCATCAGTTAATATGTAACTTCTAGCTGATTACAACTTATCTGTAAATGTCTTTCATGCAGTAGCAGAGCACAAGCCTCTCAGCAGAACAAACTTGACGCATTTTTGTAGCTTTCTTTATGGTGATTTAATAGTGAACGATAAAAAATTCATGATGGCATTTAGTGTGATAACTTGACAACACAAAGATCATTGGGTTTGGCCTGAAAGTATCCTAAACACGCTCCAATCTTTGTATCTGGGTGACAAGCATTTATTTTTCCATCCAGTATTTCCTCCTTAAGACTGTTCTCTCTGGTGAAGAGCTGTTGCGCTCATAGCAGAGCACACCTCCTAGCACTGCCTTGCCTCAGTTAAAGAGTAACCACCATGCCAGGGGTCACCTGGAAATGGAAAGTCTTAAAAACAGGCAAACAAAATCATCGTCTCACCGAGGGGTTTTGAAAGATCTCTTAGTAATTACCAATAAAAAAAAAACGGTGGCATTTCTCCAGTTGCTACCATTGTTTGGACTAAGTATACAATGATAGCATCGTTCTCACGTGTTCCTCCTCTTGCCTTTCCTCAGCGGACTTTCCCTTTTTTCTTCCCTGATGCTGTAGCCTCTATTTCTTTTGCCTTAGGTAAACTTAAAACCTCCGCGGGGAGAAGGAGGGAATGCGGCTGCTGGGCGCTGACAATGGCTGTTTTGTCACCGCCAGGCACTGGTCGCCATCAGGAAGTGGGGACGAGTCCAGCCACTCGATGCCAGGCTGGATGATTTATTGCCTAGTGTCTTCGGTGGCAATTGGACCCCTTCCCGCTGTCACTCACGCCTTGCAAAGATTCGGTCCTAAAGAAGAGGTTCCCCTCTGGTCTAAAGAGATTACAATGCTTGTCATAAAGTGTCTTTTAGCGGAGGGAAATGGGTATGAAAATGGGGAAAGAAAAGAAACAATCAGAAGAGGAGAGAAGATGGATGTTCTGTAACCTTTTCTCAGAGACCCATTTCTTCTACTTTTTCTCCTGTCTTTAGCAGGTTTTTGTTTTGGCTGATGACAATGCGTAATAGCCTGATAAATTGATTTTGTGAGTCCCCTTTCTCATCTCTTGAGAAGACACTAACTCGTTGGGACTTCAGAGGGCTCTCAGAGGCAGGAGACAACAATTAGTTTGTTGGGGATGTCAGAAAGTAGCTTCAAAGTTTGACCAGGAAAAATCCTTTCTGACAGATCAGTGCTGACAACATTGGCAGCTGCTAGGGAAAGTGGAGCTGGAAACTCCCTGCGCCTCTCCAGAGCAGGGACAGCCTGCAGGACATCAGCCTGCACCATGGGTCGCAGTCCGGGGCCATGCATGGGAATGGCTGAAGATTTCCAGAGACTGAAAGAAGAGTCAGAACCATTTACAACCAAAATGCTGCAGCTACATTTCAACCGATGGTTCAGTGGGAAAATATTTTTTTTACCAATCAGTTTTTTAAGTCTTTAGCAAAGCTTAATAAATAACCTTTAAATAAATTCTGCCAAATCAAGAAAGCTCATCATAGCAAAACTTCCTTCCCCAGAGTTGAGACAGCGACCTTGATTTTTGTTAAGAGCTTATCATAGGAATGTGTTTTTATGTTCTAACACTGAAACCCCAAAATGATCCATTATTCTTTACAAAAAAATAAGTTCTGTAAAAGGATTTCTTCACGAGTTTCAGACAGTAGTCACATATCTGAAAGCACTGCAGTGAGGTATGGCTATGTGCATCCCGTTACAGGAAAGACTGGGGAAGGGCCCTGCCTACAGAGCCTCTCTATTTTTACCATCCATCTGAATTTCTTTAACCTGAAAACAAAAATTCGGCCACTTGTTTAAGACCCAAGCACAGGTCAGCCCAGGCTTTGGTCATAGATCATAGAGCAGAATGGAAGCTGCATTTTCCCGTAGTCAGAGCTTTAGGGAAGAAGATGCTTACAGTGAAGCTTGACAAAGACTTTGTGAACTTCCAGGGGAGATTCAAAGGACAATCACCTGCTATGACATTTATAGGTAACTGCCATGTGATTGCACCCCTTGTATGCTTTGAACGTGCTGATATGGATTCTGACGCAAACACCAATTTCTGCATATATGTTATTAAACACAAACACGACATTTGTTTTATCTCACTGTAGTTATTATCCATTTTTACTCTTAAGTCAAAGGTGCTTAATATCATGCATGTTGTTAAACAGTAACCATACATACACACACAGCCTCAGCCATTCCTGTGCTGTGGCAGAGAAAGCAGAGAAAGCTTTTACTTCCAGATTTCTGGAAAAGATAAGACCTCGGTGTCAATATTCCTGTATGATAAACTGGTAAAAACCTATTAAGAAAACTTCAGAAACATGTTATCTCTTGTCCTATCACCCAATACGAATATTTGACACAGGATGGTACCTACATATGTTATTGTTTCCTTTGTTTATTTCCTTGATAAACTGCAGCAAGCTTGGAATAAATCATGCCATGTCGCTACTGACTGTGCACAAAGAAATCTTTCACTGAACAGTGGTTATTTTAAAAGGAAGAGGAGGAATGAAGTGTATTGATAAGGAACTAAAACAGACCTTTTAAACTCAGGGAGAAAAGGAAATGTTGTACATTCAGTAGTTACAGCCAATTTCACGAGAGTATAAATTGCTTTGCCAAAAATCTCTCTAGCTGCTTTAATACTGCTGTAAAGACACAGAACTCCAGTAATAATTGCAGTCATTTTCTAGCTTTTAAAACCACATCACTCCAAATAATACCACTCTGAGTTATGTCCTTCTAGAAGCAGTCCATTCATATCCCACACCAAACATGGAGCAGACCCTGAAGAAATACTGGAATATCACACAGGTGATTCAGATCTGGTCTGTAACATCCAGGCTGAGAGCTGCTGCCGAAAGTTAGGTCCAGCAGATGTTTCTTGGCCCCTGGGTTGCTTCAAGTTGTTCCTGGGTGGGTGCAGAACACTGGTGCATGTGGGAAAAATGGTATTCGAGTGGAAGAGAAAATATGGTGCTTTTTTCTTTCAAAGATGTGCTAGAACTCAGGCTATTAATCACATAGATAAAACTGGCACTTCAGTCCGTGCCGCTAACAGAGCTCCATGCAGCAACAAAACCTTCTCGGCACACCGGGAGACTCTTAAAATTCAAGCACTCTCAAACTTAGCAGCACCCCTGAGAGCCACAAATTGAGAGAAATTAATTCTGTGCCCCTGCACCCCTCATTACCAGCAGACCTGAAGTAGGTCAAACGCAAGTTAATCTCTTAAATTCCACTTTTGTACACGGATGTTAAAGCAGCCATTACTTTTGCACTGGCAAATGTCTCCAGGCGAAAGCGCAGAACTTTAATAAACCATAACAAGTTGGTATTGAATATAATTCTGGCTAAATGCCTCCAACATTTTTTTTAACATTTTAGCTTTTTTAGCTTTGTCCTCTGCAATGACCACTCTGTGCAACACTACAGCAAATATGTCTGAATAATTTGAGTTGTGCTTAAATGACTATTTATAATAAACACCTCATTCTTTCGGATTAGCCAATGTGCAAAGAGGTTGAAACAACTTAGTTGTGATCTCAAACACAAAACAAGACTTTGAAGCAGAAAAGCATAATAAAGATGCCGCTGAATTTGTTGTCTCAGGCGAGAGGCAAACATATTTCAAAGGAAACAAACCCACCCCAGCAATACGAGGCAATGCCCCACTCCATACAGCACCATCTACAGCAAGAAACATGCAGTAAAATGAAGGTGTTCCACCCTCATTTCAGTCTGCAGGTGCGTGTCAGAAAAATGAGCAAGCTTCCATCAGGTGCAAACTGGAGTCTCTGCTGATAAAACCTACCAATGCTGTACGTTTCCTTCCCCCAAAGCATCAGCCCCGAGTACCCAACATTTAAGTTCCATACATTGTAAGAAGGAATAGAAGAGTTGAGTCCTACACCTGGGAAAGTTTGGGTCAGTGCTCTGCTTCACTTCTGAGCTGCAGACTCAGTTGAGTAATTCCAGCCACTGGATATAAAAAGGACCGAGTCCTTTTTGGGCACTTATTTTAATGCAACTGGAAGTTTTCAGTTCCTACATTTCCATCAGTCTTCATGCACAGCTCTTGCTGATGCCCAAGGGACTTTCATGGGTGGAAGGAATGTGTAAGACTTCCCACAGTGGCTTTCCTTGACCTCCTAATTCATCTGTAGGTGATATTTCTATGAAGAGTATAACGAAAAGCAATATATTCCTGTCCTAAACATCCTAGATTTATGTTAAAAACCTAGCACAGCATCACATAACTTTAAGTCAAAACCACTCCTTAGTATGAGCTTGCCATTACACATTTCTCCCTGCTCCTAATGTATCTTCAGAAAACAGTTTGTCAGAAATTTCTGCTAACAATCTCCATTTTCAGCACCAACCTCAGTTCAGTAACCTTATGAAGGTGGTGTAGTATCCACAAGGATAATAATCACCAGGAAAACAATGTAAAACATTGGTCTTGAAGGAGAGGAACATATCCAATCTTAACACACACACACACAAATAATGAAATAAAAACAAACTGCAAAAGAGGATTTTCACATTACAAAAACTACTGGTGGCTTTTTGAAATATTATTTATAATGCTAAAACTCTGCTTCTACCCTTACAGACTGCACAGGCACAGGTAGCTGCAGATCTATTGCTGTGGTCATGTGTTGGGGAGCTGTGCTGATTCCTCAATATATTCAGAAGCAAGTAATAATGACAATTTTTGGAGGTAATAAAATTTCACGTCTCTTGCATTAATGCGTTTCTATCACTAGCTTCTTAGACACATTTGGAAACAATCAAGTTCTTATTTTAAGGAGCCTTAAGATAAGGTATCTGTGAGCTCTACACTTGGGGTAATTGATCACATTTGTTTCCTGTGCACAGGTTCGACTCCTCTTTCCCTTAAACTTGGCATGTTTCTCATTACCCTATGCCTTGTTAGCCTAGTAGAAATGTTCTACCGTGGTGAGTGAAAACAGGACAATACTATTACAAAGCACATCTAATCGGGTCTGGCAGTCCTTCCCAGATCTGGTAATGCTGGTACCCCATGTGGCTTGGCACAGCCCTTCTATGGGCCGAGGGATGCGGGCTGTGCCCACTGGGCTCAGCAGTAGGCCCGATCCATGCCAGGACAGGGTCTCAAACACAAAGAAAACATATCAGACTCACAGAGTTTGTTTTCTTTCCCTCTATGGGAAAGCATTCGCTCTTCGAGTTAGCTTCGGGAAGCATCTTTTGCCTTATTTGTGAAATGCCACACGGTGGCGGTTTTTCACAAAGGTATTTTTTAATTTTGGAATATGAAATCAGCCTCAGTGTTCATAGCACCAAAAAACAGACCTCTGCATAACAAAATAAAACTAACACAGAAGTAGATTCCTTGCTGGTCTGCAGTTACAGCATGTTTTGGGAAGACTGCTATTGTTAGAGCAGGTCACACTCTGCTCACGTTAAGGGAAAGTCATGCTGCTGCATCCACTATTAATCAGCAGGGAATTTGTTCTCATTTTTTTGGATGCCCAAACTATCTTTCTATTACGAACCGACTGGTTACGTTGCATGAATTACACACACCATTATATTTTTAATTTCCTCTTCTTTCTTCTTTGCATTCCATCTTCCCCTTTCCTACCAGCAGTCAGAACAACACAACCGGACCATTTAGCAGAAAGACAGAGGAACAGCTCTGGCTCATACATGAAGCAGCAGGGAGGATTTTAATCAGGCTCTGAGAAATCACCTACGCACTGCACACCCTGCTGCAGGAAGAGAGGTGGTGAGCAGGCAGGCTTAGGGGGCATTTCGTTTGACTTGCTATAGACTTGTTTCTTTTAATATCTCATTTAAAGACCCTGGGAGTTTTTATGTGCAGAGAAAATGGCCTACAACAGCTTTTAAAAGCAATACAGCTGGCCAGGTTTGGTGTTCCAAGGTAAAAGCCTCCTGCCTCTAAGGAAGCTGCAATGCTTTCACTATGTGACGCAGAATGTTTTTCTTATATTCAAACGCTAACAGAGAAGCAGTTATTAGCAGCACTGTCTTTATCTCACTCAAGTTAATATTCAGCATTGTCAACCACCACAATACTTCAATGGGGAAACATTACACCCTGTGAAGGATCATTACTGAGTTTAATTGCTATTAAACAAAAAAAAATGAAATAAAATTACTGAGAAAGAAAATCTCTTATTTGTACCGAAAAGATCTCATTGAGTAATGAAACATTTCTGGCTGTTTCTATCTGGAATTCCTCTCTTTTCTAAACAAGATTTGTATGCTGCATTTATGCAGTTCACTGTAATCTACCTAATTTGTTCCCATGCTCTTTCTGGGCTGTCTTTCCTCTCTGACCATCTAGAGAACTTCACACATTGTCAACCTATCATAGGTGAAAGCTTTTGAAGATCTACTACTTTTCTCCCAGCCTAATAAGGTCAGTGACCTTTCAAGCTCTACTATTTCCTTTTCTATCATTAGCCTGATACGTGCATCAGCTACCTCCCAATTTTCTTCATCTCTTCAATGCCTCACTTCTTCCTTTGGACACTGTCTAATTAGGAACTTAATTTCCTCTTCCCTGATGGAGTTTTTGATAATGGAGGGATCCTATTCACCCTTGAATCACAGAGTAGCACTATGATTTCCTGCTCAGGGGTGTCTTCAGGTATGTTAATTAATTTTCACGGTGGCGGTTCAGCCACAAAGCCCAAATAGACGAGCAGCTTACTGCCCCCATAGAAAACCTGCTGATAGAGGAAAGTCCTGCCCAAGCTCAGTCAGGTTCGTTTTGGAGTGAAGGAAGACAGCGGCAACAGAAGATGTGGACGGGGCTTTGCCGCCCTGCGAGTTGCCTTGAAATCCTTTCTGGGGCCAGCACTGCCTACTCTGGGGAAAAGGATGAGCCTATGGGGGACTTTGTCACCCTGCACTGCCGCAGCCCTGTTGCTCCCGCACCAGGATAGCAGTGGCTCCAGCCCCTGTCGTGCCGTCCCGGCTCTTCCCACACAGAAGCAACTGAGAGGCTCTGTGGAACAGGGGTGAAATTGGCTGGGAAGGCCCCAGTGTTTGTTTTCAAGACTGAGATTTTAAAAGTAATCCAAATCTGAATTCCAAAATGCGCCCAATTTTTGCATCAGCAATTGTGGGCATGGGAATCACATTTTGTGGGAAAATGTTCGTGTTCCTATGAATGTAAAATGTGATCCAAGTTTTTCTTGCTGTTTGCTACAGTTCTAATTAAATGTATGATTTGCTGAGGGTTCTTTTTTACCACTTTTTCATCATTTTCTCTTTGCACAGCATCAGCAGCCACTCAGCAATAACCCTTCACCCCAGTGAAGGCTGGTGCTGGGAGCTCTGCCATCCTCTGGACACTCCAATGCCTTTGGTAGGAAGCATATCATTGCTTCTTCATCTGCACCCATGCAGCCTTGCAGAAGTGCTGGCACACATCCTGTGTGCTGTCCCAGCACTGGGGCTGCCTCCCACCAGAACGAAATTGGGCACATCTGTGGGAAAGGGGCTCAGCTGGGATGGAGGGCAGGCACAGCAGGGTGCACCCCAGCATTGGCACGAAGGTGGGAATAAGCTCCAGAATGTATGTACTTGTTTGTTCCTTACTCTTTCAAAGGCTTCTGGCTTATAATCAAGGACCACGCACATTTTTGAACTGGCTGCCTCCAAAATTTAGAGGCAAGCCTGCCCCAGGCCACCTCACCAGCACCACCACGTGTGGTTCGTTCTTGCATATGTGTGCTGTGAAATGATCAATTTCTTTTAAGTTTTAAAAGCGATCTCCAAAGTTTCTGGTTAATCTTTTGCTACCGAACTACAGCCCTCCCTTCCCTAAAAAGTGTCTAAATGGAAACAACTTTCCCCTTGAGAGCAGGTGATGCATCTAGGGACCCTGCAAGCCCATATTCGTGGCGTTTGTGCATTTTTCCTTCCTTCCTTAAGCAAGGGTCTGAGATTTCAGTTATTCTGCAAACAAGACCCAGGAGACACACAATTAGATTCCCCTGGAGACTGACCCCTTATAGTGCCCACCTGTAGCCGGACCCAGATAGCATCCCAGTGCAATGAATTAGCACTCTAAGCTGATTAGAGCAGCTCTGCACAACTCTATTTTATTGACACAATGAAGAGAGGACAGAAAAGGGCCTGAAATGAGAAAATCATTTCCATGCTGACTGAATTAAAAGAACAAAAGGGCTCCTTGCAGTTGCAGCATTCAATTTGTCGGAAAAAAAGGAAGCCACTTAATGGATCACAATAGATCTGAGCAGACAGATGAAATTTAAAACTTCAGCATGAGTGCGATTACCAGCTAAACATATTCTAAATCATATCCTCCATATGCATAATTTACTTTGATTGTTTAGGGCTGTGTTGTGCAAAAATACCGTGTGAGATGTTATCTTCTAAGTGTCTGCTTTTCATTGTTCAGGACGTGGGACGTGTCTGGCTGCGTGGCAATACGTTTTGTTGTAGCACAAATTGCACCAAAGTGAGCCTGGCCGCTTTCCCTTCTCTCCTGCTCCCAGCAGTGAATTAATAATTTTGCTATATGGAAACAAATAATACAAGATCATCTTATTCATACAAAGACCTAAACTGATATTATGTGCGTTATTTTTCTCTGCTTACAGAGAACAAACACTCTGCAACTTGGACTCTAGCAAAACACATTGGTTTGTGCCACTGTAAACAGCTTTCTCCTTAAATTTAGGTTTAAGCTAACAGTAATAAGACAAGAACACAGGCCATTAAAGGGGATTCCACGATTGATATATGTAATTTCTGGCCAAACAGATATGTAATTTACTTTGGCATTTTCAAATCAGAACCTACTCATCTATATAAGGTGATACAACAATGAGTCTATGGAATGGATTGAAAACTTCAGTATTTTGTCCTCCCCGTCCTCTAACTATGTAAAGTTTGAATCTGACTCAGCCCTAATTCAGAAGTGATAATTAGTTACACATGTAAAAATATCCATGTTTCTCAGAATATGTTTATATTTTCAAAGAAATGAAGTATTAAAGCATTAAAACACTGAGCACAGCCCTGTGAGCACACTGGCATACGAATAATGCACTTCACTGCAGATTCTCTAAGTTAAATATTGAAACTATGTGGAACTGAGTCCTTATTTTCTTAAGAAGCTCGTATCTTCTTATAGTGTTACCAACCCAATTTCTCTTACAGATCCAGAATTCAAGAAGAGAAGTCATCCTCATCGCCTCACTGTGAGCTCAGAACATCCGAACTCAGCCAATTCACACTGATTTGCCCTAAGCCTGTTTCAAACACCCCTTTGGCCATTCCCATCTCAATTTTAGCAGCTTGTTTGTTCACTTATAATCAATATTTGTTTCTGAGGTTAACACAAAAACGAAAGCGTTGCCGTTGCCCCCGTCCCCTGCTCTGCACCCATCTCCTGCCAAGCAGAAAGCAGTGAGCAGCCCTGCTCAGACCCACTGCTCCGGCAGCGATCCCGGATTTCCCTACATGTTTCACAGGGGTAAATACCCAAAGCAGCCAGGGAGAGACACGAGGCAGGATGCCATGTGGTTAAGAGGCTCACTGCGAGGGCTGGAGGTGCGCTGTGCTCTCAGAGATTTTCCTGATGCCAATGCAACCTTTGTGTCATTTTGGTGATCATTTTTGGCACTCTTAAAGAAAACTTTCACAGCCACGTCTGCATCATTCAAAGGATTACGGCTGCGAAGGTTACTGTAATCAGTTCTTCCCCCCTCTTTTTTTTCTCCAGCTGATTGAGCTAAGAGTTCTCTATATACATATATATAAAAAAAGAAGGGCACGTATAAAGCTTTGGGATATTTTAGCAAAATCAACGTAGTGTAACTTTGCTGACAGCTTGTCACATTTCACTGACTGTCTGTCTGGGATCCTGCGATAACATCTGCATTCACTCAGGGCGAGAGCTTACCCTAAGACAAAAAAGTGGGCCCTGCCACATAATGCTCCATCATTCTGTCAGTTCTGACATGGCATCTGAATTTTTTGAATCACTAAACACTTTTGGGACTCTGGTCCTTATTATCTTTCCTTAGTTTCTATACTCGCTCAGCAATGCTGAAAAATGTAAAATGTGCAAACAAGGTAGTGGCCAGCCCGAGCTTTTTGTCGTCTAATCCTGAGCCCCTCATTCATGCTCACTGTTAATCTCTTAAGACATTATAAAACTGTTAGACAAAGAAATGTGAATACCTCTGCTTCTCAGCAGAATGGGAGGAAACCAAGGAAAATCTGGATCATGCTAAGCTTTTCTTTTCACCACAAAAATGGTAACTTAAACCTGTTGCATCAAATTATTTATAATTCCCAACACTAAGGCTTTTTTTTCTGGGGGGGGGGGAGGGGGGGTTCTAACCGTATCTCAGGAGGGGGACGGCTAGAGCCCAGTTTCCAAAACGCATCAAATGCATCGGTCACAGAGAAAAGTCGTTCTGTCCTGGTGGCAGCCCCGGGGCACGCGTGGGGACACCACTGAGTGGGGACAGGGGGTGGGAGGGCTTCGTGGGGCCTGTGTATGGGATCAGGGCCCCCGCGAGCATTAATCCAGCTCTGTTTGGAGCCGTCTGCTATTTCAGGTCATCACTCCGCTCCTCCTGACTCCCACTGCTGCGAGGCATTAGCATGGGGACAAAAGCTGCTCAAGCACCTATTCTAAACCCATTCAAACGTATCATTCAACCCTACTAAAAATCACACTCGAAATGATACTGTTGCAATCAGCTAAATTTTATTCAGGAATGCTGGGGCTGAAAACCAGAATTTTGGTCCTCTGCTTGTGCGAAGAGAAGCGTTTTGTTGCCGCGGGTGCTGGGATGGATAGTCAGGTTTAGCGGTGGCCAAAAGGCACAAAAGTATTTGAATGCAAATGCCAAACGAGTCCAGCACACCGAGTCCCTACCACGGGGCTTTCCTTACACACACAGCAACTTCTGTTACAGCCATAACTTTCTAGTAATTAATTAAACCATGCTTCAGCCAGCTTAGCTTGTATAGGTGAGAAGGAACAGACTTTAAGGACAGAGGATGAGATGGCGCCTTTATGATAACAACTCTATCTAATTTAACTGATTTGAGAAAACCACTTGTGAAAGCAAGGAGCAGGGCCTGTGCTGGTGGGGCTGAGCAGCTTCGCCAGCCATGAAAGCAGTGGTATTTCAAGTGGGGGAAAGGCAGTGCAGGGCCACGCGGGCCAGACTGCATCTCTGGGAGCAGTAAGGCTGGAAGGACAGAGGGATGCTGAAATGCTGACATGAGGGAATAGGGAAGGCAGAAAAAGCAGGGATACAGCAGAAAATTCAAATATATTCGGGCACTGAGAGGCAAGCAGCGCCTTGTTAGCAGAGCCTGAGTACATGGCCAGTGCCAAAGGCAAAGGTGGCCTTCAAGGCAGGGTGCTGCTGAAAACTAAAGTGAGGAAAGTGATGGCCAGGGATAAGTTGCAGAGATGGACAGGAACTGGCAAAGGATGCAGTGGGGAATGGCTTGGGAAGAGGCTGGGAGAAAGGAAATTTCAGGGTTTGTCACCAGGCTGAGCAAGGATCCCAGCGAGCTGCAAGGTTTGGGGACAGTATGCAGGATGGTAGGACTGGTATTGGAGGAAGAGGAGAACATTGATGAAGAAAGAGAGTTGCATTGCCTGCACTCAGCTGGTGTGGGGAAATGCACTTCAAGACCACAAATCCTCAAAGAAGTGAGAAAAAAGGCCTCTTTGCACAGACTTCATCAAGGGAAAACTAAGATGCTGCTCTCTGTGCAAAACATTGTCTCATAGGGCAGGGTAGGGAGCTGCAGCGTATCACAGCTTTCGCTTCCTGCTCAGCACCATCTTCCTCTGCTCACACAGATGTGTTGGTAGGGTCATTCTGGTTTTCATATTAAAGAAAGCATGAGGCTGTTTTTTTTCTTTCTGGTTATTTGCTCATTTGAGCACCTGCTCACACAGGCATTCTAAATAGGTAGATGAACGTTTAACACCAGCAAGAAAAGTTATTTTTTTTCTCCACTCGTGTGCAAATTTTACCATGTGCAAAGGGATCACTAGAAGGCTGCCTGCAATTGGGCTTTAAGGAATATTTTCTGTAACTGCAGTAGTGCTGAAGATATTCTATAAGCCAGCTTCCATTTTCCCACTCAGTACAGACTGGCACTTTTGAACCAAATCAGCATTACTGCCAAGATTTCAAAATACCCACCGAGATCCACCTGCTGTGGTGCTGTAACCACAAATCTCCCAGAAAACATGAACCTTCAGGCTTAATTTTGTATAAAGTGCACATAGATTCATAGCCACATTTCTAGAAAGGCAGCTTACCACTTGTGGCCACTTCAAGCAGACAGGAGGGCAATGAAAGCTCCTTTCCAACACCCGACCATCTACACACCAGGTCTGCAGCCCAGCATATGAGAGCCAACAGAAAGGGAAGGCAAGCCTGTTGCCTGCCTGCTGCCAGCACACTTCATCAACTTAAGACTAAGAACAACACTTTGGGAAACCCACTATACACAAGAGCCCCTTTATGCTGTAGCCTTCACCTGATGAAATGTTACTCTTTTTGTGGGATCTCTTACATCTTTCCATGTTAAATGCGGGGACTGTACTTTAAAGAAGGGCTAGTTAAAGTTGGTATTTTTCTTTCCAAATTAATGCTTGTTGTGTGCAAAGTTAATGTGACCAAATAGGGCTGGACTGAGATAACCTATGCCTTCGCTCCTGTGTGTGCTCTTATTGTTCAGCTAGGGGCCATTACGGCTGCCACGTGGATAAAATGTCACATTTGTACTCTCTGGGGTGGAAATACTCTGTTAGCTGCCTGTTTTTTCTATGCCTTGTTTCCAAACAAGTATGGGTTCGGACCACTCTGACGAACGCATCCCGATCTTCAGGCCCCAGGAAGCAGGGGATTTTTACTTCTCTTTCGTTAAAATTTTAGTGATATGTTTATTAGATCGAATGCCTAGAGTTCAACAGAACCTTTAAATGGTGGGGTGGTTTAAATGCCAAAGCTCAGCGCTGCGTCCTCTGGAGTGCATGTGTTCATCTAAGCTAATAAGTTTAATGATGACCGCCTCTTTCTGCCCATATTTCTACTAGTCTCTTCTCTGCTTGTTCAGCCATCAAGACACACCTTTGTTTCATTTAGTATGCAATTTTCACCTCTGACCCAAGAAACTAGTCTTAGGCTTCCTGAACTTTATTGCCTGTTAATAGACTGCTGGCTCTCTTTTCAGCAGTAATAGAAATGGCGGTGAGACGTTTAATTGAAAAGAGGGACAAAGCTGGACTCTGAAAGGCAAAGTCACTATGGCTTAAAAAAAATACCCAGAAATAATATGTTTGAGGAGCTCTGGATATTCTTTACAAGTTTGCACCTCTTTACACAAATAAGAAAGACATCATTGATTTAATTATCTTCCCGGGGAACAATGGTATAATGCTCTGAATGGTGCTAAATGATTGATCTGGTAATTCATCTTCCACTAACAACTATCTATGCATTCTGTTTCTCTCCGG
Source organism: Pavo muticus (assembly GCA_016647715.1). Classification (NCBI taxonomy): domain Eukaryota; kingdom Metazoa; phylum Chordata; class Aves; order Galliformes; family Phasianidae; genus Pavo; species Pavo muticus. The sequence goes on along the minus strand of JACDJE010000089.1, from coordinate 1,620,912 downwards.
TCCTCAGACTGGTGACATTAGCAGCGGTGTCACGGAGCAGCTCTGGGCTTTCATAAAACACCCACAGATGCTCTTTCCTGCCAGTATTTAGGGACACGTGGTTATAATTTTGTCTGTATTTCTTTGTCTTTAATGACATCTTTGTATTTAACTACATCTGTTCAATTAAAATTAAAAAAGAAAAAAGGCACAGCTAGAGTTCATCAGCTTTATATCAGAAGTAGCCTTTTAATGAAACAGGGAGATGTAATTTTGTAAGTGTCCTGATGAGTGAAAGATACCTTTCCATGTTTTCAGAAGTTCTCTGTTTTCTGAATAGTTAGGAAAGAACATTATTATAGCATAAGGATATTATTGTACACGGAAAAGCATTATTAAAAATGATTTATTGCTCTGTGTTAGGAAACTTATAGGAAAAGTCTGATAATATATTAAACTTGTTTATTATGGACTTCATATAATTTTTGAATAATGCTGCTTTTTCTTTTGACAAGAGCAATAAACTCTGCTGGTATAGACATACGTTGATTATCCCAAGTCAACTGTGTTGCTTAAAGAAACATGCCCAAACAATCAGCTTCTGACAGCTGCATCTCTTGTTATTTACAATATCCATCACAGTAATAACTCACCATTTCTATATTAATAAGGCAGTGAAATTTATTATGATGGTATTGAAAAGTTATTAAGTACTGCATCCCAAGTGACAAAGTACCACAGCACTGTCACTATCCAAAAGCAGTTGCCCATCCATCACAAAGCTTTCCAGATGGTCCTGCATCTTTATCGCTCCCAGGTTGGTGACATCACCTGTTCACCCACTCAAAATTGATGATGAAAGCAAACAGATCTATCTTACTTACATTTACCAAATCAATTTAATTTTACAGGCCGTGGCTTAGTGACATATTGACTGTTTTCCTTAATGGCATCTACTGTACTTAATGCAGAGAACTCATCTTTGAATCCTGGCTTGCATAATGTGGCATTCCATAATAAATTTTTTATAACATATTTATTTAATGGGAAGAAATATGATTGTTTGTCAGTTCTATTAAATGTAATTATTCTCTTTGGTTCTGTCTTTTTTATTTTTCTTTCTGATGTTTTCTGCCTTAATGGCTAAATTCAGTTTACAGGTTTTGTCCTTTAAAGGGACATCTGATACGTTTTACAGTGATTTTTCTGTATATTTTGATAATCTCACAGATTTTTTCCAATGCCAGCTTCTCTCTCAATTTATTTATTGCTTGCTTGGACAAAGCACTGAGTTCAGGTAAGCTCTACCCATGAGTAAATAATAACTACTGTATTTTGCATAGAAATACAAATTGCTGGAACATTCCCCCAGCTCTATCCTGAAGGGGCAACAAAACTTCCTGCTCCCCCTCCTGCTCCTATTCCCCATTACACGCCACCCTTTTGGCTTCACTCTGCTTTCCTCAGGATCTAACACTCCTCCTGATTAAGTTAAAACCTCAGTGGCTTTGTGGGGAATGTGTACACAGAACCACAGATTGATTTTGGTGGCTTCGGACCATGCCATGGAATGGGCAATTTCCTGCCCCCAAGGTCAAGGACAACGCGGAGCATCCACCAGCTGTCAAGTGCAGAAACCATCAGTGCTGTGCAATTCATTCCAGCCAGAATAGAGAAAAAGGAGCAGCATTTTGCTCATCTCTTCCTGCCGCTGCTGCCACGTTGGCACTGGGTTGGCTCTGCAATTTATCAGCAACAAGAGCAGCTGGGGACAGCCAAGTGGCAGCTTCCTCTTGGCAGCCTTGCAACACCTACCTGCCATATAGCTCGGACACCCTGATTTTGTGAGATTTCTGAGCACAGGTTCAGCACGGAGCCAAAGAGTGAATCCTGTAGGTCTCATCTCCAGCTCCTACTGCAGCAGCTTTACCTGAACAGGGCAAAGTTGGAGGCTTTGCCCAAGACCAAAGCAGCACATCCCATCAACCCTCACCAAGGCAGCACATCCCACCAAACAGGAGGCTCTGCTTAATCATGTTAATGGAAGAATTCAAGAGAATTGAAGAAACTAAGTAGAGATCAGTAGGGCAAAGGCAATGGCAGATGACTGTGTGTGTTGTCCCCACTTTCCAACCCTCTCCCAATCATATGAAACAACTAAAAGGACCAACAGTTCCATTTTGTGGTCAAATATCTTTAATTAGAACTGAATGTCAGGTTCACCTGCTCATATTATCACAGAATCATAGGGGTTATGCTACTGAGGATCTGATGGTTGCTCATTTAAGCTATAGTCTCTGTCCTGAGCATGGAGAAAGCTGATGTTAGCAGCTGTGTTACCAGTTGGGGCATGCAATGGACATCACACTTTGCTCATGTCTCACCCCCTGACATGGTTGCAAGGAACAGAAGAATTCAGACTGGCAGTGCTAGCAGCACTGTTAGTAATGCTTCTTTTGCAAGCTACTTTCTGGGGGCTGTATTAAGCACCCTTGTGCATGCTCACCTCAGGTAAGATATATGGTATGAACTCCATCCTATGTGGCTCTGAACACTGTGTCCCTAACAGAGATCTTAACACTGCAGCTAAGCACATGCTTAACTCAAACACCTGGGTAATCCTTTTGATGATAAGCCTGTGCCTAAGTGCTTTATTGGATCTCAGCCAGAGTGCTCTACGCCTTGCAAAGCTGAACTCCAAATGGGATAAAACATCACCTACGTGTTGAAGAAAAGGTAAGGATCTCAGCCCCACCTGGGGCTGCCAGAAGCGAATAGTCTGTTGACCTGGGGAGAATACCCTATCTGCAAAACCAACTTGGCCTTATATTGATCAGGAGAGTACTTCCTTCCCTCATTACAAAGCAAATTATTTCTTTTTAATTTCTAATAAGATAACTCATATTCTTACTCCTAGTTTTGCCTCATTAGTAATTCTGCCAAGGTTCGTGAAGTCCTTATACCTCTGCAATGCATACACAAGGAGGAAACGTAGGCAAGGAACCTGCTTTGTACTCCACCACTTTACAACCACCTGGCCAAGTATGGAGTAGCTCTGCACATTGATGCTCCTAAAGACAACTCAAGGAAAAGCTGAGGTTTGGTCTGTAAGTCAGAGCATGGATCCTGAAGCTTCAGACAACCACAGAAAATAGTTTATTTAACAATGGGACATGTTCTGTATCCCAAAGAAAAATATTCAGAAATAATGAAGAATTGGTTCCTTTTACTTTCCCTCTTTGCAAACTACCTAATCAATGGTCCATCCCAGTGGGATTTCACTGACTACAAGGAATTTCTTTCCCTCCATGCTGACGTAGTTTAGTAGGGATATCTAAGCAGGAGTTTTAAGATGTGTGCATCTCATGCCCAGTCCTTTAGATGTTGCTTTATATTGTTTTTATGCCAGGAGAGAGATGCTACTTTCAACATTCTGACAAAAGCTTTCCAAAGGAGCACCAAAAGCAGAGGGTAACAGACACACCAAGAGAAACCCGCCGGTAATTCCCACTGATCTCATTTAGTCTTTGGATGCTGAGAGCAGCAGGAAAATCAAGCTATCATTTTAGGCCCCACAACATAGCTTTGGGAGCACATATTTTAGATTCCAGTTCTAAAAACCTATATCCTTACAATTTATAACTTATTACTTCTTTTTTCATGAAGATAGATAGTATATTTGGAACCCAAAACCTCCAAATACTCCTACATTCAAATTTAAAACCATTTCCCAATCAAAGAGTGCAGAACTGAACCTTAAAATCACAGTTACTCCAGTCCCTGCAGACCGGTGGGAAGCCTTTGCTCCAGATCAATCTTTAGAAGCTGCTCAGCCTTCCCTGAAGATGTACATCAGAAATGTTTGAGACGCAAACAAATAGCCTCCTAATTTCCATTCAGAAGTAATAGCCTCAAGTCAAGCATCTTCTACTGAATCTACGATGTTTTTCAGCCTCGCTGCCATGAAAGGAAAATATACTCTGCTCTATAAGCACATTATATGGTGCTTTATAAAGCTCTAAAGTATTTTTTACTTCTCTGACATGTTTGATTTATTAAAGTTTATTGCTCTTGTTTCCACCTTCCTAAATAAAGAAGTCAAAGTAGAGGATATAAAGAGCTGCAAAGACGTTGTCCCCATGAATGAGACTTGTAGAGCTCGCTATAGCAATGAGAGACCTGCATTTGAATATTCACCCCGCTCTGGAAGACTCTGGTGGGAGATGGCTGCCCGTGCATCGGTGACCTATGTAAAGGCTCTCTTTGAAATACTCTCTGAGATGTTTTTCATAGCAGGGCATGAACTATGATGAAATCACTACATTTGTGTGCTCCGCTTTTGTTTAAAAAATTACTGCCATCCCTTAAAAGCTTGTTTTCTTTGTTGATTAAGCAGCAGTCAATTTTCCCTTTTCAAACAACCCCTGAGCAACAGCCACCTGACCCCCTCGGATGTTCGGGCTGCCGGCAAATACTAAAACCACGGTGACAAACTGCAAAAAAGCTTGACCTTTCCCCCTGTCCGGTGACCCCGTGTTCGATTTGTGCTTTAACCAACCAATACCTGATTAGATAATGCTTTGCTCCAGACCCACAAAATGAGATAAAATTCAAATTTATGGCTTTTCATTTAAACTGGTCCGCAGCACTCTAATCATGACCCAAGCACAACGATATTACAACAAATTCTCTCTGTCCCATGGTGTGTTTTATGGCTGAAGTGTATAAATGGACACAATGGACATTGTTTTCTCAGACTTGCTCTTGACAAACTCTGCAGTGATGCCATAGGGAGCCTTGCTATGGGGGGGATGTAGGTAGAGGCGCCACGACATTCCTCAGCTTTCTGCAGCAAATTTTTCTACATCATCCCCTGCCTGGCTGCAGAAGTTAATAGCAGCACTTCCTCCAGCTTCCCCTTCCCTCCTGGCTGCTGCACACTGATCCTGGTACCAGCGCAGACAGAGCACAGTCACAAACGACAGAAGTATCCCAAAGCTGGAAATGCCCAGCACCAGGACACTTGTTTTGTGTTGCGGTGCTTTTTGTTGTTTGTAGAGTAGTAAAAGCAAAGAGTAAATCAAGAGTAAATCAGCAATATGAAAGCAACAGAAAATAGTTAAAGAGGATGCTCCGTTTTCCTTCAAGAGTTATTTTAACATGGTTATACTGCTTTCTTAAATAGTGATTCTTTCAACGTGTTGAACCATTGCATGTGCAGTGTTTCACAGAGAAATGCATATCAAATGGAAAGGCAGGCTTCTCATGCTGGAAACTCCCAGTTTTACAAAAGTGCCCATTCAGGCAGAAAAAGGGACACCAGAAAAGTTTACCTTCCCCAAACTGTGCTGAACCACAGATAAATGATACCTTTTCCCATTGCTATCCCATGCTTTCTGTGGCATTCCCTGAGCCCACACACTGTTAAGTTTCTTTTTCATCGCAAGGCATAGGTCCAAGGAGATGCTGGTTTCCAGAGCAGCTGATGGTGAGCATCTGGGCTGGGATGTTGGTGAGTTCTTCTGCAGCACTACCACATCCCCCACATCTGTCCGTTAGCCTTGACCTCCCCCGCTCACCACTTCACTCGTCGTGCAGACTCTGGTAACCAGCATTTCTTTGTCTCCCTTCAATTCCAATAAATGTACTCAACCCACTTGTTGGAAAAATATTCTGTGTCAGGCTCCCTTGAGCACTGCAGAGTACTTATGGATGAGTGGCCAAATTACAGTGGGAGTCTGACTGTTGATTTTGTGTGATTTTCTTCCAACACTTCTCAATAGCTTCTCCCCAGCTGTCCCAAACACATAACACTGTTTGAAAGGCATGAGTCCTGCAGTGTGAAAGGGATTCAAATCTGCCAGATTTATCAAGTTATGCATTTCTTTTTCTTTTTTTTTTTTTTTTTGGATTCATAAGGCTACAAAGTCCTAAATATCCGAACTATCAGAACCAGTCCTTACTTTTGCAGTATATTATCAATACCCAAGGGCACCCAAATCAAAATGCAGTCTAAAATTTCAAAGTGCTAAACCTGAAAGAACAGTCGTGTCTCAGCAATTTGGTTCCAGTTTCTGTTATCAATACCTGAGCTTAATTGTGGTGTGGTTAAAAGTCAGCTTTTATGGTTTCCTGGTGCCTTGGTCAAAAAATAAAGATTTCTCACCAGCAGGTCCATTTCATCAGGGTCTGTTAACTTGATAGAGTGCTGCAAAGTCCATAATTTCTCCTGACACTATTCTGTCGTATTGTCACTGCTCTCACAAGTGTTTAAACAACTGGATAGGAAGTCTGGAATGAACTCATCGAGGATTTATTGACATTTAAGAGCTAACCAAATGTTTATTATCCACCATATCGGGGAGGCTCTGCTCCACAGAGGAACTCCACTTTTCCTGGGAACATGAAACTCCCGTGTACCCAGAGGTCAGCCGCAGCCCTGGGGAGCCACACAAGCTCCACACTTCTCCCCTTATCAGAAACCAAAGGAAAAGCACAGATGGCAAGCTGAGATCGTACTTTATTTCCACAGCACATTGTTAGGACTGCAAATAAAACTATGCAAGAGCAGTTCTTACAGCGGATGGTACCATCCTCCAGACTCAGGTCGGGGATGACTGACTCGCCCTACATCCGTCCTCACCTCTTCATGTCTACAGCCCCGTAGGCCACCCTTTGATGCCAGATATAGGTGAAAATTTCCTTCCCACTGCCATGAATGAAAAAATTCAATGGGACCACAGCCCTGTGATATAACAGCAGAGAAAACATGTTGTTCCTGAAGGCAGGGAATGCAAAAGGCAACCGCAGTACTCACTGAAGGAGGCCTTCAGCTCCTGCATGAAAACCGACATTTCTCAGAGCATCTGCAGAAGTAACATGATCCACACCATCCCCATGTGTGCTCGGTTTCTGACACTAGCATCCAAATATACTTTCACTGAATGAATGGCAAAATTCCCATTAACTTAAATGGAAGCAGGATCAAACCCTCCGCTTTCAAAGCCCCTGAGGCTCTGCAATAGCAATTTAACGTACTAATTGTTGTCACCAGGAAGTGGTGATGCACAACACTGAGAGCAGCACCCAGCATCTTTACAGACAGACAGCACGGTGTCACCAACAGATCCCTCACCCCACCTCATGGCAGGGCTGCACATGAGTGAGCTGAAACGGTGCAGAAATGTTCCGATAATACCACGTCTGCCTCTCCTTCCCAGAAAGGGAGGTCACCTGCCAATATCCACCCACACAGATTTCATGCATGAAGAGCAACAATAATTCCTGCTTTTTTTTTTTTTTTCTTAAATTTACATTCATTTTCATCCAGAAAGCACCGCAAGGCCAAGAAACAGTCTCAGTGTACACAAATATTCCCTGGCTGCTGCAGGATAGGGCTCAAATTCTGCAAATACCTCTGTGTTACAGACTTTCAAGAGAACTCAACAGACCGAAGGAATGCAAAGTGCCTTACCTCCCAACCGTAACTGGGATCTTTGAGGTGTGGCCGTTGCTCTCCTAAGAAAGGGCCAAACTTTTCTCCTACTTCAATCTTCCTTTTGGTCCATATCCCTAATCCCGCTCCAGGAATGTTGGATTCTCGGAGCTCAAATTCAGAAGGAATGGGAATGTCATCGGGAATGTATATTGTAGCCTTGTAAGGAGAGCTCTCCTTTGGTGTGAAGTCTTCGCTGGAGGTGGTTGGAGAGGAGGGCTCCTGGATGCTGACAGACGCTGGGCACTGGGCGTTTGCTGCCTCTCCATCAGCTTCTGGCACTTCCTCCAAGGGAAGCTCAGGAAAGCTTTCATACAGGCATTCATCACCTGAAAAAGAAAGCCAAATGGTAGGATTTGAAATATCCTGACAGGTTTTGCATGTGAAACCCTTTCACAAAATGGAGAGGACAGTTCGGTAGGCGGGCAGCACCCTCATCAATCACTGGCTCCCCTCGCCCTGCCAGGAGCTGAGCCTTCTCCCCATTGCAAGCCCAGGGGTTCTCTGTGGCATTTCTCAGTGCTCCTGACATCATAAGTGGTTTACATCACCAAACACAAAAAAGTGAATTACATACAGATGTATATGCAGGCACACCCTATTGTCCAATCTGGTCCGGATATAGCGCTTTGCATTGCACACTCTTTGAAATTGCAATTGAAAGCCAGCATTATATGTTACAATTGAAATCTAAGCGAAGTGAAAAGCAGGAAAGCTTTACTGGTCTTTCAGAGAGACAGCCTGAACCTAGAGTAGCCAAAATTAAGTTTGATGGGCTCCAATTAGTCTTTGGAGAAAAGGATCCAGCCTACCACACAACTATTGCCAAGAACTTCAGCTGATGTAAATCAGTGTCTCATCACTGACCTCCATGAAATTCAATGGTCTGAAATACGTTCAGGATCTCAACTGCACCTTATAGAGAACACAAACCTTCTCCTCTTACAGTTACAGAAAAACTGGGGTAGATCCAAAATACATTAAAAAAAAACCTTTGTCACTGGCACTTAGCCAGCAAACAAAAAAAAAGGGGAAAAACTCACTATTTTTGACAGCTCGAACTATAAGGCTGATTGTAAATTCCTTTTAGCAAAGAAAAAAACCTCAGAGTGACCTCAGCAGGGATTTTAGCTGCATCAGGAATACAGTGCTCAACCCAACAACATATGCAAAGGACACAAAAAGAGCCATTCCTCATTATTTACATTAATTTAACTTTATCACTGTCACTGTGCCTTTTTTTTGCAGCAAAACGCATTCCACTTAACTCTCACTAAATAGGACGTGTGAATACTATTCTCCAAGGAACAAAGTTGAGAGATCAGGTATCTGAGCATGGGAATATTTGCATAATATGGTGGCCCAGAAATTAGAGCGTTCCGCTGTGCTCGACAACCAGAATGACTCCGTCTCAGTGAAGAAACAGGAAACTTTAAAATGTTCTTCCAATTTCTTGCTCATTTAAGAAACTATCCATGGTAGATTAGCACCGTATGCCTTTTCCACTAAAAACTGGTCATAGCCCATTATCTCTCACATCTTTGTTACATATTATCTCATGGCATTCTATCTGTACTTTCATGCTTCTGGTGCTGCCTAAGACAAACACTGGGACATAACAAATCTTTTGAATAGATTGCTCCCATCACGTGACTGGTAAACTGGATTCTTCATCTGTGAGCAATTTATTCACAGCCATGGACTGTTTTTCTTTCTTTCATGTGGCACTGGCTATGACCTCATGCATGTCACAGGGAAGTTCAGCTACCCATTCCCTCAGCCTCTGCCTCGGCGAGCTCCCCCTGTCCTTTATCAACCGAACCCCGTACTGATCAGCTTGCCACTTTTCTAATACCTGGCACTCTGAGAAGCAGAAAATCTTGACTGACCCCACCATTTGGCTGAGACGGACACACATAGGGATTTTCCATCATTTATGTTTAAGAAATCCTGCCTATAATAGCTCATCAGTGCTGAGTTTTGGCAAAGATGCTCAAGGAAGGTCATGCAAAAGAACTCGAAGCATCCTTAAGTCCATGCCTGGACTTTCCCGTCCTGCAGCAAAACTCAGCCTGGACTGCAGGGGACAGGAAAGATGTCATGGAAAGGGCAGGGACACAGCTCCACCTGGATGCCACGATTCACTTCACTGCTCCATGTTGAAATGACCAGGTTAGCAGCCACCTCTGTTACACAAATGCATTGCAGCTGCCCCCAAACTCAGCTCCCCTTGAGCACACAGGAAAGCTCAGCACAGCCAGACAGGTGAGCAAGTCTGGTCCATGCCTCTCAAGCATCCCCCAGGCTCCCCCATGCTCCCCACTACTGCAGGCAGCAGCATCACTCCCATTCAGATGTCTTCCCCCAACTGTTTAGATTGCAACCCTGCATAAAAGAATTCAGCTGGTTTTGAAATGAGAAAAAAAAAGAAGGAAAAAAAACAAACCATGTATACACATGGGCTGCAGGAAGAGAAATCACACAAGGAAAGTGATCTGGCTGATGATAAGCATATGGCTCGTTGGATGGCGGTGTTTAAAAACTTCAGGCATCTAAATCCTACTGATTTCCCATGACAGCTGGGTGCCTGCACCCAAACTCCTTCAAAAGCCCACCTCATGCATTCGTTGTTTTTCTGTTCCACCAGGCAGTACCTCACAAAACCAGGGCTCTCCTCAGTCCTGCCATTTCTCCACCAAAGAACTCAGACAAAGGGTCAGACAAAACCCACGGCCACAGCAAACCATGCTCACAACCTGCCCACGAGCCAGCACAAGCTGTGTCTGCAGCCTCCAAGACAGCTTTGCAGATGTTTCTTCTCCCCCTGGGACAGTCCAGTTTAATTTCTCTCTCACAGTCCCGAAGGCCTCAGTTATACTTATCTCAGACATTCTGGCTATGCTCGTTTTAGCCATATAGGGTCAAACCTGCAACTGATAAATCGGCACTGGAAGGCTGGCAGGGAGACAAGCCCATTTGTGCTGCTCTATTGTGACTGCTTTCATTTCCAGCAGACACACCCAGTGTCGTAGTCAGAAACAGGCTCAGGTTTGAAAGCCCTGGAAAATAAAATATGCATAGATCTGTCCCAAAGCTCTGGGGATGGGGTAGAACAAATTACTGAAGTTACATATTGCCTGAAATAGCAACATACTCTAATGAAAATATATTTTAAAACCTCAAAATAAACAAGAAGTTGAATTATTGCAGGCCAAGAGAAGGAAGACCATTAAGATACATTTGTAATATCACTGGTAGAAGGAGCTACACTGAAATCAGTGTGCATGCATGGTGGGTCTGGTCTTCATTTCCAAATCTGTAGCTGCCCAGATCAGAGGGACTTCCAGCAAAACAGTGGCATATTAACTGATAGCAACTCCTTCTGAGGTTCGGGTTAGGCTCAGGGACTGTGCCTGAAAGCATCATTTTCCCAGAGAACTGCAAGGCATTCACGCAGACAGCACTACAGTTTCAAAATTCAAGATGGCTTCTTTAAAGTCTACTAATTATCCCTGCTAGGAATGGGATGTAACAAAATCAAGGCCCCTGATAAGGAAGCAGATGAGATTAGGTAACGTGGAAGTTCTGATGTTAGCCTCCATAAAATTCTTCACTGATATTTTGCAATAAAAACATGAGCAAGCTTCAAAGGAAACCAGGGAGGAAAGGTTAATTGCTAGCAAAAGACCAGGGTGGACACCTGTGTTTGCACTTTTGACACCAGCTTGCACGCCAGCAGGAAGGAGCCCGCATGGACACGTGCTGGGGATGTGCCTGATGAGCACAGCAGAGCCACGTGCCAAAGCACCACTGCACGAATGGATTCATGTGGTTATAAGAAGCCTCCTAACAACGCCGTCCTCCCTTCTTTCCCCAGACTGCCTATTCTGCCTCTCTTCAGGCAATTTATGCCTGGGGAAATACAGCCCCATACTGCTATTGACACTCTAGCACTTGAATCCGATTCTCTGCACTTGGAGTCATGCACGTGGCTGCAGTGATAAACTGGACAGCTGATTACTGCCGATGAAGGAGGTAGGCTGGAAGCAAAAGCATCTAGAGAGCCTACTTCAGAGGGGTTCTTAATGCCATCACCTTGTGTGCAGGGTAAAACAAGAGCTGAGGTAAAATGTGGAAGTGGCACTTTCCAGCTGAGAAGATACAGGCATTTTTATGCCCACAGTTTCTCAAAGGTGAGAAAGAAGACCCTTAGCCCTAAAAAGCAGACATCAGAGGGACATGGCTTCATTCAGTAGAAGTCCATCGTGTCAGAAGCTTAGAACTCCATAAGGGCTGTTTACCATGCCTTTAATGAATGCATTAATGAGGGTGACTGGGGATCTTATAAGAATCTGTTGAAGGAGTCCCTTCTCTTTCATAAGGCCAGAGTGGGCCTGAATGCCCCACTGTGCTCCAAGTCAGATCCCTTAACAAGACCGGAGTGCATTTATATTTGTTTGACCTAACGTTTCTATTCAGTGCTGAGGAAATCAGCTCGGAGTATTTGCAAGCATATCTGAAAAGGAGGCAGGCACTTCCTCTTGCATACAAATGGGACACCTTTATCTGAATTTCTGTTTGAACAAGTATTAAAGAAAAAAATGTTACAGGCAGGGGCTGATTGATTACAAAATCTATCTACATCAGTCTAGAACACAGGAGGTCAGGAAAAACTGAAAATAAGAGAAAGAAACCTATTAGATTCAAAAGGAGCATAGAGTAGTGGTGAACTACAGGAGAACCACCTGAGAGTCCTGCATGGCCAGGGGCCATGTTCCCTGGAGGAGAGGGTTCCTTGGCCTCAGAAACACATAGAGTTTGGGTTACTATCTCCAGGCACAGAAGGGACTCTAGCCAAGAGCTACATTACTTGAACTTTTTATCAGTTAATGTACCTGAAACTGGTTTGCGCCGCTCCCTGTTCACAGAACTGTTCTGTGGAGCTAAAAACGATTATTTATTATTATTTGTATTGTAACACAGTCTGGCGGCCCCAAGCAGGACCCCATTGTGAAAAGCATCAGGCAAACCTAATCAAATGAGATTAGATTCTAGCCAGAATGGAGCTAGTAATTCCCAGTTAAGTGAAAAACGTAAAACTAACAGGGGAGAGAAAAACTGTTTTACAAATACAAAGCTCAGCTGTAAAACAAAAGAGATTATCAGCAAGTCTAGAGATAAATGCCACACTTGAAGTAGTTCTGAATCGTTACTTAAATGACCAAGGAAAAGTACTTTCACAATCATTAGTCTTCAAATACATCAGTATTTTGCATACTTGTATTACTTGACCCAAACCAAAGCACAGGAACACGCTCAAAAGGTCCATCCCTGGAAACCAGATGTGGTGCAATGAGACGATGCTCATGGGCTGCCAACTGTGGTCCACTCGTGGGCCACACAACGGGAATGAGGGGGACTGAAGCACAACCTGCCAGATCTGTCATTTGCCCCAAAGGCCGAATTCTGAGCTCTCTAACATGGCTACTAAATCCAGAGTAATTGCTTTAGACTTCCACCAAAGGATAAATGAGATCAATGTCTATCCTAGCGTTAGCCAAAGTTGGTCAGATTTCTTCAGATTGATGCTAATGTAAGAAAAATGAGAGGGAAATGTGGTGCCCAGATTTCAGCCTTCCTCTCCTGCTTCTCTGCTGCAGATTTTGTCCACACTTGCACAGCTGGCCCCATGAAGCCCTGAGCCCTTGCACGGCTTCGGCAGGAGAGGGAGTTGTAGGAAAAGCTGCACAGACAAAGAATGGTGAGAAAGGCAGCACGAGACAAGACGCCTTTGGGCTGGAAAACACAAGTCACCAACTGCCCTGCTACAGTCTGATTTCTGTGTTTGAAACAGAAAGGGAACTCAGCCTGAGCACTGCTGTAGCACTGCATGTGAAGCATTTGGTGCTTCGGAAGGTTTCTGTCTGCATATCCCTGCAACGTGCACGTTGGTAGCAGCAACGTGGATAACTCACAAGCAGTTGGTTTATCAGCATTTCCCAACAAGTGGAAAACTTCCCTTGCATGCAAGCAGCTTTTGCTTCTTACATTTTTGAGGGGTAAGAAAAAAAGTGCAACAAGAAGCGCATGCTGCAAGCTGAGGTGAGCTCCCTGGGCAGGAGGAGCCCCGAGCACAGAGGAGAAAACTGGCTGCAGGAGGGAAGCCACACACTTGAGAGCATCGGGCCTTTGAGGGAAGATAACTCTAGCCCAACAGAGCCAAGATATAGCAACAGCATGGGGAACCGCCTGTGGGCTCTGGAAATCCTCACCATCAGCCCATACAATAACTAGTAGCACTTGGTGCTCTGTCTAGTGTCATTCTTGTCTAATTAAGTAACATAGTCAAAAGCATCTGATGTGGACCAGACGCTGTCCTTTAATTAGGGTACAGCACTGAGAGACTGTGGGTCAAATTCTACTTTCAATTGCACGGGAGCCAATCTCCTTGATGTCAGGGGAAGTTGCACCTGTGTAGCTGGAAAGCAAAAATTTGGCTGCTTGTGTTCCTGCACCCTCTCCATATAAATTACTACATTACATGCAGCAACAAAGAATTATAAATGTTGGCTGGCATCTACTGAATTTATTTACAAGTTAAGCCTAATTTTATTTATAGTTCCAGCACAATCATCTCTGGTAGAAATATTTATGTTATCTGTACTTCTGGTCTGTTAGAGTCTGCAGCAATCATAAACACTGCTGAAAAATTATTCGCAGTTAGCAGGGTTTAAACTACCCATTATATCACTGGCTAGTGCCAATAAACTTTGGTGCTGGTTGATAAAGTTTCCTCAATGGAATAAATATATATTTGCCTTTCAAAATCTTATCTGGGTTACGGGGAGCGGGGATAGAGGAGGGGGATGCCAGCTGCAGGGGGTGGTGTATCGAGGCCAGGTCTGCAGCTAGCAAGGAGCCTGCAGAGATCCCTGCCAGCTGGGGAGGCAGCCCAATGCATGCTGACACACTAGCTAATGCTTAAATTTGTATCTTAGTGAAATATTGCAACTGAGCAGAGCCGCAGCAGCTAACGCGTACGTGCTAATTCCCTTCATGACTCTGTATGGATGAGACCCAAGAAAAAAAGAAATATATGCCTTAAAATTTTGAGCCCTCTGTGCTGGTCACTCCCTGGGCAGGAAAATGGATTACAGGAACCACCTTTTGTTCATTATTTGATTGCCATAATGGGAAACATGACATACAGCCTCATAATGATGCGTCACGAGAAGCCAACATGCTCAGGAGAAAGCTAAGGAGGAGAATGTTAAATAAGAATTAGTGAGATCAGTCACTTAGATGTAGGTTTTTAACTCATGCCAACTTAGCAAATACTAACCAGCAACAAAATTTAGCTAAATCCATATCAGCTGCAGTAAGGCAGAAAAGGTAACGCACTTTAACAGTCCCTGACATGGTAAAAAACTATTGCTGCAAAAGAACATCTTAAAATCCAAACAATTACTGAAACCTTCAGTATTTTAATCGATGTAAATGAAACTTTATCTCACTGTAATAAATTCGGGTAAGTGAACTTCTTTTTACTCATTAGTAGACCTTTACTTTTTAAACTGAATTGTGTCACAAATCAGTGCTGGAAATCACATGCCTCTCTGACAGAAAGCAGTAATAAAAGATGACTATTCTACCAAATTATAATGAAGACAGATAACAGAGTGAATTATAAAACAAAGGTTATAGATAGAGACTGAGCCTTGTAGAGGTAATGACTTTTAATTGGATTGAGTTTATCATATTTTCTGAGGTACAGCACAACCAGAAGAAAGGATTAGAATTATTTCCACATTTCATTATTTGGCATAATGAGAAAACAGAGGGAGGTCCACATCCCTGATGTGTTTGGTAAGCCACGGGAGATGTTGAACATGTCAGTATCCGGTAGTGTACGGTCCTGAGACACAAATGCTTTCGCTCTGTTAGAATGTGGCAAAGTGTAATCACTTGAGGAAAAAAAAGGAAGAAAGAAAGCCAGGTCATGAAGTTTTGTTTCACAAAAGCATTAGGAATAAAAAGGAATTTAACCCCTTCCTGCCAGCAGCCACTGCAGTGCCAGCCTACAAGCAATTTGCTTTTCAGAAGGTGAGCAATTCTCACTCTAAGCACTATCAGGTTAAAGAGTCATTGGTGAAGGCTCGGCCCTGTCTTCCTCCTCCTTTTCCAGAGGAGAGTGTAGCAGGACGGAGTGCATGCCACCAGGAATGCACCTGTTTGCATGCTGTACCCCAATCCTTCCATTTTGAGTGGTTTCCCCTGGAAAGCTGAGCTGCTGTAGTGCAGACAGAAGGTGCTGTACCAGCAGGCAGACAGCTTTTTAATTATGCAATTACAGGGAGTCTTAATTATATTGGAGTGACACTGTGATACACTGTAGTTAAGTCCTTGAAACACTAATAGAAATCCTCATAAACAGTACACTAATCAAGAAAAGCATCAAATAATTAATCCTATAATGCTGTCCACTTCGAAGTCTCAAGGTCTGGCAAGACTGCTTTCCAGCATCTGTTCCCGAGGAGATACAAGGCCACCATTTTTCCTGCCAGTGACTTCTCTGCAGCACACACAGCAATTGTACCACCGCAAGGTCATGCGGCACCAAGCAACGTACTTAGCTGATTGGAAAATTATGAGCAACTATATCAGAGCACCTCCACTGCACATGACATGAGCAGAGGCATTCTGTAGGGCATCAGGATACATCTGCGTCCAACTTGTTGAACGAATAAAGTGATTACATTTTTTACAACAACAGAAAAATACCTTTGGGACAGTTTTATTTTGCTGTACAGAACACCATTTATCCTACAAGGCAGCAGTGTTTTGGATGGGGGTATTCCAAGGCAGAATCAGCAATTTCTGCTCTGTTTCAGCAAACCCTCAGTCCCTGGCTGGCACACATCCTTCTCACTGGTACCTCACCCAACACAACGTGCACACACATTTTCAGAGCGCAGCAATCTTTCCAGTTTATTTGCATTATCTACACCAATTCCGCTTTCTCTTTGCCCCAGACACTGCTTGTTCCTCCAAACACTTCCACATTTGTTCCAACTTTCCAAACTCTCGCAGTGGCACGTTTTATATAAGCATTTCTTAATTTTAATATCAGCCAAATATTTATGATCAGTGAAGTACATTTGTGTTTCCCGGCACATTTTGCAAGGTGGATCTGTCCCAGCAAACTGGGATTTATGGGGCATCTTTAAGTCAGTGGGATTTGTGCCAGGGACTTTAATGAAACGATAATTTCAGCAGTGATGCAGATAAGGTTCATTTGTAGGACTGAGGGCAAGTATTGCACACATCCAGGCACAGCCAGGAAGGGATACTTGTCCCAGTGTAAGCTGCAGAGCCCATGGTAGTAAGCTTGGCATAAGGACAGAGGCAAAAGAAATCTGCACTTGCTAAATATGCTTACAATTCTGTATTGTATATTTCTAGGGGAGCTTATTTTTTTTCTAGAAAAAGTGGCATACATGAGACTGTGATGAGCTGTGAGGACCTGTAGCTGTTATTTTCCTTGGTCTTTGAGAAAGGGGAAATGTGAGGCTTCTTGTGACGAGGCAAACCACCCGCACAGGGAACGCATGCCCGGCAGGATGTGTGCCACCAGCAGCTGTCAAAGTACAGAGCCCTTTCCAGCGCACGCACATCAAACCCATCTCTAATTCAGCACACTGCTTTGCCACATGTACACTTAATTTACAAGCCTTAAAAAAAAAAGTTAAAACTAATTCCTTCTCATCTCCTCTCCATCCATTATTTTCCAAAGTGTAGATTTCGCAAGCAGGAAGGAGGGAAGAACAGAAGAACCCTCTCCTGTTCCATCCCACCCCGTCATTGCTGTCTCCACAGCACAAGGTTAGCTCAGACTGAGCGTCGCTTCCTCTCCACTCTCATTTCTTGCTCTTTCTGCTTCTCTCAGAATTGCCTCATTTCCATTTTCTTACCAAAAAACCCCAAATCACAGAAAAGGAAAATACTCAGAGAGGTTTAAAGAAAAATCCAAACCAAAAACGTTACAACTTTGAAGCTTTCGCTGAGCAACAAGGAGACTTGTTAGAAAAAATAAGTGATCACAGAAATGAGGAAAATCCAGGATGTTGTCACCTCTTTCCTATAAAATTGTTTCTTGTGTAATTTAGAAAGTCCTCAGGAGTGTTTATCTGGCCATATTTTTAGCTAGCACATCTATGAATTGTAACTCCTCTGCGGTCTGACTGCTTTGAGCCTTTCAACACTATCTCAGCTGGCCCAAGAGTTTTCCATTCTCACCTCTCCCTTATTGGTGGTCCACAGCAGACACCGTTAGGTGCCTGTTCCCTCTTCAACACGTATTTGCAATCTCAGCCAAAAAATACCCTTTGCTACTCTCTGCATGTGGACGTAGTCACACCTCCCACTTCACTCGGCCCTTTGCCTTCCATCCGATCAGAGTCTTTCCTTGTGTGGTGGCTCTGCTGCTACACTCACTGTTACTCTTACAAAAATATCCAATAACAAATTCCCTCCTTCCCTCTTGGGTTCCCATTTCTTTCCTGGGATCATATTACTTCATTTGCCTCTGATGAGCCCCATGGTGAATAGCTCATCCCGCTCTGCTGCTTTGAAGTTGCAAAGCAGAGCAGCATGGAAATGCCAAGTGTTCCTGTAGCACCAGTCCCTGCTGGAAGACAGAGGAGTGGCCGTCCTCATTCTGATCACTTCCCCCCTCTGAAATCAACTGTGACACCAGTGTGAAACCAGAATGAGCCCCCCACTGTGAAACAGTTAACATCAGTTAGATCTATTTTGACTCTGAAAAAAAAAAAAAAAAGAATAAGAGTAGGACTACAGTTTATTTTACATGGCTTCCTGGTCAAAGCCTCAAACATTTTGTAGATATTTATTGATGTATAAGCTGTAAAGAAAGTTAACTGCTAATGTAATTTATTCCACTCTTTGTTCCATACACCTTGTATCGCTTTCGACGAAGCTGTTGATCTTGGAGAAGCAGAGGGGTCCTGGTGAGCTGCTAGCAGAGAGCAATAAATCAGCACTCCAAAAGCTTCTGGTTCATCCCAATGACTTGGAAGCAATTTTGAAAATAAGCCTCCCCCCCAAACTGGCAATCTTCACGAGTTCTATTGTTTTCATGTGCAGGCTGATATATGACAGCTTAAATAAATACATAGCACTTAATGGACCAAACTCAGCCTCTGTGTAACTGGATGCCATGCCATTAGAGACCTTGGCCCAGACACTGCACTCCATCCCATAGGATCTTAGAGGACCCTATAAGCTCAAACTAACTAAAAGTTATTATATGCTTTAATTTGACTTATTGTTGCACTACAGACTAATCTTTTGTAATAAATTGTACTTAACTACATATCTATTTATGTTTACAGACACGGATTTAAGTATTGTTAATGATCAGAATGTATATATACAAAATGTTTATGTAGAATGTTATACGTAAACACAGAGACACATTCTAAGTCACGGAAGTGATGGAGACTTTGAGCAAAAATAGCTTGAACAATTTTGTGCTTTTTGTGAATTTTCCTAACATAGTTTGTGATTCACTTGAATTGATTCTGTCTGAGATTATCATCCAAAATAAAGGCAGAGATGCTCAGAAACCTTCAAGCTAAACAGTTACAGTTAGCAAAGCCATGAACAATCATAAAGGAGATGTGCTTTTCATGACTGCACGTACCAAAGCTGGTATTGGGAACACAGAGAGAAGGACAGGAGTAGCGTGGGCTGCACTTGCTCAAGCAGTAACAATGCAATTGCTGCTCACGGAAGAGATTTTCCAAGCGAGGAAGTGGAAGCAACAAATCATGCCTTAAACTTTCCCTTTAAGCTCATTAGAAGATGAAGTCAAGTAACAGCCGCTCTTCCTGGAGCACTTCTCAAAGCAGATGTCAAACTACGATTCAGCTGACCTCCTCCACACTCCCCTGAACCTTAACCCAGCAGGTTGGGTAAGGCCACGCATAACCCCAAGCACATCAAGAGAGAAACTTCAAGCATTATGGTGAGGATGTGTTGAAAGAGCACTTGGTGCACATCTAACCCATGGACTTCCATCTCACCCATAGGCAAACTGCAGCCCTGGGGGTGAGCATGGTTGACCCACTGGTCCAGACCAAATTAGGGGTGCATTTGGAAAATCCACCACTTGTCTGGGCTTGGCAT
The DNA here is from genome assembly GCA_016647715.1 of Pavo muticus. Lineage (NCBI taxonomy): Eukaryota > Metazoa > Chordata > Aves > Galliformes > Phasianidae > Pavo > Pavo muticus. Next base: position 1,601,231 of record JACDJE010000089.1, on the reverse strand, counting down.
CCCTTACTGCTTCCCACAAAGCTGCAGTCTGGCTGCACCACAAAGCCTCAGCTTGTGGTTCACACACAGACCACAGCTCACGTGGGAAAAGATGAAGGTCAGGGAGTGTTCAGGGAGCTCTGAAATGAAGGACAAAGTCTGGTGAGCTGATCCTCTCCAGTATCATTGGGAGCACATGCTGGTCTCAGTGGAGAGCAAATCATAGCCTGAAGCTTGAGTAATGTTTCTCAAAATCAAAGTAATAAAAATAATAACAAAATAATACTAAAAAAAAAAAGGCAAAAAACTCAAGAAGCTTTTGTCTATCAGAAAAATCTGCAGAAAGCCAAAGACACTTCCCAGTTCCTCAGTTGGTCTGGCAGGGGAATTTGTCTCCATGCCTCGCTGATCACCAGGACTTCATCTCAGGGTTCCTCTTGTGCCCTCTCACCAGAGGCCAGCCCCAGCACTCATACACCCATAGGGAATAATGCAGAATGAGCCCAACGTTGGCTTTGTCCAGTTATTTTAGGCGGATGGCACAGACCAAATAAATATCATTTGTTGTTTAAAGAGCAAATCCAAGCAACTTTGAACGGGAGCATTTGGTAGTTGACACATCTACGGATGTTTTAAATCACGAGGGCAACTACTCCATTTTGATTTTAATGTGTCTGTGTGTGAAGTTCTTTGTCATTCCAGCCCACCTGTCTTAGAGCACAGAAATCGAAAACAGGAGTAACTCTCGAATTTCACCTCAATTTAATCCATCACAGAAAGCGCACTGTTTTTGCACTGTATAAAAAAAAACCACCAGGACATTTAAACAAAGTGACACAGATCATCAGCAGATCAACTGAAAATGACAGCTCAATCAAACAAATGTATGTTGAGAATTTCCACAGGGCAGCTCTAGCTGCAGCCAAACCAAATTTGTTTAGTATACATAAGTTAGCTGCTTAGAAACATTCGGTATGCTGCTAGCCAGATGATGACTTTCCCAGATAAACATCTATTTAACCAAATATCCCCATCCATGAAAGTGCTAGCAGAGGTTTGATGTATTCTTCCAGACTCAAAAAATATGACTTCGCACCAGTGGCAGGCTGGTACCGACCCACCCATGTGGCACCTATGTAAAAATAACTAAACTCTCCTGTAAAAAAATGTTACAACCACCAAAAGGTAGGCAAAGCTCCATAACCCTGATGGAGAGCTTCTGGCAGCCAATAAATTCACAAAGTGGCGTTAAGGTGAAATACAAATTATGAACTTGGGAAGTGCCAGAGAAAACTGTGCATCCTGTGCCATATATCAAAGACATGGAGAGGAGGGGACTTGTTTGATTCTTCTTCTAAAGCTGGGTATTCCTGTGGAAATCAATGACAAATCTCAGTTTGACTAGAGGTGCCCCATAAAGCTTTCACTGAGGAAATTCATTTATAAGAGCTCTCCTTTGTGATTCAGCCCTGATTTAGAGGTGATTTTCTGTGGTGACATTTATTAACAGTAGAAGTCATAAAAATAATCTCGGTTTCAAAGATTAGTGAGTCATTTGGCAAATTTAGTTTAGAAGTAATTAAAATATACCTGAACTTTCAGTCAAAATCAGATTTTTGAGTAAAAGAGACCTTAGTTCAGACAGCGGCATCATTCCTGCTCTATGAAAAATCAAGCAGAATCATCAGACTTGAGCCAAAGCAGGGGAGCACAGTCCTCCATGCTGAAGTCAGTGGGAAAACACCCATTTGGTACAGGAAAACAAAAAAAGCTGGGTTATATTCAGAGTAGTAGCACCTCAAAGGTCTTATGGATCTGGGAACAGCAGCTAGCTGGCCATTTACCTCTGCATACAAATATATGCATCTGTATTACTCTAAGCTTGATTAATGACCAGGAATGACTGGCTAATAGCTCTTGAAATATAAATTAGAATTTTAGGTAGTCTTTTTTTTTTTACTTCTAATTTCTTAAAATAAATATATTCAAAAAAGTAAATATACATCCACTCTTCAAAGTTCTGTCAAACAAAAGGGTTCCTATAAAGAATGTTTTCTGATGTACATCTGCTTACTATTTAATATCCACAAAGAGAATATTTACAACAAAAAAGTGCAACAAATGAAGAGGGCTGCAGTGCTCATCCCAAGGTGCAGCATTTACACAGCAATCAGAGCAATGCGTGATTGCGATGGAGAGAATAAATGCTGAGAGATTCATCAGATCCTATTTTCCAGACAAAAAAATACTACAAAGGTGGGCTATGAGAATGTGACCACCATAGATAACGGACCTAATCCCAAACCAGCGACACTGCACCAGCAGGAGGAGACAAATGTACTTTTCTAGCCTTTCATTGCCAAACAGTAACACGTCTGGCTGTGTTTATACACAGAAACCCCATTTTCCTCCTCTCATCTCTAGCAACAGAGACTCACATACCCTGTGAGATGAGTAAAATGAGAAGGATGGGCCCCAAAGTGCAAAAATCTGAAGGAAAATGAGGAGTAAAAGCCCAGAACTTTGCTGTGACTGCCCGGTGCAGGGGCATACTTGCTGTAGACAAAAACTCATGCTGTTGAACCCCATTGAATTTCCTTAAAAAGCTGACATTTGGGGGAAGTTTAACACATGGGTTTTGAGTGCCTAATAGCACTAATGAGTACTGTCAGTATAATTAGCTTTGTTGCTGTTATTCTTCCATGATTTTAAGTATCTGTTCACTGCCAGGTCACCAGCAGAGCTATATTTGGCACGGAACAAAAAGAAGAAAAAGACTGAGAAGATAACAATCAAACTTCAAAACCCACACCAGACCTGGTCCCGAGTGGCAAAACTGGGATATAGATGGAAATCATTTTTGCTGGAATTTGCAAGCTGATACATTGCTGGGGAAGAAAAACAAGTGAAAGTATTGACAAGCAAATGGCACGATGTAAAGCCTCAGTGTGGCAAAAGCCTGTACCACAGCCCCAGCTCTGGTGGCTTTCTGCTGGATATTGGCTTTTGAAAGCTGCGTTTCTGCCAGTGCAAAAGAGCCACCTGATGATACAGAGAGGACAGCACAAAACTCAAAGCTTGTATTATTTTCAGTGATGCATGGTGGTTTGTTTTTGTTTTTTTTCATTTCCCCTTTCACTTTTCCCCCTGAAAATAGCACACAGGAAAACAAGCTAAAGATGCACAACAGGGAAATTTAAGCAAGGTGCAATTTTGCAGATTGAGTAGAAGAAGAGAGAAGAATACAGAAGAAGAGAGGAGATAAGAGCTGCAAAATAAATCAGAAAAGGAGCTTAGAGAAATTAACCAGGACTACCCAGGTGAAAAAGAAAGAAAAAAGAAAGAAGACTGAAGAAAAAAGAAGAAAAAAAAAGGGAAAAAAAAAGCAACAGAAAAAGGATTCAGTAAGTTTTTCTTTTATTTGAGCAGCATGACTGCTACAGTATGTCTGCTTTCAAATTGTATGCAAACCACCTCAGATGCTGTCCAAGCAAATCCTGAGGATTATTGTCCTCTTTCTCTCTAATCCCAGCCTACAAGCTGTATATAAAATATGATTCCTGACTGCTTAAGCTGCAGTGTGAATTCTGTTGGCAAACTTATTGAGGAGATGTAGACCGTCACTGGCAGCTGATTTCAGTTATTTCCAGGAAACGAGCGATCAGACTGTAAAATCTTCATGCTCATTGATGAGTGGTTCATCAGTTAAGAAATCCAGCTTTAGCCGTGCAAACAGAGTGATTTTGTGCTTAATGAGTTAAACACACCAGTGCGAAGAACCAAACAGGGCGCGTAACCGGCCCAGATTCCTGGCCCTGCAGTTCACGGACATAACCATACTGAGTGATATACACAGAAACTCTTTCTTTCATTTTCAGCCTCAAACACCCTTCAGAACAGAAAGTCAGAAATCCAGGCGGTTACTTGAACACCAGACAACCAAATAGCTTTCAATTGCTTTCAGTTTTATGTTTTTTCTATGTTCGGCACTAATTTAATCTAGTCCAAAGTTGATCTGAATGAGATCACAGTGAGTATTAATGAGCTTAATATGAATAAAACGTGATTGTAGGAGCCAAAAACATTAAGCGTGAATCTAGAAACCGCCTTGTAACCATGACCAATATTCAGCGATCTGCAGAAATCAAAGCACAGGATGCACTATGGTTTCCACTGCATTCCTCAGGCTCAGCGATCTGCCAATATTTTGCACGTAAGCATGTGGACCTTCAAAAGAGCCGAGTTTGTCCCAAGAAAGTACAAAACAATCACTACAAAGGAAAGTAATGAAAAATTCTCCTCCTGAACAAACATACCGTAAAAATGAAGTGTAAATCATAAAACCCAAATGAAAACAACTACTCCTCCCCCAAAATTGCCCAAATAATGGGATGAGGAAGTTTTCACTGATTAGATTAAATACTGTGAAGCACTTTCAATCTCCAATAACAAATTCTCTACACCCATGCAGCGTATGAGCACAGAGAGCAACCCATGGAGCAGAGCAACTAGTGGTACATAGGGGCAAAGCAAAGCCTCATCCAGAGTCCTGGGGTGAAGACATTGCCTCCACCCCAAAACACGCAGTCAGTTTCTCAGAAGTGACTCTGCTCGCAGAGGTTCACCACTAAGGTCAACAGAAGAATAAAAGGCCAACAAATGTTTCTGAAAACAACAGTTCTTAGAAGCAAACTTCTTACGCTAAGAGCTGAGCGCCACCAAGCACACAACCACAGCACTAAACTCTTACATGAAGCACCTCCCCAAGACTATTTCCTCAGCTCAGCAGAGAATATAGCAAAGCAGGCTGGACTTTGTTGAAACAACACAACATTGAGGAAAGGAATTCCTTGAGACAAAGGGTCTCCATATTTATTCTACCCTTCTGAACGTGAAAAATCTCAACATAACGGGGGCTTAGTCTCCTATCCCTCTGCCATATTCAACATGAAATGAGTACATGAGAAGTCTGACAGTGACAGAAAGGAAAAGGGAGAGTTTAAAATGAGGTTGTTCAGTCTTTTGCCTTAAGGTATTTTCATCCTGTATGGTGCTCCCTTTTCAGTGTATGAAAATCCCCAGCATAGGCAGATTCCTCCAATCCACAGCAAAAGACAAACTCAGCTGCAGCACCAAGCAGCTCCTGGCAGCCATCATATATCCACCAAAGGTATTTCCTTTGGTGCTTTCTAGCCTATCCTTGTATTCATTTATCAATCACTAGCTGCTCAGTTAGAGACAGCGCAACTCAGGAAGGGAGATAACATCCCAGCCACCACAACAGAGAAAACAAAGTTGTGGCGAGAACAAACCATTCATCCATTAACCAGGAGATAAGTGGAAGCAGCATCTCACTTCAAGCAGGTTAACGTGACTTCCTCCACACTGCGCAGAGATCGTGCTGGGACAGGCTGCTCTCAGGAAGCAATTACAGGGAAGCAGCAGCACAGAGATAGACATGCCGCTCAGCCCTTCCATGTGTCACTGCTGAGAAAGGAGCTGCTCCTCTGATTCACAGCTCCACCTCTAAGTGTCTCCACAAGATATCCCTAAACATTTATCTGCCATCAGCACAGGATCCAAAATTACACAAAACACCGTGAAGCATTTTACAGACCAGCCTGCAATACACCAATTGCATTCTGATTTCTCCAATATTAACACAAACTAACTGATTGATGACATGAAGCAGGACATCACATGTAGTCTCCGTTGTACTACCATACAAATCTCACACGTACCATGGATGCAGGTGACATGCAGGGTGGGAAGATGGAAGGTGACAAGCTATGTGATGGTATCCCAAAGTTTTGAACCATTTTTGTTTGACCTCTGTGGAAATGGTATGGTGAATGGAACGGAAAACGGAATGGAAAATTTACCATTGCTGAAGACATATCCAGCTGAAAGATTTTTGAGTTCTGCATACAGATGGATTCCATCACACATATATGTGTATGCATGGTGAGTAGGGGAATCTTTGAAAAGATTTTTTTGGTAGAAATTTGATTTTACTGATCTAAAAAAAAAAAAAAAAAAGGTATTTTTTCATTTAAAGTTTTGATTGTTTTCCCTTTCTTAAAGTTTCCAAAGATTTATTTTTCTTTCATATCAGAATGAAAATATGCTCTGAAACATGATAGGCTTCTGTAGAATATAAGTAACGTCTTACAGGCAGCAGCTGCCGTGACCGCATTTACTCAAGTCAAACTAAGTATACCCCAAAGAGTTAAGAATTCATTTCAGCTAAAACATGTATTACTACTACTTTATTTGTTGCAAGGATGATGAAAAATGTGAATCTGTAGTAGGTGCACAAGGCTGTTTGTAAAGAACAGGAGAAACTGTTTTAGTTTACTGGCATATTCCCACATCTCTTTTCCCCCCCTCTCAGGAAGAAAAGCATCTGTGCGTGCCCACACCCCTCGGCAGGCAGATCCAAGTGGTCCCTCCTAATGGATGTTGAGGTTAACACCCAGCAATTCAAAGCTTCTCATTAATTACTGCTAATTGTCATGGCAATCTCCTTTCTCCTGTTTTACATCACGAGCAAATGATTTTTTCATTGCAGAATAGGTAAGCTAAGAGGTGCTTGGGAAAATATAATTAGTTTCACTAATTAGCATGATCCAATTTGAATATTTCTATTTACTTCTGTAATTATTATGTTTTTTAATCACCGAATGAACTCAATTCCACGTTCTGAAAACTCAGTCCATAAATTAAAATAACCAGCACTGCAAATCTGCTTCTGCTTAGAAAAGGCTCTGACGGCTGAACATCCCCCAGGCAAGGCCGGCCAAATGAAGGCCCCCTCCCAGGAGGGGAGAACTGAGAGGACACTGTGCCACCAGAAACCCCACAGCCCAAAGTTGTCACTTACTTGGACTAATAACCCCTCCTTAGATATTTTAATGAAATAATTGCAACCACTCCCCCTGCCTTTCATCATCAATTAGGTCGATTTGCATTTGGCCTCTCTCTCCCATAGTTACACCACTGCGTTTCCTTTGGCACACCCAACTCCAAGTTCAGGACTAGGTCTCCTTCACAGCACTACCTGGCAACATTACAGGGAGGGCAGGGAACTTGTGAGCGTTGTCCTAGACCTGCCAGAGCTGGTTTCACCTTAATTCTAAGCTGCTGAAGGGCTCCTTCAAACCCTCAAAGAGCATAAGTCTATTTAAGCCTGTAAGTTTAAATAGAGTAATCAAATGCTTTTAACTTTTCACACCATTCTAAGAGGATATCTCCATTGAATCCTCCACAGTTGCATTATGAGTCCTGATGCGAAAAATGAATGAAATATTCTTCCATATATTTAGCATGCCAAGGTAGAGGCTTGGTTTTCTTAAAGCTTTGGATCCAGCTGAAAAACGCCATCAGTGAAACACCGACTCCTGCTCCTACAACAGCTGTGAACCAAGCAATACAGAGTAGTTTCTTAAGTACAAACGGAAACAAATCCATTTATCCAACAGCCCAGAGACCGCTGAGGCTGATGGGCAGCTGGAGGAAGTCAAACGCATTGGTGTGCACCATGGAAGTGTCACAGGCCCATGGTGTCAGACAAGCAGGAGCTGGATGAATAAACACAGGTAACAATTAATTCAATGTGTTTGTGTTTCTTATAATAGCCTGAGTACATTACAATTTTCCTGTACTTGTCCCTATTCAAGTACTCTTCTGGATATTTTTAAAGCGATGACTGGCTGGATACATTTGAGATTGTAGCTGTTTTGTTCAGCAGCAAGCAAAGCAAGCCCCATGGCATTGCTTCAACCCTCAACTCAATAAGATCTGAATATTTCCAGCACAACTTCATGCAGGTATGAGATTAATGCTTGCCTTCTGCTGTAACTTTTACCATCAAAATAGTAAATTCTGTTAATACTGGAAAAGAGTATTCGTGGTGCTTTCTTGACAGTACTTGTTCACCTCAGCACTTGTTACAGTAAAACAGAGCATCCATGCTGCTCACGCTTGGCACAAGTCCACTATTCAGACCCTGCTGCAGCTAGAGGCTGGAACAGGCCTGGGGCAATAAAATCCAGCAACTAATTTTAAAACACAAATGTCTTCCTGATGTAGTGGGACCTTCTAGGAAGCCACTGCCTCAAAGGAGCTGCAGCCCAGCCCCAGGAAGGCTTCAGGCCTGGTCTAGGCTATTGTAGGGAACACTATCTCCTCTGTGGCCTGAAAGGCTTCTGAGCAGGACACAATGTGAAATGTGACCTGCAAGCTTTCTCCATCTACAAACCCAACCTCACTCCCTCACAGAGCTGCCTTTCTTTTCCCAAGACCTACTAAAAACTTGAAGTCTCCTTGAATGTATTAGAAATCCTTCTCTGAGAGAGGAACTGGACATTGTAAACGAAGCATGGCTTAGAAGCCCCCTTGTACCAAAAAATACCCTACAGATTCCAGAGGCATTTTATGTTGGGCCTATTTACCTGTCACGCTAATTCTCACCCTATGATTCATTTATTTTTAATGCTTTCAGCATTTTTTACTGATACTTTTCAAGGTATTAGGGTGTCCCCTCTGTATCACTTTCAGATTTGCTTGCAGAACTAATATACTGTAGCAGCATACAGAGAATATTGTTCAGATGCTTTCAGAAAAATAATTAAAAAATGCTTTCCCACATTACCTACACACATATGCTCACATCTAAAGGACTAATAACTCCAAGAAACCTAATGAGCACGGTGGGAGGGCAGATTTAGGACTGGGTCAGCTCAAGGGGAACTTGTACCAGCAGGCTGAACAGGGAAACCACCAAGTCCCAAGTGGCCTTCAAAGTCAGCAAGGATGGAGGTCCTCCACCTCACTGGGCTCCAGTGTTTACTCATCCCGTGGGATGATTCTTCCTTACACCATGCTACAATACTCCAGCACTGGGAATCTCCCTGGGAAGCAGGCGTGAAGTGTGCTGGCCTGTCTCTGCCAGGGCTGCCAGCACACTTTCTGGTCCCTCTTTTGATACTATATTCAGTACTAAGGGCAAAAGCCCTTCCAAACATGGAAAATATGATTCAATATTGAACATCTGCACATTCTTAATTGCCTGAGCTGCCCCCTCCATCAAGAATATTCATTATTTGCTTCATTTCCTAAATAACAGGCAAAAGTCACCGCAGCATTTCCTAATAATGTATGCCCGCAACTCTATTTTCCCCATCTGCTATGCTTGCCTAAGACTGGTCATTTGTTACCTGCTAGTTCCAATTGATTTCCTTTTGCCTCTGCTTTCCTTCGCCATGAGTGCAGAGAGCAAACAGCACGATTTATACCAGCCATCTAGTACCAATCATTAGATAACAAGGCCCTTTACTGAAAGCATTTAGAGTAAAACAATACTTTAAGTTTACCTTTGCTTCTATTTCCTTCTTTATTACTTTAGGTTCAAAATAAGGCCAAAGAAGTTCTACTTCTATGGAAGATGAGATACTCACCCAATATAAATCCTTCACATCCCATACGAAATAAAGTGCTCAGCTTCTAATGCAGCTGTTCAAAGTTCTTTTTGAGATTGGTTCAATGAAATCCTCAATCCCTGCTACTCCTGTACCCATTTGCTACCTATAGGCCCTGGTGCAGGTGAAGAACAAGCGACTTCATGTGTGGCGAGATGACTCCCCTAGCCCTACAGAAGCACAGGTGTGGACAATTCCTGGGCATCAGCTCATCAAGTCTGAGGGGAAAATGGAGAGAGTGAGGGATGGGGGATTTCTAATGATACCCCTCCTCAGCCTTCCCACATCAGACCTATTAGGAAACAAGCGAAGTTTCTTTGTGCTGAATCTGTTTTACTTCCTGCAGGTATTCTCTCTGCAGTACGGACACGTTTCTACTGTACAGAGAACAGAGCTGGATTTGTAGCAACTGAATAGGAGAACTAATTTGAAGGAAAAAAAAAATGAAAAATCAGCAAGAAGCTCCAAAATGCAAATCTGCCAGGTGTGCTCTATTTGGTCACTCAGTTCTTCACAGGAAAGTGAAGCTCCATGACAAAGTGCTGCCTTGATGCAACAGCCTTACTAATAACTACTGTGTGTATATACATGCATATTAATATCCAGCCTTTGTAACAGCCAAAGTTTCTCAGCAGAACAATATCTACGCTTTTGTGAGAGATTCTTTATGCTCTGGTAAAACTTTAGTAACTTTTTTCCAATCACTGCTGTTCTACATACGTGCAATTTAGTGTCAAGGTTAGTAGCTTCCGTTCAGACACCACCAGGAGCTTCCCATGAGCAGTGAGTGACACAAGTGGCCATGCTAATGTGGCCTTTGTGTGCTTAAACATGAGTGCTTTGTAGGCAGGCCTGAAACTGCTGAAACAACAAATCCCAGAAAATTGAAACCTTTTAGGTCCAGGCTGCCAAACAGAGCAGTTCCCACTGTGACACCAAATGAGTAGACAGGCCCTCAGCATCTCCGTTACCTAATTCTTCTGGAAGTCCAGGAAAGCCTCCCAGTGGAAAATCCCAACTCCTGAGCACTTTGGCAAATCTGGATCTTATTTAGATGCCTAAATGGGGGCTGAGTAGCAGAGAACTAGCAGGGTGATAATAGAAGAAAAGACTGCAGCAATTTATCACTAGGGAACGGTAAGAAATCTTCCCCAATTATTTTTAAATGAACTTTATTTAATATAACCTGTTTTTCATGAGGTTAGACGTGAGCTGTGAATTCCAGGTTTTGATTTTCCCAAATGTGTTATGGTTACATCTCCAAAAACATAACAGAGAACCATCCTTAATTTTCCACAGAGTTGTTCTGCTGGGAAAAAAATGTAATAATTGGCACAGTCTCTAATATGGCCATGCATTTTGAATGCTACATTTTAATAACAGCATGTATTGTACAGCATAGCAGATCTTTTAGTATCTTAATGGTTTATATGTATATATATTAGCTATTGAGATATGGATATACAAATACATGTATGTAAAGGTATCATTTGTAACAGCATTTTGAGACAATGGACAAATATTTTTTTTCTGATAGAAAAGCTAAAAATTCTTTTCAATGAATGTGTAATGCTCTACAGTGAATAAAGAACTTTTTGTGTAATATATATATATAAATGAGCAACTCTTTAAACCAGAGGGCTTTGGTTTTCATACAAGTTGAAAACCTTCGTAAAGAGCACATGCAATGCCCAGTGAATCATTGTAAAAGGTCCTTCATCTCCAAGGAGCTGAGTGTTTGGTACTGTGGCATTCAGGTATCAAAGGTGCATGCACTCCTATGCCAGTAGATGAAAGTCAAGCTCTAGATCCTTCTGATTTCACAAGGGGCTCTACAAGCGAGGCATTTAGCCTCCAGTTACCCAAAATTCAAATTGAGGTTCAAGACTGTCTCAGCTCTGGAGACAACTGGTGTAATGAAAAAAATTGTCTACATGCCCAGGTTTATAAAAAAAAAGTGTTCATATTTCAAAGGTGTTAGGCTTTAAGGTTTTGTCCCAGGCCTCAGCGAACCAGTACTAAGAGGCTGTTGTTGAGCTCTGACTGTAGCCAACTGTCCATCCTCCTTTCAGCAGGGGGCTGCATGTAATTTTCTGTCTTCGATTAAGATTCACCACTAAATTCATCTTCTTTTAAAACCATATTAGTGCACCCCACGGTATCACATGAAATACACAGCAAAGGTTTGGGAATTCTTTTGGAGGATGATGGGGAGTAGAAGCCCATGGTAAGGCACAATGGAAATAAATGCATAATTTAGTCCTTGCTTTTTTATTTGTCCTTGGCATTAATGAAGAACAAATTAGCTACTCTCCTTGGGTGTCTACCAGAAATAATAGTACCAACCAGAGCTCTTTCCCCCCCTCAGTAATATGTTCCTTTGTAGATAAGCGCTGTGAAGAGGTAAAATTATGTCTTTTAAAAGTTTACTGTTTTCCCTTTCTAAGATGTAAATGATAGGGTTGGGACTGGGAAGTAATTCAGAAATATTTATTCCACAGAGACAATAGCTTTTTGTCATCAGAAGAAAGAATTGGTGACTATCAAAATGAAACAAAAAGACAGCAGCATTAACCACGGCGTGTGCTCCATCCATAAATGAGTGCACCTTCCCACCACCTCCACGCACTGATGCCTGAGCCCTGGGCAAGGGAAAGGACCACAACTGGAACTGCTGCCCCCTAAGGTGACCCAGATGGGAGACGCAGTGTTTTTACTGCTATTCATGCACGTGCAATAAATATAACAAGATACACAAAGCATTTCCTCTGCTTCCAGACGATTAATTTACAGCCTGTTTCATCAACCTTTTATGATGTGTATCAGGGACCTTAAAAATGTAAACATCTTTGCATCATTTTACTGTTATGATATCCTGGCTGACATCGTTCTTGGCTGGAAGCAAGCGTTCAGCCCAGGAGCTTGAAGTTACTTTCCTAGAGACTGCCAAGCACTGAATCTGCTGGTAGAACCCTGGCAAAGGAAAGTAACGGTGCCAAAATGATGGCCACGGAGCGGGCATAACTGAAAGACAGATCTATCTGCAAAGCAATGCATTTGTATAATTAAATCAACCTGCCACTGTCTCATCTATTATGTAGATGCAGAAAAACTAATAATTATTATCCTCACATATCTAGAAAGACTGAATGAATAGTTCCAAGCAGCACCAACTTGTTTGTGTTTGGATCTCTCTCACCATAGCTTCTTTAACTAGCTCCTGGGTAGAATTCATTAATTTTTATTAACAGGGAAAACATTTGTCCCCGTGACAATATTTGCATTGCCTGAATGATTTTCACCTCTGCCACAAGGTGTACTATTGGCTCATACATCACGCGATTACTTGGAGAGCAGAAAGACCCTCAGTCATTAGTGAGTGAATTAAAGATGATCTAAAGAGCTATTAATCACAGTGACAAAAGCCTTAATGTTGCTGTGACCCTAGCAGAGCCTGGGGACTAAAAGGGAAGCCGAGGGAGAGAAAATGGAAACATATGTTTTGTCCAAAATAACCTACCTTAGGAGAACTGTCAAAGATAGAGTCACATCAAACTGAGAAATTCTGCCATAGAAATGCCCTCACATTTTTCCACGGTATTTTCTGTAGTCTCTTCACTTTTTAATGTTAGCTTAGTTTTGTATTATCAGAATAAACAAACAGGAAGAGACAGTACGTTCAGACTTTCCTTTTCTTTGTCAGAAGTTACTTGAAAGCTACATATTTAGAGCACACCAACACTCATAACATGCTCAGTTATAAGCAGAGAAGACTTAGTGCACAACCTAGCCCAGGATAAACATTTAACCTCCGCATCCCATAAGGAGACTTCGAGGCAAAGAGCCCATTCAAGGGGAACCTTATCTCTGTGTTTTCAATTCAGGACTGTACCATCAAATAAATTCAAGAAAAAAATGAAGACCTCTCTTTGCCAGTGCTAACTGAGCTTCAGTGAGATGAATCAGATGTTTAGACACAAAACTTAAATCAAAAGGCCCACATATATCAACATGATGGATACTTCTAATCTTTCCAATAATCACTTCAGGCATTCTCAATTACAAGCTATTCTTATTGATGCTGGTTTAGTGGGACTTGTCTATCACAATGTCCTCTATCTGATAGAAGTAAAAGGATACCCCCACAAAAACTACGCGTACAGATATAGATTGGGGTCTCATTAGAAATATTGCCCTGTGGGGGTTTTTTTATTGTTTTCTTTGAACATTAGAGTCTGTAGATATCAGGAACATACAGGCCAGGTTAGGAAAAATATTGCCTGTATGAATAAATGTTAGATATTTGGAACTTCATTATGGTAAGGATTCGTAAAGCTGTGTTTATGATTCACTGATCACCATTTTGAAACTAAGCAAGGACTAAAGCCAAGGGCTGTTGCAAAGCCTTGTAGTTAGAAACAGACCATCACCTATGTTTGTTTCCTCTGGAAAAGGGCTGAGGATGCCCCTGCCTCGTGTCCTCTGCTCTTCCTGAGATCCTCCTCCACCCAAACCAGCAAACACCACGGGCCCAGAGCCCTTTGTTTCTCTGTCCCCGAGGCAAAGGGACAAAATAGCTTTCTGATAGCGCCGCTATTTAAGAAAGTAGGGGACATTGCAGCCGAGACCCTCTGCCACCATTTCAAGGAGGCTTCTCACCAGTGGCACTGAAATGTAATTATAGAGGGAGCTGACTTTTGTTGCTGAACTAGCCCTCACCAGAATGAAGTTGCACAGACCCAGCTAAGACAGTGCTGTGCAGCTCCTGCTGTACCTTCTGTGCCTTCTCATCACCCCCAAGTCCTCCTGAGCTGGAAGGTGGGCTCTTCTCAGCCCTTGCTCAGCCCATTCATCTCACTGATCCAGCAGAGCACACTGCTGCTCTGTATTTACTTTCTAGCTCCATCTGTGTTACAAAGAGATGGCTTGGAGCAGCTGAGCTCCTGGTACCTCCTTGCTGTTCTCATCTGTGCCCCGCAGACAACTCAGAGTGATTTCCTTCCTACTGAGAGTTCTGGTGCTACTTCCAAATCACATTCCCTGCAGATCTGATCCACAGCTCCAGGGAGGGTTCCTGGTCACTTTGTCAAGTTGGAACAGATGCGAAGAGGTATAGGAGAGCAGCTGGAACGAGCACAGCAGCCAGATAATGAAAACAAGGTTTTGATTTAAATTCTCTTCTTCTCCATCTTAATGTTGATGGCTGCTGAGTATTTCCCCCTAAAACATCAGCAAAAACCCAGTGGAAGCACTATGAATGAGCATGTAAAAAGCATTAAAGAGTTCAGTGTCTGTTTTCAGTGAAAACCAGTGGCAATCAAGTAGATTATTTATACAGGGGTGGCCCTTCAGAAACTGCCACCCACACCACCCCAGAGCTGTCTCCTGGCCATGCACTGACCTGCCACCTCTCTCTGCCCTCCTCTCCCTCCAGCTTCATGGTCTTCAAATTCATTTATCAGGATCCAGATTCGGTCTCCAAAAATTCATTTAAGAGTTTCAGATCTCTCTATCCTATGTGAGGCTCCAACCCCGTGCAGATCTCTAGGATATCAATAGGGCTCCACAAAGGTGAACCTGTTTCTAGACAAGATAGTTGCCTCACTTGTATGAAGCTCTTTGTATTTAGTGGTGTGGTATCTGATGGATCTACAGAGAAACTTTCATCCCAGTGAAAAAGGTCACTATACATTCTTCTGATGTCAGACCTATACGTAAACAAGTTTCCCTAAATGATAGATCAGAAGCCAGAAGTCACCTCTTTTTTCTAACAACATCAGCCCAGCTGCAGTTCTCAGTGGCGTTTATTCTCAGCTGGTCTGCTTTCAACTTTCACTCCCTATTTAAAAAGCTAAATTGGGAGTGCTTTAATCTTCTGGCTTTGTTTCCTTGATGAGAAGTGAAAGGTATAAGTGGCAGCAGGTAAGGAGATATTGAAAGCTGTGGCAGACTGGCATTTAAATGTTCAGAAAATATAGATCAGAGCACTTTCTAATGTTCTTTTTCTCACTGATAGTAAAAAATTATAAAAGCAATAAAATCTATAGTTGTAGGTGCAGGGAAGATGGGACATCAGCAGAAGGGCACATTTGGTGGGAGCAAAGAGGCTTCATACTGGAATGCATTGAGTAGCTCTGCTGTGATCCAGCAAAACATGAGATGTGGACTCAGCTGAGCTGGCATTGCTAAAACACAATGCCAGCAGAACAGTAAGAATGAGGTCTTTGGAGCAGAGAACAGTACAGCAGCAAAAAAGAATACACCTCATCTTAAGGGTCTTTTCTGCCAGTGGAAAAGACTTGGCTTGTACATTTTTACAATCCAGTTAAAAAAAAATACAACCAATTTTTCTAGTGTCAGTGCATCGCTTCCTTCTTCAAAAACCTTAAGGAAATGAAGAGAAAAGGAATATACATGTAACACTCACCCTACAAAGAAGTAGGTGCAATTCCAGAGCAAGCTTTATTTCTCACACCAAAGCCTAGCTGAAGAGCATGCCTGGTTGCTCATTCCTTCAGCTAGCAGCGTTTCCTCCTAATCTGTGTTTGTCTAGGGAGAGAGAAATTCCAATCCATTTCAGTCACAACTTAGAAGTCTCAAAGAAATCCAGAGCCTGGATTTCACCATCTGTGCCCACTTGAGGGTATCACTTGTGCCAGCATTTGAAGAAATGGCCGCTGCATGGGACTCCCTTCCACGTGTGCAATCTCAGCTCTGCTCTTGGCATGTCTGTGTCCCCGGTTTTGCAGCATTGTTTGATGCCTTGACCTATTTCAGTTAAACGATTGTGCAAAAGTTAAGAAGTAAGAGTTTCAGTGCTTTGTGCCTTCCCTTCCACTAAGTTACAGCTGAAATGCTCTGGAGAAGAGCTGGCAGGTGAAACATCAAGTCTCAGCAGCAGAAAGGAGCACAGTGGGCACTTTCGAGCAGGTAGGCTGGGTACTGGATCATACACCACCACGTCACCCCATTGGCACTGCTCTGCAGTAGGAAGCATGCTTGGGGCAGTCATATCTGGTAGGATTATATCACACCACCCTTCACTGCGATCCCTGCTCTGTACCTGGATGTTTCATGGCTAATTAAGAAGTAACAGAGCCTAATTTCCCACCGCACTTCAGGTGTTTGGAGGAGCACTTCATTGTGTTTCCTCCCGTTTCCCTTGAGTTTTGTCCCTACACATCCTCTCCATGTGTTTCTGACTTAGCTCATTAAATATAAATTGACATCTCTACTAAGCAGGCCCGGCTATCCTCAAAATCCCCGAAATACCACGGTGCCTTACAACTAACATGGAGCAGGCTGGAGTATAATGTCCGAGGGGAAGAAAGTCTGGGAAAGGATACAGACAGAAGCTCATTCTCATAATATGTGGAAAAAAGGGGATCCAGTGCAAATGAAGCATAGGATGGTAAATAAGAACTGTGTTCACTTGCAGTCATGCACTATAGCCATTAAGCCTTAAGGTCTTAAAGGTACCAAGCAATGCATATGATAAATTTCTCAAAAACATCCCAGCCATAACATAGTTCTTGCTGATTGCTCATTTACCCATAATGCATGCTGTCATAGCAAAGCCTGACAAATGACAGAGAAAGCTCAGGTTATTTTTTACACTGACTGCCAAGCCCCTCACCTCAGATTATTCATTTATTAGGGCAATCACTGAGGTCTGGGTACTTAATATTGTTTTCACCAAATATGAAAATGATCTACTTGCCTATTCTTTAGTTCCTCCTAGGGCAAGCCATTTATCATCAGCCCCGGATAAATGACTGCTTCATTATAGCCATAATTTATGAGATGTTAGAACTAAGGAGCCACACCTAAAGACTTAAAGCTTTAATATGGATTAAAATAAGATAATCAATCAAGCGTATACAAATTCTCTTTAGAATTATTTCTTGTTTTGAAATGGTTTTGCATTTTTAGAAGAGAGGTAGCCTTAAATTTCTTGTTCCCCAGGAAGCTTATTTGAAAGCCCATATGGAAATATAGGTTGTAACCTTACTGGTCAGTGTTAGATGCCACTTGATAATCATGACATGATTTGGTGAAATTGCCTTTTGAGCTCAGAGGTTTTTGCACGTTTTTAATGGTGTAGGTGTAACACAGACAGAACGGCTGCAGGCCTTTGGTCCAGAGCAGGTGGAAAAATGCAAATGACTGCCAGACTTCTGCATTTTCCATAGGCATGGCCATGCTTTCCATCTCTTTCCTAGGAAGCAGGCTCATCTGGGGTTACAGAGGAGGGAGAGTTCGGGAGCATGAATTCACAGTATTTCCATGATTTTCGAGTTTCTGTGCCTGAAAAAGTATTTCACAGCTCAAAGTTTGGATGAGGGAAGCTTCTTCCTCTGTCTGCAGAATGAAATATCCCTTCCTCTTAAAACAGCATTACAGCTTGAAAGAAAATGTTTCTGGTTTGTCTCTTGATTGTATATTTTCTAGCCCAGCGCCAATACAAATATTATTTCTCAAGCATGTGCCTTGCTTGAAACACTAGTCTAAACCTACTTAACCACTTAAGTCTGCATCTTTTGAAGCCCATTTTGGAAATGTAACGGTTTGTTAGGCTTTTGAACAATACAGAGCTGCAGCTCCAGGGTGCAAATAACACCTCTGGCAGCTAACATGGACACCCTGAGCACCTCCTTGAACACAAACACCAAGAGGGACTGAGGGTGCAATGGTCCCAACAGCCCTGTGCTTGGAGCCACAGTTACAGATGAAAACCAAGCTGCAACAGCTTCATGCTCTCAGGAGAAGTGCCTGTGACAGATGTTTAATTGAAGCATATTGCTGGGCTTATGATGAAGAATGTATTGCAGCTTCATGCAACACTTACAGCTTCAGCCAATGAGGCTTCTTCAGTAATGCTAACATGGTTTAAGTGTAATCACAGCACCAGGATTTGTTAGCTAAAGGACATTTTTCACTCCAGACTAAGCTTCCCCTTTCATACAATTCAGTATCAGCATTTCAGCAGGAATAAAATGATCCAAGCTGTGGTTCCCTTGTGTGGGAGATATTTCGGTATATCTGTTAAAGGAAATACTTGATACACACATATAGAAACGCAACGTTTTGATGTAGAGTGATTATGAAGGAGCAAATGTAGGAATATTTGATAGTAAATGTACTTGACATTTTTGGATGCACCTTTGCCTATAGTTTTGTTTTTATCCATTTCTTTGCAGTCTCAAAATGGCTCAGGAAGTAACTATCTTTGTATCCAGGACCTCAAAAAGCCCTACTTACTACTTGGGAATTTTTGGCTAGGAATTCAGCACAACTGAGACATGTTGTGATTCTCAATCTCAAATACTGGGTCGCGGCATAGACATTTTCAGCAGGACTCACGTGCTAGCTGATCTGCTACCAGCTTACAGCAGAGATTGGTTCATTTTTCTCTTCCTGCAAGGGAAGACCTGCAGACCTCAGTGGAGAGAAGCTGCAGGAGATGCACCCGAGTCCCCTACATGGGCCTTTCTCTACCAGCCAGACCTTCAGACTTAACAGGGAGGAGATGGCCCGTCAGTGTGGAGGAGAAGACGGACTTTGCTTCCCCAGCACAGTGCTGTGGTACAGCACAGACAGCTTGGCAGCAGGATGCTCACGGCCAGGCTGTGCCAGTCCTTCTGACTGGGAGGGCAGCACTTTCCCCAAGGACTCCAATCCCCCTCGGAGTCAAAGCCCATCATCATCATCACTTCTTAAAACAAATTCTCTCTCAGTAAGAAGTTGTGTTCCACGTTCTTCGCCAAAATAAATGTAAGATCAAGTTAGAAACCATCTAAAATAAGGGTTGGTAACACAAATATTGACACAGCAAAGAGGAGAGAGTGCAAAAGCATGGCTGGACAGACAGTCTGAAGATGAAATATTTCACAAAAATGTCATCTTTATTTAGTGGGTGATGAAATTAGTGACTGTTTTAAAAGATTCATAGCTTTCGTAGCAGAGACTTATGCCCTAAAATTGTATAATGGGAATGTGAGAGAAAGGCAATCTTTGCAAGTTGTTTGGGATTAAGACAGCAAGCTCCTTGTGTATAGGGCTCCTAGAGGACCCCTACTGTTTCCCAAGGAAGTTTTGTAGGAGTGGATTTCCTAGGGACAGGTAATTAGCAATCCTCTCCTCTGTTTCTACCAAGTGGTTTTATATAGTTCTGCAAGATAATTTGTCCTCTGTGTGCACTCTGCAATCACAACATTCAACTCACATTCAGAATGCAGAATAATATAGTTTTGTTACAGAAGAAAAAAACCTCATTTGCAGGTTTTTCTATCAGGACACATGTACAGCATGTACAGCCTGTGGGGTCTCTTGGGCCAAATCCTACAGCCTTCCTGTCCACGGCCCTCCTGTTTGGTTCAGCAGAAATTCTGCAAGCAAAGTAACTTCAGAAGGGTTGTGCTGCTATGCTGCATTCCACATGGATTGCTGGCCTAGCCTATGTTGGCATGTCCTGCTCTTCCTTCTTTCTCATGAAAAATAAATAGCGCCCAGAAGAAGGGCATCTTTTAGTGGGAAGGGCCTGCTTCTTAGCAGCTCCTTTCCTCAGTCAAATATATCAGGCTAACAGGATGCGAACCAGACTTGGTGGCATTTTACCAACAGGAGTGACATTCCCTCTCCACTTCTCAGTGTTGAGCGAGATGTGGGGCTAAGGAGGTTTAGGACCAAACCATAAACACATAGGTGTGTACAAAGACATCCCTGGAATTGGTGCTCCTCAGCTGCTCTTTCTTTGATTGCTGGTAGCTTGTTATGGCTGCATGGTGTGTCCAGATGCTTAGGCTGTGGGGTCATGGTGCAATATCATCTGCATCCCATTTCCAGGCCTCAGAGATCTTTGCATCTACACACCTGCCCTAAATCGACAATGCCAACAGTAAAGCTGGGTCTGATCTGAATTATTACACCTTCCCTAAAAAGTTCACACGGGAGCTTAATTCAATATTAATTTACATTGCTAAGGATATCCCATGTTATTCACACCTTTTTAATAACACAGTTATTCTATTAAGTTGAAAAAGTTGACATGAGCAGAACAAGAAACAACTTGCATGCAAACTGCTAAGTTACCAATTAGCTCCTCAAAACAATTGAAAGTCACAGAGAGCACTCAATGCACAGAGGCGGTTAATTAATTAACATTAGATGTGATTAATAATGAGTCTTGTTTAATAGTAAATATCTGCCTGCAATGCCTGCATGTCAGAACAAAAAGCCTTCAGAGAGCAGGCAACTATATTTATCCTGATTGTGTTTGGGATTTTAACATGTTTTGTGCAGGCTGACAAATGGCCTATTAATTATCTAATGTTGTCTGACAACAACAGCTTGATAAAGATGTATGTTTTTGAATTGCTGGATGAAAACTGCTGGAGAAGAGCCCCACTGGGGCCTTGCTGTCCTAAAACTGGGCTCCAAGCCATGACAACAGGCAAGACAAAGCCCTATCTCCTGCCACAGCCTTCGGAGATAAAATATATCTTGGCATTAGGGACATTTTCAGAAAACTGCTTCTGCAATATCTGATTAGGAAAAGGAGGAGTATGTCTTTACTAAATTGGGGTTAAGGCATAATCAATATCATATATGGAGTGTCTGGCTTATTCTGCATAAACACAGGCACTTCATATTATTAAGGAGTCTATAATGCAGAGGAAGCATATGGCAGGACATTGCAGCTCTCTCTATTCTTTTTATTTAGAACTTTATCTTCCAACCTGTTTGACAGCTGCTCCTAAGTGGTTTCACAGTGCCAAATTATTTTTATGATTGTTTGATGTTTTATTCTCCCATTTCAGTTAATGAGATAGGATCCCACAATGGTCATAATTCAGAGCTGTCAGAACTAAAAAGCATGCTTGTGGCAAGGTAGCCTGATGGTAAATAAGGCTAAAAGCTGTGGATAATAAAAACTCTCTTATCCGAGTCTCCTCTGCAATCAAAACTTGCTTTGGATCCTTCTTTCCTTTGTGCTCGCTTGCGCTGTGACTTTCCCTTTTGGGCAGGTAGGCCATCAATCTCGGGGTAACGTCACCCTTTTAATTCTGTTCAACCTTTCCTTGTAATGAAATGTGTAGGATACATAGGAAATGCTGGGATGTCTAAAGATATTGAGTGCTATATTATAATTAAAGGCCTTGCGTACTGTTTATTGTGCCAAGGGAATAATTTGTCATATGCGCTTAAAAGAAACTGCTTAAGAAATGACCTTTAGGAGTCCCAGGAAATCCCTTGTATCTGACATCCCTGGGGATTTCAATGAAAACTTTCCGAGCTCCCATTTGAAATCCTAATTTCTGGGAAGAGAACAGCTGTCTCTCTCTTCTACTTAAGTACTTTATATTGAGAGGACATGTCCGAGTCAGGTACAATGAGATAACCTTGGAGTTGCATGAGGCTGAGAACTGGGGTGTCTTTGTTCTCCTCTCCACCAAAGGGTTTGCATGGCCTGGCCAGTTCATTGCTTTCTGCCTCCAGTTCTCTAAAAATTACCAGTAAAATGCAGTATTGCCCATCCTAGCCAGGTGCTCTACCAATCTGCACAGAATCCTCAGCCTTTTCCTCTGGAAACGTGTGGGTTAGCTGTTGGCATCTACCAAGTCAACAGCTTAAGCCCATAGAAACCCCTTCAAAATCCATGGAAACTAATACTAATCCCAGTGCTGATGGTCAGGCACGTCTAGTGGTCTCCCTTCATAGTCAGCAGCTTATATCACCTGTAGACTGTCACATGGGCTGAACGAGCCCAGGGTACAACATTGGCAATCTGCACACCATGCCTTAGCAGCCAGGTGTAGCAGGCAACATACAGAGAGACACACAGCTGCAAATGTGAGCACTGAATGGCACTGTATGATCTCTGGCAGTGGCCAACACCACCTCCTTCAGAGGAAGATGTGATACTTTTGGGGAGAGTTATGACATAACACATTCTCCAAGGGTTAGCACTCAGACAAAGCCCTTATATATAAGTTCATGTCTGAACAGATCTGCATTTTATATATTTTAATTCATTTCTTCAAGCATTTTATGAGCTACCCTTTTTCATGTCCAAGTCCTGGACAATGGAATTCATGATTTTGGCAGCAAGATTTTCCAAGATATAGAAAGAGAAATAGCCATGATGAAAAACTTCAGGGCTCCACAAAAAATTCCACCTGAAATGAAAAACCACGGTTAACACACGCAGTGGCAAAAGGTAGCTCCCGACTTCTTGTCCTCTGGTTACTGAAACAATCTGTTCTATCATGAAACTGAATAAGAAGCACAGGTGCTCTCCTGGGAGAGCAGCGATTGTAGGTACCGAGCACAGAAGCAACAGAGGTTTGCAGATAAAGCAGTGCTGGGCTTATATGACAGATGTCAGTCCCTCTGTTGAAGTTCCTTCCATTTGGATTTCCCATGTGCAAAGGGCAGCTTCCTTCTCTGAAGAGCAAAATCTCACAGCACTGTGAGCTTCCTAAACATGGAAACAGGATACACCAAATCTCGTGTATTCCATTGAACAGATCTAGGCAGGAGTTTCACATTCGGTTAATTTGTGGTTGGTGCATGGCAAGTCAGTGTTGCTAAAGTTGTACATCTTCCTCTCTTGTTCTTAAGGCTTAATATGGAAGACATGGCATCATGCTAAACAGGCCGCATACATCATGGTCTGAACAGGAGAACGCCTATTCAGCAATCGCCCTGGTAGGTTATACGCAAAGGGTGCAAGAAATGTTTCCCTTTCACCATTTGCCCAGACTACAGCTAATAAATGTTGTTGTAACTGTCAAATCAGATCCTGGGGATGTGCCAAATAGTAGCGGGAGCAAAGCTGGAGGAGGAGTGTGTGGGAGCAGATTAAAGCCAGTTGTGCTCCTGCGCTGCACTGCACTGCTGGGTTGTGTTGGTGCCAAAGCACCGTTCCGGCAGAGGCACCTCAGCTGCTGCCATCAGGTCGGGGGAAGCAGAGGGGATGGGAGCTCAGCGCCATTCCTCGACACCTCAGCGTAGCACTGAGACAACGCGGCAGCCCTGGGCAGTGTGGGTCTGGCAGAGCCCCAGCACATCCCTCCTGCTGCTTAAGGGCAGTAACAGCACATTATTTCCACATTCCTGAAGCCACAGGCTTGTCGTGCTGGACAATCAGCGCTATTTGGGCTTTGACATTGATCAAGCTGTCCCCTGGCTACAGGGACTTGGCCGGGGCTTGATCCAGAGCAGCCCAAGTCAACAGTGCTCTTCCCATAGTCCTTACATGTGGGTCTGCAGGGGTTTCCCCAGGCACTTTCCTCTCCATTTTGGTACAAAATATATTGATATCGTTTGGATATGTGGGATAAAGCAAGGGAAGAAAAGGGAAATCTCATTGCGGACAGTAAGGAAACCTGATAGGACTCCACAAAATTCAGGTACTCCTTTTTTCAGTCACAAGGAAAGAAAATTGATGACGCCACATGTTTAATGCTAATTGATTTATTACCTGCCTAAGCAAATCCTGGGCAATGCAATGGCAGGCTTAGACTTAAAGCAAATGATTTACAAGATAATGTTTGACTCTGGGAAAGGGTAATCAGATCCAGATACAATGGATGATAGGATAATTGAGAAGAAATAAAAGAGGATAAATTGCCATGTGCTAATGAGTTTACAGGCCCTAATGGGGAGGACATCAGTTTTAACACTCGGGTTATGAGCTAGGAGCAAGGTTTTTTTCTCTTCAACAGCTAAAGATGTAGTGCTGAAACAAACCAAGATTAATGGTGTCCCACTCACTTACTTAGCCATTCTTTACACCTCAGACAGCTTCCTGCATTAAATGTGTGCTTGTTTTTTAACCAGGTTTATCCAACGCAGTTCACCCTGGTTAGAAGCCATATTACCTATTTCTAGGTTAAAGCACATCTGTTGTTTGGGAATGAATGACTCAAAACAGCATTTCTCCTCCTCCTCGCAGCACTGGCTGCCTGATGAGTTTGCAATGTCTTTGCGGGTCTCTTTAGGATCGTAGGAATATTCTGAAGCCTTCACACAGCCTCACTGCACTCGGGTTTTGAAGCAGTTGCCAGAGCAATGCTGTCTCACATCATGATTCATTTTTATATCTTTCTCTCCCTCCATCCCACATCACCACCTAGAACCAGGGACACTTTATTGGTATTTCTGATTACTGCTGTAGCAGTCTAAATTTTTCAGCAGGAGGGGGGCTCTGCAGCCCTGATGTGGAAATGCACTGTGTGAATGGTGCTAGCCACAGAGTAATAAAAAGACAGTGGCGTGCGCTGTTATTGGGAAGGAATACAGAAATGAAGCACTTCCTTAGAGACCAAGCCCATATTCCAGGGCAAGGCTTCCAACAAATGAAGTTTAATATGATGAATTGTGGTACAGTTCCAGAATGAATACAACTCTCAAAAATGCAGCTCCGCTGAAGCTTTTAAGTTATAATACACACAACATGTCTTGCATTCACTTTTAAAGAGAAAGGTCTCTGGTTAATATGCACAAAAATAGCTACAGCCCTTCCAGTTCAAGGCATGGGAAGGCTTCTGCTGCAAGATGTGTGCTTTAGGGTGCAGGTTAGTTATGAAACCTGTGCACAGGGAGGGGGTGGTGACATTAGGGCTACAACACTGTCCCCACAGACCCCAACCCACCGCCACACCAAGGAGCCCATGGGCAGCGAGGGAAGGATTCGGCTCCCATCAGGAATGCACATATTCCAAAGCGTGCTCCAAAGAGCAGCTGTGAGTTTTGCTTATTAAATCACTGATGAGAGTTTCTCCTTGATCAGATTTGAACATTTGCTTTAGAATTAGAAAAAAAAAAAATGGATCATAAAAACACAAATTGGTGAACATGATGGTTTGGTGGCAGTGCTGCCCAGGGAGGAGGAGTTGGTAAAAAAAAATAATAATAAAAAACACTTTTTCCAGTCAATGGCTAAAATTGAAAGCCTGAATCAGAAAAGCTTTGAGATTTAAGCGCATCTGTTCCTGGACACCAGTGTGATGGTTCCTGTTCCTCTGTGAGGAGGGATGCGGCCTGCAGTGGCTCAGTAGTTCCTCTGGAAGTCAGGAATGGGCTTTTATCAGAGATCATCCCTCTCTCCTCCAATTTTATCAAGTATCCCCTGGAGCTAAGCTATTGCCACACTGAATACAGAATGATTTAATGTCAAAGCAAACAAGGCTTTCCTACTTTCTTCTACCAAGAAGTCTCTGGTCTATTGGTAAGACAGAACAAAACAAAACAAAACAAAAAAGAAAGAAAATATTTATTAAACGCATTAGATGTCTGAATGCATTACAAGCCTTAACAGATTAACATGTTCATTCAGGGAGGCCAGGCTGGAGTGGTAAACTTGAAATGGTAGCAATTAGCACAAGAATTGTTCTACTTGAAGCGACTTGCCTTTTCTGTTTGAGAGGCACACATAATGCGAGCTGGCCGTTCTGGTATCGGCACTTTCTGTACAAGCAAACAGGATATGATAGGTGTGACTCAAGTCATTGTCTCTATTCACTCTTAGGGATAAAATATGGGTTTAATATGCTGGGAAAAAAATGTTGACTGAATATGGACGAGATCACTTGTTTGCTCATAGCCACTGATGGCATCTTTGATTTTATCTGCTGACTTCACAGCTCCAGCATGGACCCGTAGCAGATCCAGCCCTCACTTTCACAGCCACCAGAGTTTTTCCCATTGACGTCAGTGGAAGTTGCTCTTAATCCCAGTGACCTGGCCATTCAAATCCACTTTCTCTGCTGCGCCTTCTAACACTCATCCACCAGCAACATTAATTTGAAGCACAAAATAAAGGACAAATTTGCTCTTGTGCTCTTCTCCTTCAAGTCTCTGGTTGCCCACTGCACTGATGTTCTGCGTCTCATTTCAGCCCCTGTGCCTCCAGTTATGCATGCTTTGCACGTAACTGCACGAGCTCTTGGAGAGGCAGGCCAGCTGACAGCCACCAGGAGGCCAGAAATGAAGCAGGGCTCTGAAACCAAGTAACCCACCTGGAGGCAGGACAGTCAGAGAGCAGAGGGACCCCACGCCACCAGCACAGCACATTGCTGGAAACACAGTACCTGCTTTCTAAGTGCCATCCTATTTCATCCCATCTGTGTATTACTCTACATCTAGAGGTACATTCTTCCCTTATCTACATTTTTGTTATCTAGAGACATTTTTGTCATTTTAACACTATTACCCATTGCAACCACTCATCTTCCCCCTGTGCAGGTCTGGATGACATTCCCATGCACGTGGACTTGAGATATCTTGAGAAAAACAACTCTGCTCCAATGAGTATTACAGTACGTGGCCACCTGCTGCAGCACAGAGCAGCTGCCGTCCTTCCCACAGGCTGTGGCACAACGTGTTTTGTTCTCCCAGCTGTGCCAACAATGCCCGGGCACCTCAGCTCAGTAAAGGCGTGCTCTGACCCTGTGTTTGGCACATGCAACTGGAATGCCACCCTAACTCCTGTGCGAGGGGTCATGCAGCCCTGTACACGCTGTCTGCGCCCTGATGTGGCTAATTCCAGTGCACTGCCATAAGCACGGCTGCAGGTGGGCATGGCAGGGCTATGGGACTCATCATTTTTTTTAACTGACCTTTCTGACTTAAGATTAGCCTACATAGGCTTTAAATTCGGTTTAGTCTGCTCTGGATTCTTAAAGCAAGCATGTAAAAACACCGTTCTAGAACTTTTTGTGGTGTGGAGAATGAAGAATAATCTTCAGTAGAAGTGTTAGCTCCTATCAGATATTTCAGTTTCTGTACAAATAACCAAGGGGCATCCTTGGATTCTCAAAACGTTGATGGAGACATCAGCTCTGCCTGAACTGCAGCCCCACTGCTTCAGCCTACGGGTAAAGCTCAGAAGGGGGAAATGCACATGGAAAATAAATAAAAAATAGGAGGGTATAACATGGATAAGCCATACACAGATATTGGTAATTTCAAATAGGTACTTCTCAGAGGAGCTGTACTGCACACCTCTGACCTTTAACGGGGGTGCTCAAACATTGCTTGTAATGATGACTACCAATGAAAGTCCTATGCTGTGCTTGGCTGCACTTTCTATATGAGTGCCAGCAGTAAGATAAATGATAAACTGGTTCACTGGAGTACTAGTGGTTTGGGGGCTATTGATTTTTGGTCCATTCTCTTTAAAAGTGAGATCTAAAAAGTTGACAGAGGGTCATTAATTTCATCATATACTTGTCGTCTCATCCATAACCAATCCAGGGGCTGAGTGCGCTTGTCACTCTCTGTTTGCACTTTATTTGTTTAGGTTTTCTTTGTGATTCTACATTTTCCTCCCTTTATTTCAGCTTTGTGTTATTTTTGCTGCTGTTATTTCTTTTTTTTCCTCCAATTGAGCTCCTTGCTTTGGACTTCTGCTGCAAAAGGTTCTCTGGACAGATATATATTTATATGTATTCATTACCAAGTCTGTGCTTGGAGAGGAAGTCACCTCTATTTAGCACTACTCATTTATAAAGAAAAACACTCCTATAAAATTCATCAATCTTAATTGTGCAATCTGAAGGATTTTGATTGAATAAACACTTGTTTGAGTGTTCAGGGTCTCATTAGAAAAACAACCTAAAGGAAAGTTGTGGATTTTTTTCCCTGTGAAGCTCCATAGGTCCATGACAGTGCTCCCACATGACACAGAGAAGACTGAATTCAAGTTGCCTTATGACCACAATTAGTAGAGTTCCCTTTTTGTAGCTCTGATTAGGCTTTAAGCAATACTCTGTAACGCATTAGTGAGGAAATTCTTCTTCCAGCTCTCACTAAAAACTTCTTTTTCTGGCATATCTTTGCTTCCAGTAGGGTCAGGATGTATGGAAGATTTTCTGTAATTAGCAGTAAAATACCACCCATATGCAAATATCTGACACCCCCTTGGTCCTAAAAATATCTCGCGAACAAACATCCATACAAGGAAGCTATTCATATACAAGAACTGTATACAATAGGCTGTTCCCAGTTTCAGATGGTAGCATATATTTCTTGCTAATATTATCATCTGTCTCCAAATGCCGGGTCCATCCCTATGTCTTTCACTGGGTACCCAACAGAAGCATACGTAGAAAGTAAAAGAAAGCATGATTAAGTACTAGAGATGATGGCAGAAAAATCCAGTATTAATAATATCACAACCTGCCAGTAAATCTTTTTTTTATAGGTGAGGAAATACATTTCTATTTTAAAGTGTGTTTTTATATACCCCTGAGTGCCCAACTAGCTAAACTACCAAGGGAGCTCTACATGATTTAGAAGTTAATCCTTCAAATGGCTAACAATTGAATGCCTCAGCTGCTTGTAGTTTCCTACCACTGGCTAATTTCATTTTTGTTTCATGTATTCGGTGGCAAGCTTTCATTGTTCAGAGCTCTGACACCACGGCTGTAAGTGTAGTTAATTTAGCTAAAATGAGGCTGGGAACATTCATACTGTGTTCTGCTCATGACCAGACCTGGTAGAGGTTGAGGAAAATACACCTGGAGAACTAACAATGAGAAACAGAAGGGAGGGGTGAAGTGAGAGAGAAAGCTGACAAAGGAGGTGACCCCAATTTGCCAAAGTCATGAGCATCAGGCATCCTTCTAGAGCTAGGAGAGAATCAGAGGAGGGGAAAATAACCATTTAAGCTTTATGTTCTGAGAGACAAAATACCCAAATATGTTGAGATATTGAATTATAAGTGATTTTAACCTTCGACTGGGCATTCTCAACATAGCACTGAGCTCCCCTCTACCAGTTCCTTCTCCTTGGCCACAAACAGAAGCCCGCCAATGCCATCTCTTTTCCAAATCCCATTTTGTTCCTACAGCGCTTAGAGAGGTTGGAAGGATCAGATGTTCTCAGAAATATTTATTGCAACTTTGGCATAGTTCCTTACCTCTCATGCTGAAAAACACAGATTAAGCTCAGAAATTCTTCAGCAGGTGATTTTAACCAAGGACTCTTCGAATGGGACTCATCTTAGAGGCACGAGACCACCTCCCAAAACCAAGACTCTTCACTGGCTTGGTGAGAATGGCTGCATTTGATAAATAGTGCCCACATCCCCTACTCACATCCCAAAGGCACAGTGCAGTACAGAGCTCCACCCCGGCTGCAGAGGGGAGCCCACTCCCATGGGGTGCTGCAGGACAGCACCTGCAGGGCACCCACCTGGGCTGGAGACGGAGCCTCGTGCTGAAGCCTCAGGAGCACCAGCACTGCTTTGCTGTAGCTCTTGACTCAAGCAAACAGCTTCTTAAATTCTCAATTATAATCTTGATTAATAGATATTATAGCACAGCTCCTGTTTGCCAGTAATTATATTTGACACAGAGATACAAATCAGCAGTTTAACATGCTGGAATAGGATTCATAGGATTTCATGGGATTATGGACATATACATTTTTATTAAAGCTCTATTGGTTTCTCTTTAGCATTCATCAAATCTCTCCCTTTATACAGAGATAAATATATCTTTTTTTCAGAAAGTCATTAATTTTGGAGTTGGAGAAAAATGAAATAGACGAAGTGGGTAATTTTTCACACTTAGAACAATTTCCCTATGATATTATGACTCTCTTTCTCGCACTGCTAAGGGGAGATTAATATGGCTGTTATTTTCTCCACTAATTGGCTTTACAGATAGCCGTGGGAGATAGCACCTAATAAAGCCAAACATGAGAGAAAAACGTTAACAGCACTAAGCTGTCCCACAACAACGAGGACTATTCATTAAGAACCCATATTCTATTAGGGAAGAATTTTTTTTTTTTAAACAGACTTTTTGGTTAAATAAGCATAGTATGCACTAAAAGCCCTAAGTGGATTACATGGTTGTCCTGTTCCCTAAAGCACTCCAGCTCTTCACGTCAGCGGTCCCCGCGTGCTGCCCATGTGAACGCCAGCCGTCAGCACGAGAGAAATCACCATTTCCTTTCCAAAGCAGGGAGTCCTGCTCCAGCACACCAACCTCCACACAAGGGCTTATACGTAAGTGCAAGGCTAACAACTCCCCCTGACTCCCCCTTTCCGTACTACTGCATGGCAGCAGAGGCTGTGCTAGCATTCTGGTTTGAAAGCATGCAGCACGGGCATCCCTGTTATGAAGGATTTACAGATGGATTTGCTAGGACAGCTGCTGTGAAAAAGGACATAGACCATCTCTAACACCTTCCCACCTTGGCACCATGCACACATGGGTCCCTACTCAGAGCCCTGCTGATCGGAACCCACCAGGGGCACAAACCAGCACATGAACTTCTCTAACACTTTATGATGCTGTCACATAAGGTCATACAAATAACATACATGATAACTGTCATTCCCATGTGAGCAAGACTTCAGACTTTTGTTTTACAAAAATTCTCCAAGGCAAGCTGCAAGAGAGTAGAGGCTGGTTTTTCCTCCATATCTTACTAGTTTTTAGACTCTGCATGTCTACATAAAAGCTACCAATAATTCCCCAAGTTACACCTTGTATTTAGAAATATTATTAACACTCCAGAGGTCAGACAGAACAATTTCAGTTCCCAGTAGAGTAATCTCTGACAAAGTTCAGAGTTCAGCAGTACTGGGACAGAAAGGGTTAAATTTCACATGAATCAATTGACTTCTCTGTCCTTTAGTGCACAGTATTTTGTCTTCCTAATCAAGTTTTGCACTATTTAGACAGCTAAACAGATACAACTGAAGAGTAGTGAATAACCGGGACATGTATATCAAGTAATGAACCTTTAGACTAATAGTATTTATTCCTATCAAATGAACCTTTAGACTAATACTGTTTACTCTTTATCAAAAGAGGAACATTCCAGTGTTCATGGAGGATAGGAAAAGTCCAAGCACACCAAATAGGTGAAAGAATTCCATGACTAAGCACACGGCTGTCTGACCTCATGAATTGTTCTGTGGGTCTTTTGGTGCAATAAAGTATTAAAGGTCACCTTAAGAGAAAGCCATTCACAGTTAGATGGGCACAATTCCTACTTGGCATGAAGTGTGCCATTTTAGTAATGCTGAAGAGCATCATTTTTATCAAACCTCAAAACACTGCAGTGGCAGCAGAGTGCTGGCTATGGAGCTTCCTACGAGTTTTCTTCCTCTCCTCCTGAAGCTTTCTCAACTACGTGCCCTTCCTGAAAGTTCATCAGCCACAAGTGCAAGACATTAAATTCAAATACAGACTTTCCTCTGGAGATGGAGCTGTTCAGAGTAAGAGCTTGTATTTGAGCTCATTCTAAAATTCACATTCAAATACCATTGAGTCGTGGGCAGCAGATACCAGCCCTCTTAAAAGTGATGGAAATTTTTGCCACTATTTTCCATGAGATCAAAATTTCTACATACATATTTTGCTAAGAACACTATTTCCAGAGCAGCACACTGAAGTCAGTAAACAGCACACAGTTCAGGCTGTAAGAAGCCCCTTGCCATTTTAACATTTTAAAAAGGGGAACGACTTCTCATTTTATTTTTTTCAGAATCATAAAACACGGAGGGGGAAGCTGAAAGGCTGTTACTATGTTAGAGTTGTTGAGTTACATAAACCAGGCTTAGAGGAAGTCTAAAAGCTTTGCACAGGAACATAACA
Source organism: Pavo muticus (assembly GCA_016647715.1). Lineage (NCBI taxonomy): Eukaryota > Metazoa > Chordata > Aves > Galliformes > Phasianidae > Pavo > Pavo muticus. Next base: position 1,569,151 of record JACDJE010000089.1, on the reverse strand, counting down.
TCAGCATTTAGGCTGAACAAAATCAGCAGAGCAACCCTACATGTCCAAGAGTGAGAAGGAGCTCTAACATCCACACGGCACCACAGACACAGCTGCCAGCTCCCCAGCACCCACAGCCAGCATTATATCTGCTCTATCTCCCTTAGGTAATGAGAGCACCTGCAAACCCCACAGCAAATAGCAGCTCAGCCCCCACTTCCCAGTCAGAGCATACAGCCTGGGCTGCACTGAATTTAATGCCCAGGTATGTAAACTTTATATATATACACACTCTATATTAACAGCCCCGTTACTCCAGAAACAAAAGGAAAAAGATTCCTTTTATCAGAATTGAGTGAAGCTCCTAAATAAGTACACACCTACAGCCCAAGCCATACTCACTCACTGCCTTACCATGTGTCCGTTTCTGACATTTAAGCAACCTGTGTCTTTCTTCGGGAGGCTGTGAGCAGCCGTGGGGTTAATTGGCACTGCCCCCTGAGCTCCTTTGGCATGACCCATCCCATCACGGGGTGGTAGCAGGTACCTGGTGGCCACCCCAGGAGGTGCCCCTCCATTACGGTATTGGCCAACCATCAAGGAATTGCAGCTTCCTCTTATCCAAATTAGAGTGGAGCTGGCCCCGCTGCAGGTCACTCCTTCAGCTGTCAGAGCTGTTAATTCTATCTTTTCGGATGTCACTGGAAGTGACACTTCTGGCTGCTTCAAAGGAGCAGATAATCAACTTAAGTTTTTAAGCTTACAGTATAAAGCCATTCCCACAAAGTCGGGAAAGCGAATTTTGTTAGTACCAGGCACCAATGCCCTTGAGACAGCACCTGTTGTATTCAGAGGGACCCATCTTTTGGAAACAATAGGGATGGTTTTGATCTCTCGTAGCACTGACACCTTCGCTCTGCCATGAGCTGCAGAGAGGATTTTCCTGCTGACACCAGCGGAACGGAGCAGAGCAGCCCCGGCCTTTCTTCTTGGGAGTTCAGCCACAACACAGACCTGCAGTAGCTGCTTTCTCAACCAGCAAAGATTTCCCATTTAATAAAAAAAAATCCTGCACTTTTTCTTTCAGATGTGTATCTAGGAAGTAAAAATTAATATCGCAGATATGAAAATACTGGACGCAGATGCATTGTTATTGCACTTAAGGCTCTACCAATGTTTCTCTTTCGGTGGTTTATAGCTTGGCTTAAAATTTTATTTCTGGCTGAAAACTGGCACAAAATTTGAAAATTTGAGAAAAACCAGTAGGCAACTATAAAACTGTAAAAAGGAGGGAAATACGAAACATCCCTTCTACTGTAAAGATAATATTTTTATTTGGAAGATGAAAGGAATGTTAAAAAGATGTGGTATTCCAGCCAATGCTCTTTTGTGGGAAAGAAATGTTCTTCTTTGCCCCACGTTCCCACCAAATTGCTGAAAAACTCAACACATTTTTAGCAGAATGTTTAAAGACAAAGAGGAGATCAGGCCCAGCTTTCAAAATGATGTGCCTAATTTTCACTTGTACACGTCGAAGCACCACTGTTTTATAGCAAAAGCAGCAGCATAAATATATGTTATATGTTATTCATGCAGTTACATGTTTATCAGCACTATACTGTGCTATTGAAAAGGAGTTTTTGGAATTTTTGATATTAATGAAAGCTACAGAAATAAATAGAGCAAGGATTCAAATGCAGCCTTGCCTTAACAGTTCAAATCCTATGGGAGTAATCTAATTTTTAATTTCTTCTTCTAGATAAAGTAAGGCAAAAATATTAATTCAACATAGATTTTGATGAAACATTTGATACAAGGATACACAGAAATTATTAATTAAGTCATTAATGATGGAAATTTACACAAAAAGATTTTTTGGGTGGGTAGAGCATTGGCTAGAATGAGACGGCCAAGAAAGAAGAAGTATCAAATTGTCAGCTGCGGATTTGTCAGGAGAGGAAAGGAGATACATGTGCACTCCACCAACTGCTTGGGAGGGCGAGCACCAGGAGAGGAAGTTACTTGGTCTAAACAAGGCTGATGCCAAAACCAACTGGTAGGGACTGGCTGTGGATTACCCAGGCTGGACATGGGAGGTTTATAGCCATCAGAGTAATCGTATTCTGGATCTGAAGTTTGATAATATTATTTCTATTCCATGAACATTTATTTGACTGTCATGATTTTTCTGTATTTAAATATATAATGCATTGTGGACAGCCTGGATTCAGGGACACGGAGGAAATCAGTCCCACCTCCCACTGGATTTCAGCAAGAATCCAGTTCATGTTATTAAGAATCCCATCCTGACCAAATAATTTTCCAACATTTGTGGTACCTTACAGAGCATCCCAAACTGCTTTTCAGTTATAGAAGAGTATTTGAGTCAGAATAATTGAACATATAAATAAATAAAATAATATAATAAAACATGGGAAGATAAATGGGTTTTTGGTGATGAAAAGCAGTATTTTGCACTTCCAGCATCACCCACCTCTCCTGTTTGAAACAATAAATAATTAAGCCTCTGAGGCAGAGCTAAGCAGAGCTGTGATAGTGTCG